>CM027837.1:51885005-52258833 GCA_016097545.1 Eucalyptus victrix | reverse complement strand
ATGTGTTGCTTTACATGATGTCTGCCACCAACCGCTAGTTGTCATGTGTAGAACCTTTGATCATTCTGGTCCTATATCCTTCTTACCAGGTTTATATTATTGACTTTGGGCTTGCAAAGAGATATCGGGACTCCACAACTAATCGCCATATCCCATACAGGTTTTCCATTTTTTCAGTGAATTTTACTTTAGATCGAGTACATCACAACTAAGATCTCACGTGACACTATGTAACCTTTTTTTATTATAGCAGAGGTTCACAAAAGTCTGTCTCGGTACTTCCTTATAGATATATTGAAGGAGAATTAATCCCTGGAGAATTATTTATTTTTTATGAGACCATAGTTCTTGTTGCAAATGAATTTATTCTATGTTCAGGGAAAACAAAAATTTAACTGGCACAGCACGTTATGCAAGTTGCAATACTCATCTTGGGATTGGTAAGCTGGATCATGTCATTTTGCCTTTCCTTTTGCAAGCACATGTTCAGTGACATGAGCAGCCAATGTTAACTAGTTTTATTTTCAGAACAAAGCCGAAGAGATGATTTGGAGTCACTTGGCTATGTACTTCTGTATTTCCTCAGAGGAAGGTATATGTTATTTATGAAGCATTATGAGGCATCTTTTGGCATGAAGTTACTCTCCCAAAAGAACAGATCATGGACATTACAACTAGAGGACATGACTTAAAATCTTTCTTTTTTTCCAGAACTTTTGTTGCATTTCACTTGTACTAAACTAATATATATCTCAATTCACAGCCTTCCTTGGCAGGGACTGAAAGCAGCTACAAAGAAACAAAAGTATGATAAGATTTGTGAGAAGAAGTTATCAACTCCTATTGAGGTGTGTCAAATGATGTGTATGCCTGTGTCTTTGCTTGCTACAGGTTGGTTTGTTCTAACTTGAGTTGGCTTTCTTTTTTGAAGGTTCTTTGCAAATCTCATCCCGTAGAGTTTGCTTCATTTTTCCATTACTGCCATTCCTTGACGTTTGATCAACGACCAGATTATGGATTTTTGAAGCGTCTATTTCGTGAACTATTTACTCGTGAAGGTATTATATACTCAATCGGGACAGTCAATTTTAAAATGCAAATCTTTGATTATCTGTATGCCAAAGCACTTGCTCTACTTTTCTTTTAATGTCGTTATCAATCAGGTATGGCTATTTCTCTATCAAGTGCCCTATGGTTGCACCATAATTACACAATTTGGCTCAACTTTTGCTGTTCTGATCTCTCCCAGCTTTCCCCTGTTTTATTTGTCTGAAATTAGATGTGGTCTGACAACAATGGAATGATCCTTTCTCTTAAGCATTTAAAGAGATTTAGAACACAGTATGTAGGATTCATTTTTGTCAAGGACAAACCAAAAGAAAAGCATGAATATTATATGCTTTCTTGAAACTGTCTGATGTAAAAGTAATTCATGTAACAGAATGTCAACCAGATGGTATCAAATAAAAATGAAATCTCTAGAATATAGATTAGGGATTTCCTCTTATTCCTCACTTAGATAACTGAATTTATCACTTTGGCATCACTATTCATATGGGAGGCAGGATAAGTTCTTTCTATATATTTAATCTCAACATATGATAAATTTGTTGAAATGTGCATGTAACTTTTAACAATATGTGTTACAGGATATCAATTTGATTATGTGTTTGACTGGACGATCCTGAAATACCAACAAGCACAAAAGAGCAAAACTCAGTCTCGATTTTCGGTGGGTAATCCGGACTTTTAATTACTTTATGAGAAGTTTCTGTGACATAAATGCTTTCCAGTATGATCATTTGGCATCGCTTCATTTGCTTCAATCGCGTCATCGTTTTCATTATTACATTAGCTATTTAGCACATTGCTAGCTGTAGTCTGATAATCCCTTCCTTTCTTCTATTATGCTGATAAGTAGATGGAATATTGTTTATTACAGCCAGCTCTTGAAGAGAGCAGTAGACGTGCAATGCCAATGGATGTCGACTGCCTTCGAGGTCAGTTACTGCTTATGTATTTGGTCTGTTACTGATGTTTAGTAGTGATAGTTGATTGGATCCATAGTGCCATTGATTCGTTATGTTTATTTGGAGTCACTATCCTATGAGACCTTCATCAAAGAGCATCGGGTGGACATTGAAAGGGAAATTGTTTCCCACCTTCATACTTTAATTAGTTAGGGACATTTTGCGTGTTTTGCTTTAATTAAGTTTTGAAAAACTTTTTTGTTCAGGATAAGCTTTAGTGATCTCTGTACACCTTCCTGCTGTTAGTGAACACTCAAGAGACAATTCATTAGACCGTGAGAATGGTCAGCTCTTGAAATTCCTTCTGGAGTTAGAGGACCCTTAAACACTTTAATGTTATTGTACTGGTTTTCTGGGACACAAGATGTGATGAAGAGGATGAATGAGAAGCTTCGAAAGAAAGAGAAAATATTTATTCATTGAGAGATGTTCATAAATTGAATAAAATCTCCATATGTACGATGACAGGTGGCACAAATGCTGCTCATGCAAGTGAGATGGCAGAGCCTGGTGGATCGAGCAATACTGCCAATACTGTCACTTACCCACAATATCCATCTGCAATGGACAAGAATCTGAGTTCTGACCGTGCTGTCAACAAGAATGTGAGTATTAGCCCAGTTTCTAACCAGCATTTACTCAGGAAAAAGAAGGATAGAGAATGTATGTCAGTCTATCCAATTGGTTGGATAAAGGGCGTATGAGAACATCAGATGCGGGTCTTAATTAACTACACAGTTGAATAATTCTAATAATCTATGTAACATTTTCATGCCAATTTGCCAAGGCTCCTGTTTGTTATTTCATCATTTATAAGTCTGTTCCAAGTATGCCACCCACCAATGATGAAAGCGATTATATGCAATTCTTGTAGATTGTGAGCAATGTGAACATGCCATCTACTTCGTTTTCTCTAACTGGAGTCGCAAAAAAGAATATTCCAAAGTCCCAACTGCCGACGGACAATGCGAACCCCACTCATGGCCATGGCAACAAAAATAGACCTTCTAGTAGCTGGATCCCATCATTCCAGAGACTTTCGTCTGCAAAATAGATGATGCGGTAAGATTTGTATATTTTGCTTTAGGATCGGATTATCTTGTCTCTCATCTTAATGATTCATGTATTTCCTTTAAGTTAATGGAGTATTTTCCACTGCATTTTCCTTTCCTTATAAAGAAATTGCAGATCTTTTGCTTTGTTTTGTAAACACTATGTAACGTTATTTAAGTTGTTATCTGATATGGGAATTTGGTTTTACCAACTATGACTTATTGACAAGTACTCAGACTGATTTTTTGAGCAGAGCATTTGACTAAGGGATCGCTGTAGCAATCTATGTGTGCACAAATATTTGAACTTGGTTTGGCAGACACTCTCGATGCGCATCTGTGGAAGCTGCTCCTTATGCAATGCCGGCTCTGGATAACCATCTTATGATGAACGACTTGAAGTCCAAATGCTGCACATTTGCTGTTGAGTTGGTGGATAGCATTGTTTTCTCTATAAAATCCTGGTGGCATTGTTGGTGTTCAAGGTGACTAGCTGATCGTTGGTCAAGAGTAATAGCGTATAGAGCGTTCTGTGTACATAGTTATCGCATGTTTCTCAGTTCTATATACATTTTCCTTGTAACTAGATTGCAATCCGACTTTTCTCCAACTTATTTCAAAATCTGGTTTTATTAATAAAAGGGATATGCTTCTTTGCCCTTTTCTGCTTCTCCTTGTGCAATCTGACAATGTTGATTGTGGCTTTGCTTTAATATTTCTGATGTGTGATGTGAAATTTATGCCCCATTTATATGTTCATTTTTGGCACATCTTGCTTGACAAAAAATGGAGGCATGTTGATATCATGTGTGATGGAATAGGGTGTAACCATTGGTCAATTATCAAATTCGTGGTTTTGTCATTGCAGGGATTGAGTTCATCTTCCATTGAGAGGAAGTATATGATACCTGAAGGCACATGGCCTCCGCAATTTGCCTCCAGAGTTGCGATCATCCGCTATGATTTTACAAATTGGCAACTGCGGCATGGCCCGGCACTTACTTATGGTGGAAAAGGACCGTTCTTTGCCTAAGATTTGTAATTGGCCTGATTGGAAGATAATCCTTCAAGACCTGTTATCTGACTGACATTCTAAGCGGAATGGGTGAAGTGCCAAAACAGCGACGCTTCCAAGTAAAGAGCAAGCAAGGTATGATAGCAGAGGTTACGCGGGAAAATTGTCTAAAAAGTCTTAAATTTATTACACTTTTGTCAATTCAATCTTAAACATTTTAATTTTCCTAATTGAGTCATAAATATTCACATTTTGCAAATTTAGTCCATTCAGCTAAAATTGGCCGACAATTGCTAACTTGAATATCAATGTTGGTGTAGACATTTTTTAATAATTTTTTGAATTTATGATTTCTTTTCCTTTTTTTTAAAGGTTTTTTGAGAGGGCGGTGAGAATTGCTGACCGACAAGTGCTTATCAGCCCTTGCCTACCCAAATCTAGTAAGGGCGTCACGGCCTTCATCGATTCATTGATTTTGTGCAATAAAGGCAAACCCTTGCTCGAGGCCAGTGAGGGTCAATTATTAACCCTTGCCAGAGCTCTCTCCAAAAACCTTTAAAAAAAATAAAGAAAATGGAAAAAAATTATAAAATATTATTAAGCATCAGTATTGGCCATGCTACATAAAACACTAGCATCCACGTCAACAAATTCCAATCAATTTTGGGTAAGTGGACTCAATTGGTTATGGGAAGAAAAGAAAAGAGAAAAAATGGGAAGAAAAGAAGGAAGAGAAAAAGAAAGAAGAGAAAAGGGGCTTGTTTCTTATGTTAATGAATTCCAATCAATCTTGGCAAATGGACTCAATTGGCCAAGGGAAGAAAAGGAGGAAGAGAAAAAAAATAAAAGAAAAGTAAAAAAAGGGCTTGTTTCTTGAATTGTTCTAAGAAATAAAGAAACATTTTATTCCTGGGAATAATTTGTTCCTGATTCCCAAGAAGAAAAACCTACACAAATAAATTTATGTTTTCACAAATGAAAATATTGAGAAATAGGAACGTTACCAAATCTCTCGTGGAGTTGGGGGAGAGGGAGAGAGAAAGTTCTAACCCGGATATTAGAAAAAGCTAATATTTATAGTGCATTTAGTAACGATTATGTTCTTGAAAATAGATTCGATAAGAAATTATTTATTTTTTATTTTGTTTAAAAAACAATTTATGAGCAAAAAAATGCGTTTGGTAAAAATTTCTGATTTTTGAATAGAAAAAGAACATAAATGCATTTAATAACTACATGAAATTTCTATTCCAATTCTAAAATTTTATCAAATAATAGAAATTCTATTGATTAATTATATTTATACTAAGTAATAAACATATTAACTAATCAATTTTTATTAAATAGTAAATAACAAACTATAGTATAAACTATAAATACTAAATAATAAATTAAAATACTAAATTAAATATATATTCTATAAATAGTAAAATTTCAATTCATACTTCAAATCATTTTTTTTATTTTCTAAATAATTTTATTAATTTTTTCCTTTTTTTTTTTTTTTTTTTTTCTTCCTCCCCTTCTTTTTTCTTCTTCAAGGTGGTCAATCGCGGCCTTGGGACGACCGGCAACCGACTGGACGAGGGCTGGCGATCTCACTGGATCGTCGCTGGCCCTCATTGGATCGTTGCTAACCCTCATTATGTAGCACCGACCGACACGGACACACGACACACGACACAACACGACACGCCGACATGTAGAGAATTTCAACACGTTCCGACACGTTATATATTAAATATATTTATATATATAAATACATAAATAAATAATAAAAATATCCTAGAATTAATTTACACGAAAAATATTGAATAATATCATTATTATTTTAATTTGTTACAATAATACATAAAACTTAGAGGAAAAAAACATTGTTTAAAGAAAAATGCTGAAATGATATTTTTTAAATTTATTTATTTATCATACATAGCATTTTTTATTACTTCTTTAATAGTAAAAGGCTTTCTAAAAAACTAAAACAATTCTAAAAAAACAAAACTGAAAAAAAAAAAAAAAAAATTGACCCCGTGCATGTAATATTTATAGCATTTTTATTACTTCTTTTATTACTCATTTTGTGTATATTTATATTTTGACCTCATAAGTATTAGAAATTTTTAAAATTGACCCGTATGTGTCGGAATTGCGTGTCGGAATTCTGGACTCGCGTGTCAGAACATGTCGGAGAGGATTGACCACGTGTCGAATTTTTCAACACTCGTTGATCGCGTGTCGGAACATGTCGGACACGACATGAAGGCTTTCGGAGAGTGTCCGTGCTACATAGCCGGCAACTAGGCAAGGCTTGCCCAGCCCGGCCGAGGCTTGGCCTCGCCGATGGCTAGACTTGCCTTCGGCAAGCTCGCCGAACCGGTTGCTGAAGACTGGTAGCAATGGGTGGCGAACGGCGGCGATCAGCAACCACGACAGTAGTGGTAGATGAAGAAGAAAAGGGAAGAAGAAAAAAAGGAAATGACTTGATTCTTAGATTTGTTTTAGAAACAAGTATCAAAAAAGAAGAAAATGACTTGATTCTTAGATTTGTTTCTAGAAACAAGTATCAACTTTTTTTTTTATTCTTAATTTTGTTCTAAATCTACTTCCGGGAACAAAAAAATAGAAATTTGTTCCAGGAACAAAAAATTTACGAAACACAATTTTGTTCCAAAACTATTACCATAAACAAAAATTCAGAAACATGGCCTATTTGGATGGTTACCAAATAGGCCCATGGAGGCGGGGAGAGGGAGAGAGGAAGTTCTGACTTAACGGATATCACTAGCCTGAGCATATGTAGAGCCAGGAAATTTCAAAGTTGAGACACCGTGAATGGGAAGAACGTTTGAAAAATTGCTGCACAAGTTAAAAAATTTTACGTCCTTCTTTTCCATTCGGCTAAGTGCATGTTCTCATATATAGGATCGGCGGGGCCATCTCCAATGAGGCCTAACGCAAACCACTTAACAGATTCGAAACCACAATTTGCATGGGAACTTGGAGATCCCCTCGCAACTTTCGTCTGGAGGCACTTGCTTACAGTGTCGATTATCCCGAACGGAGGTTGTATCAAGGTGGTGCTGTATGCCGGAACAATATCATGCCAGCATGCTTTGTGAGTCCCGCTTTGCACACGACTATTCTCTGTCCCTTTCAAAAACATCTCCCCCATGAGATGGACTTCACCGCAGGTACCGAACTTTAGAGCAAAATTGCAGCTTTTCCCGTTTAATTATTTCCGGAATGCCAATACGGGTCTATTGAATCCGGCATTGGTCCCTGACAAACCGGAGGTAAGGTCCTCTACCGTCCTAAAGCCTATCTGCAAAAGCACCAATAGTCAGCCACACATCATAAATATATTTGATAAGAAACAACAAATGTGATGGTGTTTTGGTTATAAATACGGAAACAAGGACTCAACCTAACCTTATCAAGAAGTATGTCCTGAAAATCCTCTGGTGGATACTTGATCTCTTCATAATTCTCCGCTGTTGCCTGCAGAAACAGTAAAAAGAAAAAAACGAGCCTAAGCATATCTACAAGCACCGAGATGAATGATACCAATAGAAATAGGTTGCCACAGCATAGATATCAGTCTCCACTAATTAAAAAGCAAACTGGAATCAACTACTTTAAAAGCGGTTTCCAGATCAACTGAAGTCTTTATCATACCTCGGACACCAAGCGATTTTTTTCATATGAACGCCAAGGTTGAGGCTCCAAGATAAAAATGCCACCCTGCTCAAAGGGAGATGCAGTAGCACAAGTTTCAGCAGTTATCCCAAATAATGCGTAAGATAGACAAAGATTACGAAAAAATCATTGTAAGGCTAGTCACGTGCTTGTAATCTATAGGTTCAGATGGGATGGACTCCTCTAGTGTCATCTATGCTTAACCATCATTTTCTCTTAATCCCATGGCTTACATTTAGTAATACAGCAAAAACAGGCTAGTATGAAAAGTTAACATTCTATATTAAGCAATACAGAAACTATAGCCCGAGAAAAAATTAGAAAATGAAGTTTCCTCCATGAAATCCATAAAATTTCTTATTATTATCAATTCAAGATTTCTCTATGCATTAATCCATGAAGCACATAAGACAGTACACTAGAATGATTTACTGCTATGATGGGCAAGCAATGCCAAATGATCAAATTCTTAAAACTGAACTGCATTTGGGTGTTCCATGACTTCAAGCGACAAACATAATCCCCGTAAGGAGTACTAGTAAATCTAGAGAGATTCTGGCCACATCCAACGGCACTTCTGAAGCCTAGAAGGAAAGGCCAGTTATGACACAACCGGGAAAGAGATAAGAAATCATCTCACAGAAGGTGAGCAACAAACGAAACAGGAAAGGATACAAGAAAAAACACAGAAAGACTCATCAGGAGACATTTTTCAGTGCAGTTTCACCAATTTAGTTTTTTAAGTGCTCATGAAAAATTCACTTAAATTGGAATGATTAAACAAAAGATTCCAAGTATAGATCCACTTAATAGATCCTCTAAATTTTCATTAAGAAGACTGAACAGACCATGCTATATGCATCTTTTGTAGAAAAGATGCATCAACTAAACAAGATGTGCAGGCTTTACCTGTCTAAGAAGTTGCCAGATCTTTGAAAACAAAGTAATTATCCCCTCGTCACCCCAATTCAGATGAATCCACTTCGTCACGCTCAAACTGCAGCAAGGGAAAAAGATGTCTTCTAGTTAATAACATAAAAGCAAATGAAGCCAAAAATGATACGTCATGGGCATAAAATATGTGATAAATCACTTTGATCCACTAAAGTAAGGTAAACTGAGTTAGTTAGATACATATAAAAACCTAACTTCTTTGAAATATTTCAAGTAACTAGATGCAGAAAAAGAAATTAAGTTTCATAGGAGGAAGAGTGAGCTATAACTTCACATCAACCATCTACTATTCTAAGATAAACAATCAACTTTTAATACTGATGAGTCACATGCAGTATTCAAAAATATGTCCAGCTTTAATTCAGATTTAACTTACACATATTTCCTCTAAGATAATTATTTTCTATGGGTTTCACTTATCAAAAAGTTTGGCCCTGATATAAGAGCTAATTGTTTATTGAAACAAGAATGGAATGGAAAATCAAGCTGTAAACATTAAATTGCAACGAAAGGTTGATCGAGAACGATGAACAAGTACACCTTCTTACATGTGATTTAAAATGCATTGCAGACATGATTTCTAGTACTGTTAAATATCCATAATTGTCCTTTCTTTAAAACCATGACTTTAAGACTCTACTACCCTAATTTTTCTAAATGTGCTCAAACTACAATTCCTTGTCATACAAAAGCTACCAAAACAAGTGTCACTTACCAAAGAATGGTATCATAGCTTTCATGAGTATCAGCCCGAGCTAGAACAAAATTTTCCCGCCGGAAAGACACAACCTCAAAGAGATCTCTCTTCTCTGAAAAAGAATGGTTCTTTGTACATTTCCTTGTTTCCCCATCTTTTGACAAGTTAAGGTCCTGTGCATAATCATCTGGTCTCTCTTCAGCCCTTGATTCCAAAGTCTTTGAATCACTCTTACCAGCAGATTGCATTCTTGCAGCTTTCCTGAGGATCCAATGTGCATCCTCAATTCGGTCTAAAAACAAGGAAATATTAATCCAGCACGAATAGAAACTCTCCCATCACAATAAATGAATGTTATCATTCGAAGAGCACCACCAGGATACTGAATTCATTACATGCCAAGCAAGGAGAGCAGATATATTTGACATGATTCAGCGTATGTCCGGAATGTGTTCTTACAGTTCTCATCTCAAATTGTAATGATATTTAGGCCAATTTAATATGGTTAATCCTACAATCTCAACAGTCAACTTATCAAGGGGAGGGTAGGGTTGCCCCCCCCCCCCCCAAAAAAAAAAAAAACACCACCAAAAAAAGGGAAAAAGGAAAAAAGGTTGGTGTATTGTTTGTTGATATCTACTATATTCATTAAGATTTTCATGTAAAATTCTGTATCTTGCCCTCCGCAACTTATATTTTGCCAAATTTCTTAGCTCACCCCACTAAAGGTAAGACTATGTCCAACAATCAAATATGGGCTTCGCTATATGATAAGCAAATTTATGATCTAGTAAACATATTGGGACCTGGCACTTGCTTAGGGGGTCAAGCACAGGTTTGATATGCTTTTTTCTTTACAATCGGCTGAGATCCTTCACATATTAAGGTTTCTATCATCCATCATCAAGAGGTGTCATCACCAGACCTTATTATCGTGACCAAGGCACTCATATTTCTGGCCTCCATCTTCTTAATATAGAATCTGTTAACTGTAGGGCATATGAATTGGAGAACATATGTTCTCCCTACAAAAGAAGAATCTTGTCACCTATATGATCATGATCTTATCCTACACAGAGCATGTAGCAAAACCAAAAATGACAATCGGCCAATAGTTCAACTAGCCAGACCTACTTCTATCATCAAAAGGGGGAGGGGAAAACTGTCAATAAAGCCAGATATTAGGATCATTTTGCAAGCATTGAAAAGTCAGATTGCTTCCCAGGACACTTCTTAAGACGGACAAAAAGGCAATCATATATGTAGAGTGAGGAAATGCTACAACTGAATTTCAACTATTTAACAAATCTTTACAATATGCTGGTAACTTGATATGAGAGATGACTATTTCCAGCATTGCCGAATGAGTGCAAGAAAAACTTTTTGCTGTCTTTGCACGTATAACATTGTTGTGTTAATTGCTCTAAGCAAAATAACCTAGACTTTTAAGAACCATCGCTGTAACTTAATAAAAACAGAGAACAAAAGTGAACTCCATATTCAAATTCGTGTAAGACTCTTCAAGGAGGGACTTGAAATTCGGAGAATCTTACTTGAGTCGATGTCAATTCCCAAAATGCTCCGGCAGCAAAACTTTTGTGCTGTAGAAGATTGAAAAAGATTATGTTATATAAGTGCTAGATTAGATCGAAAACTAAGAGATCATACAATGTAGACAGATATGATAACTTGTTAACAGCATTAAGCAGAAAACCACCAGTAGAAGCAACAATGCATGCAAAATACTGAATTCTTGCCCCCCCACCCCCCAACAAACTACCTAGCTATGTAGGACCAGTTAAAAGAAATAAACAAAGAAAGGGACGAGAAAACATCATAACCTAAACTGCAGAAGAAGCCTCAAGATATTATCAAGGTAAACGATCAACGCGTAAAATGCAGACTTGCTCATTCGTAGTCATATCCACCATTCTTTTGTTAAAGTTGCTTTTTGTTCTTCTTCTTCTTTCAATTTTAGATGAAATATCTCCCTCTCACAACCAAAACAAGTAATAAATCTTACAGCTCCGATATGTCATCATCGATACATCGGAAAGCTTTCCAAGAAAGTAACGTGTAATTTGTAAGACGAACCGCAGTCTTCATAAAACAAGTATCGGAAGGATTGCTGGGGGATATCAAATACTAAATTGAGTAATCTTCCTTAAAAAATTACGCGATATATTCTCGAGGGACTAGAGACCTAGAGACCTAGTATCTGCTAACAAGAACAGGTCCAGACAGCATATATGTAGCTTCCAAGCATAGAACGCAGACAGTCATCGGAAAAGCTAATGATCTCCATACTCACATCAAAGACAAGAACCATCAGAACCAAAGCATAGACGAATACAGCACGAGGACTCAAGCGCTAACAATCCACTCACCGATGTTGATAGTGAGGAGCCCGTTGTTGCAGCCGACGTCGAGACAATCCTTGCCTTGGAACCACTCCCGCTTCAAGACCTTCAACCGCGGGTCTTCATCCAATCCCTGACTTATCTGCCGAACAAAAAGGAAAAAAAAAAAGAACGAAAGAGGCGGAAATCGCCGTCGAAACGAGTGAGAACCACGCCGGGACAGACGAAGGGAAGGGGAGGGGGCGTCGTGCAGAGAAATTACGCGATAGCCGTAGTAGTATCTGTAGTTGCCGAAGGGAGAGAACTCCTCGCGGTTCCGCTTCCTCGGCTTCTTCTTCCCCTGCTCCCGCTCCGCCGCCGCCATTCCTCCTCCCATCTCGCTCGCCTCAATCGCTTCCTCCGCCACAAAGAGAGAGAGAGAGAGAGAGAGAGATTGGCTATGGAGGATGATCGGTCTAGGGTTTCTGGTGCGGAAACGGTCCCGCCGGAGAGAGACTTCTGTAGCATAAGGAGAGGCCGAGAGGAAAACGAAGAAGAAGAAGCAACGCGCCGCCGCGGAGCTGACCGGTCGGAAGCTATCGGGGGCTCGATTCGTCGGCCTACACCGGTTCGACCCGGTTCGACCGTTAAGTCGATCGTGCTCCTCCGGTTCCAGCATGAAGATTTTTTTTTTTTTTTTTTGGTACTAACAAAGTGGGAAATTATTAATTGTTGATAGATTGTTTCTTGCGATGTAGATTTACCAGTAAAGGTAATAAAATCCGCTCCTTATGTTATTCTCTTGAACCGACCAAAAAAAAAAAAATTATTATTCTCTTGAAGTGTGTATATTCTACTCTATTCATTTTCAATTAATACGAAATAAAATTGTAAAAAAAAGTCGACCGAAAATAAATATTGCTAACAAGTAAATCGAGCAATCGCAATCATTATGCTATTAAACAAAATAAATGTACCCTTATCTTTCCTTCTCATAAAGTGCGTATATTGTGTTGTATTCATTTTCAGTCCATATGAAGTATACTGTTAAAGGAAATCAATCAAAAATAAAAATATTCTCCACAAGTAAATCGAGCAACGATAGTCTTCATTGATATGATCATGGGCTCGGCGGTCCGTAAGGCCCGCCCAAACCAACAAGTCTCGAATCATAAATCAAGCAAGACTAGGGAAGTGATTCCTTTCTTGGGCTGAAACCTGCTTACATAAGTTCACCTGGCCCACCCAAGCCTCGCCTTTTTTCTAAATAAATATTCGATAATTGTTGGGTTAGTATGACAAAATAAAACCTCAAACCAATACACATGTAACAAATTTATCTTTAGACCGTGAAAAACTCCAAACTAATATACTCACGACAAATATTACTCCAACTAATTTTTTTACTACAAAAAATCCTAAATATATACATTTAAATTTACCTTCTGTTAATTTCTTTTAAATTGAACAGCACACATATGACAAACAGAGAGTAAAACTTCAAACGGATACACTCAATTTAATTCAGCAATTTGACAGTAAAATTTAATTAAAACTAATAAATGGTAAATTTATTATATGTATATCAATTTAAGATAAATTCATCACAAGTGCATCAATTTTGAGTTTTTCGTGATATTAACTCATAATTGTTTAAACAACAAGCAGGCCAGCAATTCTTTTACTGGGCCCAAGCTCGGACCACTCGGGCCCGCCCAAGCCCGGTCATTTTAAGAGTAGAAACTTGGTATTTTATTCAAGTAATACCCAGGCTTGATAAGGGACATCTGGGTCCGATCAAATATAACTTCTATGATACATTCTAGGCTTATAAAATGCCCAATCAAGTTTATAAGGAAGCTACAGTGCCGCTGCCCTGGTCGGCACATCGAAAACGACGCAGTTTCGGACTTGCGAATACAAATCCCGGTAGAATTAGAGAAACCATAGTCTTTTAAGAAGCCTGCTTTTCTACATAAATCCCACAAGCATCACATTCTGAGACACATCACGAAACACTCTCGCGCACGCCCAACATGAAAACCAACGCAGACTTCACCGGAGAGCCGCCACTGTGCGCGGCGGGCTGTGGCTTCTACGGAGCTCGAGAGCAACACGACCTCTGTTCCAAGTGCTATGCCGCTTTCCTCAAAGACCAAGTTGCGAAATCCGCTGCCGCCGCTGCTGCCGAGGCGGCCTTGGGACGACAACCATCGAACTCGGCTTCCAGGGTCGCGGCTTCTTTAGATGATCTGGCTGCTTTGTGGAGCGATCTGACTGTCAACACTTCGACCCCAGTGACGAGCAAGAAGAAGAATAGGTGCGCAGCATGCAGCAAGCGCGTCGGTTTACTAGGATTCGAGTGCCGCTGCAGCGGCGTGTTCTGCGGGGCACATCGGTATCCGGAAGAACACGGTTGCGATGTTGATTTCAAGACGGCGGCGAGGCGGAGATTGTCCGAGGAGAATCCTGTTTGCAAGGCCGACAAGATGGATTTTAGGATTTGATATTCATGAGTTGTTCTTCTTTTTTGGTCTTTTTTCCCTTAATTTCTGGAACCCTTTTGGTGTACCAGAGAGTTGCGTGATGAGAATTCTTGTTCTTTAACAGGTTTTCTATCAATCTTCACGAGACTATCATATTAGAATTTTTCATGGTCAGGTGTCTTGTACTCATCAAAATTAGATATTATTGCGTTAATTCAAGAACTCAGTATGATTTTAAGTCTGAATTTTGATTTGTTTGATTCATGATAAATGGAAATAATCAAGAACATATCTGAGTGAGATTCCTACGTCACCCACCATTTTTTAACTTTTGTTGCGTTATTGCCAACGTGGCGGGAAATTGACGGATGAAGTATAAAGGTAGCTAATGACGACGTGTTGAATTTTTTGTGAATCTGATTTAACATGCCATAGTTTTTTTTTTTTTTTTTTTTCCAAAATTTAAGTAACCATTATTTTATCTTATTTTATTTATTTATAAGTTTTGGTAATACACAGTCGAGATGCAATTTTTTTTTTAACGTACATCTTTCATAAGATATAATTACTTTGCACCGTAGACACTTAAATGGACATAATATAAATCTCATATTAAATTAATATAAAGCCTCGATTGAAAGTTTAACGCATTACTTTATTCTTAGATATTGACAATATACCTTCTTATAATGAGTAGATGGCACATGCAAATACAACAAGTTCATCATTTATTCATATGAAGAGCGACACAAAACTAGCTACCAATAATTTTCTTTCTTGATGAAGAACCAAGAACAAGAAACTCTCATCACTCAACTCCTTGATCCAACAAAAAAAGCCAAGAACAAGAAACTCAAAAAAAGTATATAAAAAATTCTTAAACTTATTGCTTTGATACTAATATAGTTATAAACCTTGTTACATTTATGTTAATTTTGGTGGATAATCAATGATATATACAATGGTGACATAGATGATGGATTGTCCATGTCAACGATTTTTTGGTCAAAATTGACACTTCGACCACAAATAGGATCAACAAGAAGAACCGGTGCACAGCGTGTGACAAGGGTTTACTAGGGTTCGAGTGACGTTGTGGCGAGGTGAAGATTGTCCGGGGAGAATCCTCTTTGCAAGCCGATAAGACGGATTTTAGTATTGATATGCATAAGTTGTTCTGTTTTTTAATTTCTACGAACTATTTTATCGGATCAAACAGTTCTCGTTCTTTAACAAGTTTTCTATCCATCTTTATGAGAACATCCGATGAAATCAGGCATTGTTGTATCGATATAATAACTTCAATCAAAGTTTGTGACAGAGTAATTGATACCTCAATAAAATAAAATAAAATAAGGCATTACAAAAATTGCGTTTAACGGAGCCTAAGTCAAGTATTAATTATTTACCGACCAAAAAAAAAAGTCAAGTATTTATTATTCACAATAATTTTTTTTTGTGCAAATTAACAAATGATTTGTTGTCCCTTGCTTATCTTAGTTCAAATCTTCTTATTTCCTACCAAAACAGTGTCTAATTGGGGGAAGCTATTGGGGCTCGCCTCGGCCTCAAAATCCACCGTTAGGACTACGGGCGTCAAAAATAGCCAACCTAACCAAATCTACTTGACCCTTACAAACCCAACTTGAAATTTTCGGGATTTTTAAGGTCGGGTCTCATTTAGGTTCGAGTAGTGAATGAAAAAACAAGTATCTTGATAGTTGGGGTTGGTTTGGGTCATACACTCGAATGACCCAAGACTCATTATATAAATAGGAAAGAAACCCTAAACATAGGACCGCTATTACTATAAAGTTACTAGCCAAGCGAGAAATTGCTAATTACTGATAAATTGAAAGTTACTTCTAATGATATAAGTTACTAATTACATGGAAAAATTTACAAATACTTACCTCGCTAAACGAAATAATTGCACGCTTATTTTTTCTCGTAGGGTGTGTATTTTGTGCCGTATTCATTTTCAATCCATACGGGAGATACTGCTGAAGGAAATCAACGGAAAATAAAATAGTATCGGTAAATAAATCGAATAATGCGCGTCTCTTAATTGATATAATCAATGGGCTTGGGCGGGCTAGGCAAGCGATTCCCAGTAGAATTATAGAAACTTTAGTCTTCAAAAAGCCTGCTTACCTATACATCCCACAAAAATCACATTCTAAAACACATCAAGAAACGCCCTCACTCGCATCCAACATGAAAACCAACAGAGACTTCATCGGAGAACCGCCGTTTTGCGCAGCGGATTGCGGCTTCTACGGAGCCCGAGAGCACCACGGCCTCTGCTCCAAGTGCTACGCCGCTTTCCTCAGAGACCAAGTCGCGAAATCCGCCGCTGCCAAGATGGCCACGGGACGACAACCGTCGAAATCGGCTTCTGGGGTTGCCGTTTCTCTAGATGATTTGGCTGCGCTGCTTTGGTGGGCAATGACTGTCAACACTTCAACACCAACAATGAGCAAGAAGAAGAATAGGTGCACATTGTGCAACAAGCACGTCGGTTTACTAGGGTTCGAGTGCCGCTGCGGCGACCTGTTCTGCAGGGCGCATCGGTATCCAGAAGAACAAGGCTACGATGTCAATTTCAGGACGACGGCGAAGCGGAGATTGTCCGAGGAAAATCCTCTTTGCAGGGCCGACAAGATGGATTTTAGGATTTGAGATTCAAGAGTTGTTCTTCTAGGAACTCTGGTGGATCGGAGAATTGAGTCATGAGAATTCTTGATCTTTAACAAGTTTTCTATTGATCTTTATGAGAATATCATATGAACCTTTTTCATGGTCAGGTGTCTTTTATTCATCAAAATCAGGTATTATTGTATCAATATTAGAACTTATAATATGATCTAATTCTAAATTCTCATTGCTTTGATTCAAGATAGATGGAAATAATCAAGAACAGATCAGAGTGAGACTCCATTCTCCACGTTCCTTCCTATGTCCACTACCGTCTGGTGACTCTCTCAAATTACTGACATGGCGTTACTGCCAACGGGGGACGAAATCGACACGTGGTGGTCAAACATAAATTTTTCATTTTTTTTCCCGAAAATTAGGTATCCATGTTAAATCATTGAATGGTAAAAGCATAAGTCAAAGGTAGAAACATGTTTTTTTTTTTTTTTTTTCCATCACGTCGAATTTAGTGTGAATCTGAATTTGTATCTGAATCTTGAAATGTTTAACAAAGATAAAAGTGAATTAGGATAAAGGTTTATATTAATTCGACATGTTTAAAGATATTCTGGAATAATAAATACTTTTACCTTCTTCTTCTTTTTTTTCGTAAAATATAAGAGATATATTGACTTTTAAATCAAGAAACTATACAGATGTACAGTAAGGGTTCTCGGTATGGAAAAACTTACACTTATGATACGGAACAAGTCAAGACGAGTGGAAGGGTGTCGAGAGCGAGAAACAACAAACAGCAAAAGAACAAAAACAAAACAGCCAAACAGCAGCAAAGAGACAGCCAAAAACATTGGCCAACAACAGCAACCACCAAAACAGTGGCAGCTCACACAACAAACAAAACACAGACTAAAAGCAAACAAGCAACCACCAAAACAAAGTGGCAGCTCGGACGAACCGGAACAACAAACAAAACACAGACTAAAAGGAGGGTTGGGATAACCTCCTACTACGCATGAAGAAACCGCGACCTGGCTTGTAGCATCCGCTGAAGGAGACGGAGACGCCATAAACCCCATCCCTTTTACTTTTACCGTATTTTTTGGCTTGGTAATCTCCTTTATTTTCTTTTTATTTTGTTTTGGCAATACACAGTCGAATCAAGAGTGCGCACCATTGGTGCATTCTTTTTTCTCCTTTAAACGTCCATCTTTCATAAAAATTTTAAATGGATACAAGATAGGTCTCTCAGTCAGTAGATATAAAGCCTCGATTGAAATTATATCACATTACTTATAGTCTTTAATATTGACAATATATATACCATCTTGTCATGAGTGAACGACATATGCAAATACAACATGTTCATCATTAATTCCCATGATAAAGAGCAATACAAAACTAGCTACCAGAGATTTTCTTGATGAAGAGCCAAGAACAAGAAACGCTCATCACTCAACTCTCTTGATCCAACAAAAAAGCCAAGAACAAGACACGAGGAAAAGGGACAAAAAAAGTTCTAAGACTATACTTGGTCATTCGGATTTCTAAATAGAATTTGACCAAATAAAATATGATATAAAATCCAAAATTTTTTATATATCACAATATTAAAATCAAATATTTACATAATATCATATATATATTTTTATATAAATAGTATATTAATGTAAATGAACTTAAAAGTTCAAAAATAGATATGGTAAAAATCTCTCGCAACAATATAAACTAATTTATTTTTATTTACTACTTTATTTTTTCCTTTTTAATTATTTTCTTTTTTATTTCTTTTTTCCCCTTCCATCATTCTTTAATAAAATTTTATTAAATAGTAATCTATACTAATATACCTAAAATAAAAATACACAAAATATTTAATAAATATAAATATATTTATATTTATACATTGATTTTATATTATAAGATAGAATTAAAGTCAAATATATAAAAATAAGATTAAATTTAAAAAAAAATTTTTATTTTTTTATTTTGAATTCAAATAATATTTATATCAAAATATAATTTCAATATGTTAATTTAATAAGTTTTTTATTCAAGAAAATTACTTTTTTATCTTGAATATTAGTAAATCTATTCATTTTTATGTAATAATTTTATTTAACTTATATTCCTCTTATATATGACTTTATCCAATCACAAGATATAATAAATTTTATCTTATCCTAAATTTTATCTTAACTATTAAACACAAACTAAATCTATTGCATAAGTGCTAATGTAGTTCTAAATATTTTAGTTTGATTAATTTAGTCTTAAACATTTTGCATCATCACAAACATTGGTGCTAATTCAGCAATTTTCTGACCAAAATTTGCCACAAGCATAAAGGGTTTACGACTAAATAGTCCAATCAAAAGATTTAAAGGGTAAATTGACATCAATGCAATAGGTTTAAAATTTTATAGTACTTCCACCCGAGAAACAATGATATATACACATCTCAAATCCTAAACTCCATCATATCCGCCATGCTAAGGGGGAATTATCATTCACAGCCGTCTCAAAATCGGCCATGCATGCGTGCTCCTCCGAGTATCAACGTGTCCTACAGAAACATCGCCACATCCGCACTCGAACCGTATCAACCCGACGTGCATCTACTTTTGTTCTTCTCGATCGTCTCTGTGGCCGAAGCATCGATGGTCGGTCCACCCATGTAAGCCTCTGAATCTTCCAATAAAATGGCGATGGTTTGGCCCGCGCCCACGCTGGCGGCAGCGGATTTCACGACTTGGTCTTTGAGAAAAGCAGCGCAGCAACCTGGAGCTGAGATTTTGAAGCTCTCTTGGCTCCACAAAAGCTGCAACCTCTCGTGCAAATTGGTGGTTCTAAGTTCAAAGATAGTGTTTCATTCCATGTTCTAACATGCCCTTTGGACAAAGATCTCTGAATTCTGGTAGATTCGTCTTTAGAAGTCCTAAGAAGTGAATCTTTTTTCGGAATCACGGTTTGCACTTGAAAAAGAGACAGCTGAGAATTGGCAAACACTTGCTCGTGCAATTCCTATAACCACAAAGAAGTTGCTATTATACATGCTGTAGATATCACTGTTGATGCTTACAATTAGCTACTGAGGAGGGTCATATTGATATCTGCAAAAACACACCCCTTCATGAAACAGCCTAGAAAGAAAAGAATGATCGACAGGGTTTCCAGCTGACTATTTCTACGCATGTGGGAATGAAGAAAAAAAAAAGATTTCGCGATCACACACTAACTACAAAAAGGGAATTTTTTTCTTTTTTATATAAATCCCATCGGGAACTGTTATAAGGATTCATCTGGCTCGAGTATCTTATTGGATTGCTACAAGCTTTGAGTGGTCTATCCCATGTCTCATTCCAATTCCTTGAGAAAGTCGATATTATCAACAAAGACCTGCAAATTAACAGAAAGAAAACCACGTTAGTTATCCAGATGAGAAGAACCAGAAGATGCTTCAAGCCAGACAGAGAGAGTGCAGAATACTAATGGATGCATCTCAAATACAATCAACAATATGCATGTGCCAGAGAAATTACTGCAAGATACAAAGATCTGAAGAGGAAAAAGAAAATGGACAGTATGATTGTTGCGGTCACCCATTGTCAGGTAAGGTATGGCTTTTCTAATCTAACACCAACCCTTCAATGGAAGTTCGTGCATGCGCCCCTAAACCAATATACCAAAAAATATGTTTTCCTTGGTGACAGCTTTGCCAGTGTCTAAACTCACAGACGAGGGACTAAGCCTGTCACATCTTGCAGCAGCAAAGAACCAGTAAAAGTCATTTGAGTCTGTTGAGTAGATATCCCCTCCTATACTGACAGTTCAACCAATCAAGTGCATAAGTTAGACACGTCAGGAAGTATCACACACCGATTTCCAACCATCAGGATCGAGGCATGCTGTAATCTTTGTACTGATGCCAGGCAATGGTCCAGGTTCCCGGGTAACCTTGCCACCACAGAGCTTAATTGCCTCGGCTGTTTTGTAAACATCATCAGTGCCTATCGCAATCTGCCAGAGATGAATACATTAGTCTCAGCTTATAAACTTGATTATTCACATAAAGAAGAAATTATTCAATTTCTGTAGTCCTAAGAATACTTCAACAAAAAAGTGAATACAGAAACCGTAAATACAATTTTTAAATTTATTCTAAGGGAACTAAGACCATATACTAAACCAATCGAAAGAAGGGAGACTCTGTACCTGAGCATAGGCATTGCCTTTGTCATATTCGGTGACACCATAATTATATGTCAACTCCAACACAGCATTCTTATCTTCAGGGCCATAGCCCAACATGGCTATGGTATACTAGAATAGAAGAATTTAATGTCAGAAAGGCAGAGAAGGAGACACATACAAAAAATAGAAACAAACACATTTCCAACAGTTTAAGGATGTATCATAATTTTGCACTCGAGAAGAACTTGACGGTACAGAGAACTTATGTAATATAAGTATCTCGCTACAAAAAGTTACAACTCATAAAAAACTTCAAACAACTTACAGCTCTTGATAAAATAAGGAGACATGACTATACAGGTCAGACATCATCAATCTTCAAATTTGATATATGGCAAACATATTATAAGATGATACTGCAAATAAAAGGATATTGAGATACCTTATACTCGGGATTATCTCTGGTGCGAAGAAGCTCCATACCAAAAGCCTGGTAGACATGACAAAACTTATATAAAAAGTACATACCGAGAACTGGAAGTGAAATAAAAACAACTTAAAGAAAGACATGCATAAAAACAATGAGACCCTGCATTTTGGATGTAGCATCCAAAATATAGTGCCTACTTATCTCACCTTCTCGTAGAAACTTATTGATCGATCAAGATCGCCTACTCGAAGCATTACTTGACAAAGTGGCTCCGGAGTGGGACCTCTCTCCAAAAGTTCAAACTTATAACCATCAGGATCTTCAATAAATGCAATGACTGTGCTGCCCCCTTTGACTGGACCTGGTTCTCGAGTTACCTTGCCACCTTTGGCCTTTATGAGTTCCACAGTCTTGGCAATCTAATCAAAATATCACAATTTAAGCAACTATCCAACCCATAGCTGCACCAGGCATCTGACAAGCATTATGAGCTATCACATGACTTTTAGAAGGCGTGATGTGACCATAATCTCTTTTGGTATGAAATTTGAGAGGCAAGCAAAAATTCAAGCCAGTCAGAAGCATCTCAAGTCCTACATATTGCTATCATGTTTAAGTCGAGTTTGTCAAGCAACAATTGAAGTCATTTCCAGATCATAAGTACTTGGCCTCAATGCCTCATGATTCATTAGCCCAATCAAGTACTTACTTTTCAGTTGTTTTGAACATTTTATGTAAGACATAAGCGAAGGAACCTGACAACTCTTTCATCAAATTACATATTGCTTTTGCTGATATAAATTAGAATCAAAACTTCATTTGGATAATCACGACAAGTGGAACCATTTGCAAGAAAATTATGTATCCCATTTGGTAGATCTTAAGAATGAAAGGAATTGGATCACACTGCAACTGAAGAGGAGACAAATTGTAGTCGGCGGCTACAATGACTTGAGTCAGACTAATTACATTAAACATGGCTCTACATGACGGAATACATCACCAAAAATTGCAGAGAAGGGGCTGGTGTCATGATGCAACTGTCATTTTGGTGTCTAGCACAGAGCCTACCTCTGAAGTTTGTTAAAGATTGTCCAACCACACCTGGTGTCATGATGCAACTGTCATTTTGGTGTCTAGCACAGAGCCTACCTCTGAAGTTTGTTAAAGATTGTCCAACCACACCATCAAAAAAATTTACAAGAAGAGTTCTTTGCTAGAACTTACATCATCAACTGCGATGCCAAAATGGCCAAAAGCAGTCCCAATGTCATACTTGTCAACTCCATAATCTGGCAATACCATAAATTAGTTAACATCAAAGACCAACAAAATGATCAGTGAATTACGATGCAAAGCTCACCAAAGATGAGTAATCAGCAATTTACATGCCATAATTCAGAATGGAGCAAACTATTCATGTGGTGGGTTATCTTACTATAAGTGAGTTCAATCACAAAGTGGGAATCTTCTGGTCCATAGCCAAGGAATGCATTTGTGTATTTTTCTTCTGGTATGTCACGTTTACGCAACAGCTTCATTCCCAGGCATTCTGTGTAAAATCTGCACAAGACAGACATCTTTATGGATCCAAGTTTTCTGTTGTGAACTTAGACAGGAGGGGAAAATAGAGGAAAAGTGACATGTATCTCAATCAGGAATGAGAATACACACTTTATGGTTCTGTCCAAATCCCCCACGCGGTAGACAACATGAAGCAGTCTTCTTTTGTCTTGTTTAACCCAATCCAGAATATTCTCTTGGGTGGCAGTTGTGCTTGCTTGTGCGATATTTCCAGGAGTACTGGCAACCGTGACACTGCTCTGTCCTCCTAACAACCTAGAGGCTCTCATACCAAATGATTGAGACTGGGATACCACTGAAAAAGAATTCAAAATTCAGCAAAGAACTTCAGGTTGGTATAACAGTTATAAACTCATGGAAACAGATAATTTATCTTTTCACCGATTTATAATGTGGGAGAACGTAAAATAACCATTTCCTTATCTCAGCAAATTCTACAAGTGAAAGGAATTCATGGCATTGCAGACTGCAGTGTGGTTTCAACTGGTGATAATGAACAAACACACTCATCTGTAAACACAAAAGTACTAAGCCATACATAGTGGAAGCTAAAATGTCAAAACAAAGATAAAATTCGAGCTTTGATAGTCATCAGCATTCCTGCACTTCAAACTTACAAATTCAGATAAAGAAGACAACGATAAATCTACCACACACCCCGAATTCAAAATGATAGTAGCTAGTCGAATGCATACTCAACGAGCAACTGCTCCCTTTTCTCACTTATCCATTCACCCTGCGACGAGTCATTACTTCCAAAGAAGCAAGTTACCCTTTTTAACACATTCATCTCTCGAATCACCTTCCAATCAACCCACTTGCACGAACACTCATTCGGACCGCAGAGTCAAAACCCAAGTTTTTTCAACCAGCAAAACCGAGTCTTTATCAAACACACACCCACCGAGAGGATTCCACAAGGAATCTAACGCATACCCACAATCACATAAGCCTAGGCGGACCGCCCAATCGCGCCGGAAAGCTACAAAAACCAACCCGACATCGCGGGCAAACAGACCAAACCAGAACAGGAATAGGGCTAAAAAAAAGAGCGAAGCCGGAGAGAGAACGTACCGCTGCCGAGGTGAGAGAAAGCGAGCCTCCGGGAAGGGACGTGGCGATGGGAGGGGGAGGGGCCCAACCGGGAAGTGGCGGAGAAGCGGAAGGAGGAGAGGGAAGGCCGAATCGAGGAAGCCATGGGGATTATCCTCACCATTCAATCCCGCCCTCTCTGAAGCAATCGAGATTAGCTCCCTCCGTTGCCTCCAGCAATCCCCTTCGTCTCTCCGTCTCTCTCTCTGTGGAAAATCAGAAGGAATTGGAGCTCTGGAACGTTCAGTATGTGAAGCAGAAGAGGAGGAGGAGGAGGAAGAAGAAGGGAGAGAGTGTGAAGGTGGTAGATAAGTTCTTGGGAGAGAGAGAGAGGGTTTTTGGTTCTTGTCTTTTGTTTTTTGTTTTGTTTCGTTTATTTTGATTGATTGGCTTTTGTTTGTAAGTCCGATTTTATAATAGTCCCATGTCAAATGAAAATATATGTGAGTAGTAATCCAGGTAAGCCTCCACCTGTCCCATGAAAAAACAAGCGAGTTAAAATAAATATATTTTCTAAAAATTACGTATCAACCCACCCGTAAGTAGTTATGATGATTGGACTTCATTATCTCATCATCGAGGAACGGGTTCAAATATTAAAATGCTCGCCACTATAGTGAGGGTCCCAAAGGTGATTTACTGGGCGATCGTCGACAATCTCTTGGTCATCAAAATAAAAAATTGAAATAACCTAGGTAAATGATTTACTAGGCAGTCCTCGAGAGTTTATGCCTCCACTTGCCTCTTGAAAAAACAAGCGACTTAAAAAATATATATATGTTTTTAAAATGATATGTCATATCATTTGAAATAATTTGTCAATAAATAATGCTTTTACCTATCGATAAAGATTCTTGATAGATAAGAACATATATTTTTTCATTCCAAATCACCATTTTTTGCAAAAATTAATTTTAAATTATTTAATTTTTACGAAACAAACTAGTCAAATTTATTTCTACAATGTCATCTCGATGCAATTACTTATTAAAAATAATATATACAAAAACTACGTAATTTGTGTACTTTTTTTTTTTGGCTAGAAACGTAAGTTGTGTACCTGGTATTTATCTAATCGAGCGTGGATAATTTTTTAAATGATGAATTAGGAACTTTTCTTTTTCTGGACAGAATGAGTGATTGACACGAGTAATGGAATTTTTTTCCGTAAGGGGTAAAAATGAGAGAATAAATGTGATAAACAAGGGAATAAAGGGGAGAATAAATAAAAGGGAGAAAAAGTAAATAAGAAAAGAGAAAAAGGATGTGGAGTGAAGGGAGGGAGGGGATTTTGATTCGTTTGTGCTCTGTGTCTGCATATTTAAGGAATCAACGCCTGACGTGGTTCCCGATGAGGGCCAAGGCCGAGGGAATATCCGACAATTCGTAAGGGAATTTTCCTCATTTTCTCGCTCGTTTTTGTCTTATTACTTTCGAGTAGGCCTCTTTACTTTTGATTTTTACGTGATTCATACCCTTAAATTTACAAATGCATTCCAAATTCCACCCCTATGAAATTTTCATGATATCCCATGGAATGTCACGTTAAGGATAATCGATTTTAGAATGAATAGATTTAAACTTGAAACTTGGAATTTCTTATTGGCAATTGGTTTAAAATTTTTGGAACTTGAAACCCACTCTCTTTGCCTTGGATTTCCTAGTTCGGTTACAAAGGCACCATATGGCAACGTTCCGATTTATTTTTTCTCTTGTTCTCCAAAATAGAAAGAAAAAAAATTCATTTAGTAATGTTGATTAATTTTTTTATACAAAAAAAAAAAGTGGCTATGGAATAGATTTGAAATAGAAATAAGAAGTAGAAAAAAATATTTTTTATTTCCATAAACAAATTTAGAAATAAGTTATTTTCTTTCTTTTCTTTTTTCTTTTTTTCTTCTTCCTCACCACCTACCGCCTGTTGCTATCCATCGCCCCTTGCATGTCGCCAGTCATTCCCCCTTGCCATTGCAAGTTACCACCCCTTGCCTGCCCACCATCGACCGATTGCTCGCTCGTTGTCCCCTACGACTAGCTAGAGGAGAAAAAGAAGAAGAAGAAGAAAAAAAAAATTCTCAAAAAAATTTAAAAAAATTAAAAGAAATTTTATATCACAAAAAAACTTGTGGGGCATACCAAACACGTTCCTTTTCTTTTTATATTTAAGGAATATAAATTTTGTACGAGTTACTAAATGTGTTATTTTACTCAGAAACTTTTTCAAATAGTAGAAATAGAAAAAAACTATTTTTGAAAAGAAATTATTCCTAAGAACATAAATATTATCAAACACTTCTAAAGTCTATCCACGGACTTGTTTTTCTTTTTTTTTTCATACTTTTGTTTCAATTTTCACGACAAAATGATAAGAGCAACAAAACATTTTAGAGGAAAAGAGAACGAGGGCAAGTGAGTAAAGGCAAGTCAGTAATGAGCAAGGGTTGTGAGACTTAAACAAGCGAGGGTGGGCAAGCAAAGGCAAGTCAAGAACAAGCGAGGGTTGTGGAAGCTTGAACAAGCAAGGGTGAGTCGCGAGCAAGCTAGGAGGAGAGTGAGCCGCGAGCAAGAGAGAGACATGAAGTGTCCAAGCAAGGTTGGAAAGAACGAGAGAGAGAGAGAGAGAGATAGAAAAAGATGCCAAGAGAAAAATTATGGTTTTTAGAATTTATGAATCGTTCTAAATTCAATCTGGTTCTTGAGTAGTTCTTTATTCAAAACTGGAAACCGGATTGGTTCCAATCGGAACCTGAAATGGCTCAATTTTTATGGCAATATATTTCATTTCCTGCGTAGAACTGGTCCAATCATACAATCCTAGTCAGTGTATTGTACTTGGCCAGTGCCCTTCATTCTCATTCAATTGATCAATTGTTTGTTATGTAACCTTAGTCCACTGTAATTGTGTTGTCAGACAATATAACTTATACATTTGGTGACAAGTTATTGTAAATTATAGCATCTCAAAGTTGGGTAATGTAATTTCTTGAAAAGTTAATCGTGAGACAGCTATAATGTTTTTTAGCATGTTATATAAAAGTTATTAAAGCCTCTTCTCGGAGTTGTGAATGTTGCGAAAAAGTAGTACCCGAGGTGGGCCAAATATGTGGTGCACGGCCCATACGTTTCGATGAATTATGGGCCTACTTCTCATGCTCTAAAGATAATTTAGGAAATGTGTCGCAAGAAGAAAAAAGAGAATGAAAGAAAAACACATAAAATCACTATTACCGCCAAAAGTCAAAAGTACAAATTGCCAAAAGATAAATAGGAAAAAAAAAAGTATAAGAAGGCTTTGGATAAGTTTGGTAACCATTTTATTTTCAGAAATAATTTTCGCTCGGAAATAATTTTTTTTCTGATTATATTCCTTATACGAGTTTCTAAACATTCGAATGCATTTGGTAATTATCCAAAATTTTTATTTCTAGAATAGAAATACTTTTGATACAATTCTCAATTTTTTTTGTGATTTAGAATTTAATTTAATGTAATAATAATTTTATTACATTTCTCTCTCTCTCTCTCTCTCTCTCTCTCTCTCTCTCTCTCTCTCTCTCTCTCTCTCTCTCTCTCTACTCGGCCATGGCAATGGCCAGTGACTAGCCGGACGAGAGCTGGCGCCGGTGATCAATTAGGGGAAGAAAAAGAGGAAGAGAAAAAGAAAGAAAAAAGAAAAAACAAACAGTTTGGGTTTGATTTTGCCAAGGAACAAAGAAGCAATTTTTCTTTTGCTCATTATTTCTATTTCAAATCTATTTCTGAGAACAAATATGTTCCTAGGAACAAAAATGTTATCAAATAGATTTTTATTTTTATTTTTTTTGGTTCTAGAAAATTAAAAAAAAAAAAAAAGCATGCACTATTTAACGTGTTATCAAATAGACCTTTATACATCTTTAAGTGTTAAATCTTTTGATACTTGAAATTTAGACTCATTTTGTGGGAAATAAATAATTCAAAAAATATTTTTTTGAAAATGATCATTTGTGTCACTTACGAAAAATAAATAAATACAAAATACTTTTATCTTTCATGAAAATATTCCGATATAATTATTTTAAGCAATATAAGTGATTATTTTTAGGAAAATATTTTTCAAATAACTTATTCTTCGCAAAACAAATGGATAGTCTTTGAAAAAAAAATTGATTTTTTTTAAATATAAAAGATTACAATTTTGGTGTTTTACTTCCTGTGTATAACAGCAAAAGAGGAACAACAAGGGATATTTTAAGAGAACTCCAAAAGTAGGTATTGACAGAGTGCTCTCTTATCAGACCAAATCTATAAAAATGTTTTCAAATCATTTATTTTTCACAAAATAAATAGAGTATTACCAAAAAAAAAACAATTTCTTTTTAAAATATGTACTTAGAATTTTGGTTTTTCTTACTTTCTGTGTATAACTGCAAAAGAGGAACAACAAAGGATATTTTAAAAGAAGCCCAAAAGTAGGGATTGACAGCGTGCTCTTTATCATGCCAATTCTATGTTCCTACTCCGTTCTCTGAGATATTCATGAATTGTGTCCCAAAAAAGGATAAAAAAAAAGGGTAAGAAAAAGAAACAGAAAATCAACAATAATGCAGAAGTCAAATCTACAATTTGCACAAAAAAAAAAAAAAAAGAAAGACAGCAAAAGAGCCTATACATCTTCTGGTTTTCTTAGGTTCTGATTCTCAGAGTCTTGAGATCTTCTCTCTCTGTTAGCAAACCATTGAGCTGTTCTTCTGGCAATTGGCAGCCATAGCCCTCTCATCCTCTCCTCCCTTGATGACCCCCCACCATTTTCTTGTGAGGAAGCCTCTTGGGTGTACCTGCTCTTCATGTTCAACTCTCCGTGCCTTGACACCCCCGTGATATCGGACATCGACCTCTTCTCGTCCGGCACCAGATACTTCGACCTGCCCATCGCCGTCGGAGGAGGAAGGCCCGCAGTCGGGGCCGGGCTAGTCAAGCTCTTCGGGCTGGGCTTGCTCTCGAACAGTCTCTTCAGCTCCATCTCTTCCCCGATCTTCCCAATTTGGCCCTCGTTGTTGGCTCTGCTGGCTTTGGACTGGCCAGGATTTGCCTCCAGGGAAGAGAACCTGTTGCCTGACGCGGAGCTCAGCATTTCTGAATTCAGGAACATCAGGTCCGAAGAGCTCACATTGCTCCACCTGTTCTTGAAGAACCCGTCAGGCACCAGGATCCTGTGATTGAACTTGTGCAGGTCCGCTCTCGGGTCCTGATCGGCGTTTCTGGCCAAATCCCGGATTGAGACCTCGTCTTCCCTGTCGGCCTTGAACATCCTCCTTAAGCTTCTCCCGATGCCGAAGCTGGAGGACCCGCGATTACCCTCCTCCCTTTGGACGAAGAGCAGCTCTGGATTCGAGTCGTCGTGTCGGCTGGATTGGTTCCGTAGCCTCATGCTGCTTGAGAAGGTGAAGATCGCCGGGTCCTCCACGCTCAGCCTAAGCCGGCAGATGGGGCAGCTGGAGTGGTTCTCGAGCCAGCGGTCGATGCACTCGACGTGGAAGGCGTGCTTGCACTGAGGCAGCAGCCGGAGGATCTCGACGTCCTCGAACTTGGAGAGGCACACCGCGCACTCGAGCCCTTCTTTCGATCCCCTGAGCGAGGAAAACCTGAAGAAAGGGAGCGACTCAATCACCGTCTTGTCGATGCCTGATAACTGCGATCTCGACCTCGTGAGCCCAAGAAGAGCTTCCGGGTCGCGATGGATGGCCGATCTGCTGGAGAGACAGTACTTGGCATAGACAAGGAGGACGCAAGCAAGCAAGAACATCAGGGAGAATATTGCCATGACAACCCCGAGGCTCGACTGCAAAGTCGATTCATCCCGCGAGTTAATCGCTCCCTGGGGTGGGATTTGCGCCTCGACATGCAAGAGGAAGACCCAACAGAAGATCAAGAGATAGACGAGGGCTCGATTCATGTGTGGATCAGGAGCTGACACTTCGGCCTCGAATGTCGAAAACTCGAAACTCTATACGTGCAGAAACTTCCTAGAGGTTCTAAATAGAGAATCCTTCTCTGGTTCAGCGAGATCTCCTCATTTGTTCTCACGCTGTTTTATGTCTGTCCAAACTCATTGAACTAATCTATTCTCCAGAGGAAGCTTTTTTAAAGTTGGAAATTCATGTAGTGATGTAGAGATAGAAGGACTTAGTTTATAAAAACAAATTAGTCAATGATAATGCAAAGACAGTTTCAAAATTCAGAGTCAACTGATGCAGCATAAAAAGAATAGATTTATCCTCATGTGAAAGGAGCTAATTGAACTGCAACTTGCTATGTTCATTCACCTGAGTGGCAACTGTTCCAAAGTCCTAAATGCAGTTTTGCCCTTCTTTTATCCTTGATTTGCTCTAAATCCAATAAATTAAGCTCCCAGCAACAACCACCCCTTTTGACGCACCATGGAATGACGATTGGAAAGCGGCTTCATCCTCTAGGTTAAGATACTGCCTTGGCCGACACGTTTTCGAAACAGATAAAAAGCTTTTATTTATTTATAATTATTCGACGTGCCTTGAGAAAAATCATTTAAAGCCCTAATAAAAAAAAAGGCTTGGACAGCTTATCGAATGACTTTTGTGATTGACTAAGTGGTTTAGGGGCGTCACAAATTTCTCCTTTTCAGTCTCATAAAACGAAAAGAAAGAAGAAATTGTCTTCCCTTTCCATATATCCACTCTAGAAAACAAGAAATGTACAGGATGTAAATAAGAATAGTCAATGTTTGGTGCGTGCAAAGAGGCAAGCAATTTGAAGAAGTCCTTCCTCTCTCTCTCTCTCTCTGTGTGGAAAATCAGTAGGAATTGGAGCTCTGAAACGTTCAGTATGTGAAGAAGAAGAGGAGGAGGAAGAAGAAGAGAGAGAGTGTGAAGGTGGTAGATAAGTTCTTGGGAGAGAGAGAGGGTTTTTGGTTCTTGTCTTTTGTTTTTTGTTTTGTTTCGTTTATTTTTGATTGATTGGCTTTTGTTTGTGAGTCTGATTTTATAATAGTCCCATGTCAAATGAAAATATATGTGAGCAGTAATCCAGGTAAGCCTTCACCTGTCTCATGAAAAAACAAGCGAGTTAAAAGAAACATATTTTCTGAAAATTACATATCAACCCACCTGTGAATAGCCGTGATAGTTGGGTTTCACTATCTCATCGCTAAGGAAATGAGTTCGAATCTCCGAATGCTTGCGACTTAAGTGATTATTGGGCCAAGCCGGCGGCCCCTCGGTCATCAAAAAAAAAAAATGAAATAACCCAGGTAAATGATCGATCATTAAGTCTCCACCCGTCTCCTGAAAAAAACAAGCGAGTTAAAAGAAACATATTTTCTAAAAATGATATATCATATTATTTGAAATAATTTATCAATAAAAAATGCTTTTCCCTATCAATAAATATTCTTAATAGATAAATATATATATATATATATATATATATATATTCATTCCAAATCATCATTTTTGCAAATTAATTTTAGATTATTTAATTTTTACGAAACAAAGTAGTCAAATTTATTTCTACAATGTCATCTCGATGCAAGTACTTATTTAAAATAATATATACAAAAACTACGTAATTTGTGTACTTATTATTATTTTTTTTGGCTAGAAACGTAAGTTGTGTACCTGGTATTTATCTAATCGAGCGTGGATAATTTTTTAAATGACGAATTAGGAACTTTTTTTTTTTTTTTTTTTTGTGGACAGAATGAGTGACTGACACGAGTAATGGAATTTTTTCCGTAAGGGGTAAAAATGAGAGAATAAATGTGATAAACAAGGGAATAAAGGGGAGAATAAATAAAAGGGAGAAAAAGTAAATAAGAAAAGACAAAAGGACGTGGAGTGAGGGGAGGGAGGGGATTTTGATTCGTTTGTGCTCTGTGTCTGCATATTTAAGGAATCAACGCATGACGTGGTTCCCGATGAGGACCAAGGCCAAGGGAATATCCGACATTTCTTAACGGAATTTTCCTCATTTTCTCGCTCGTTTTTGTCTTATTACTTTCGAGTAGGCCTCTTTACTTTTGATTTTTACGTGATTCATACCCTTCAATTTACAAATGCACTCCAAATTCCACCCCCATGAAACTTTCATGATATTCCATTGGATGTCAATGGTCAACGTTCAGGATGATTGATTTTAGAATGAATAAATTTAGACTTGAAACTTGGAACTTATTATTGGCAATTGGTTTTAAATTTTTGGAACTTGGAACCACTCTCCATGCCTTGGAACCTACCATGTTTTTCAAATTCAATTAGGCACCATATGGCAACGTTCCTATTTCTTTTTTCTTTTGTTCTTCGAAATAGAAAAAAATAGAAATCCATTTGGTAATATCGAGTTAATTTTTTCATACCCAAAATAAAAAAAAGTGGTTGCGGAGTAGATTTAAACTAGAAATAAGAAGTAAAAAAAAAATTATATTTCCAAAAATAATTTTTAGAAATAAGTCATTTTCTTTCTTTTCTTCTTCTTCCTCGCCGCTTACTGCCTATTGTTGTCCACCACCCCTCACATGCCACTGATCGTTGCCCCTCGCCATTGTGGGTTGCCACCCCTTGCTTGCCCGCCATTGACCGACCGCTCGCCCATTGCCCCCCTGCAACTGGCTAAAGGAGAAAAAAGAAAAGAGAAAAAAAATCTCAAAAAAAATTGTTAAAAAATTAAAAGAAATTTTATATCACAAAAAAACTTGTGGGGCGCACCAAATGCATTCCTTTTCTTTTTATATTAGAGAAATAGAAATTTTATATGTTACCAACCATATCGTTTTACTTAGAAACTTTTTCAAATGGTAGAAATAGAAAAAAACTATTTCTGAAAAAAATTTATTCCTAAGAACATAAATATTATCAAACGCTCCTAAAGTCTATCCAAGGACTTATTTTTCTTTTTGTTTCTTCTTTTGTTTCAATTTTTTTACGACAAAATGATAAGAGCAACAAAACATTTTAGAGTAAAAGAAGAATGAGGGCAAGTGAGTAAAGGCGAGTCAAGAACAAGCAAGGGTTGTGAGACTTCAATGAGTGAGGGCAAGCAAGCAAAGGCAAGTTAAGAACAAGCAAGGGTTGTGGAAGCTCAAACGAGCAAGGGTGAGTGGCGAGCAAGCTAGGAGGAGAGTGAGCCACGAGCGAGAGAGAGACGTGAAGTGTCTAAGCAAGGTTGGAAAGAACGAGAGAGAGAGAGAGAGAGAGAGAGAGAGAGAGAGAGAGAGAGAGAGAGAAGAAAAGATGCCAAGAGAAAAATTATGGTTTTTAGAATTTATGAATCGTTCTAACTTTAGTCCGGTTCCTAAGTGGTTTTTCACTCAAGACTGGAAACCGGATTGGTTCCAACCGGAACCTGAAACCGGCTCGGTTTTTAGTGCGATCTGTTTCATTTCCCGCGTAGAACTTGTCCAATCATACTAGTCGGTGCATTGTACTTGGCCAGTGCCCTTCATTCTCATTTAATTGATCAATTGTTTTTTATGTAACCTTAGTCCACTGTAATTGTGTTGTTAGATGATATAACTTATACATTTGGTGACAAGCTATTGTAAATTATAGCATCTCAACGTTAGGTAATGTAATTTCTTGAAAAGTTAATCGTGAGATAGCTTATATAAAAGTTATTAAAGCCTCTTCTCGGAGTTGCGAATGTTGCGAAAAAGTAGTACCTGAGGTGGGCCTGGTGCACGGCCCATACATTTCGATGAATTATGGGCCTACTTCTCATGCTCTAAAGATAATTTAGGAAATTTTTTTCAAGAAGAAAAAAGAGAATGAAAGAGAAACACAGAAAATCACTAGTACCGCCAAAAGTCAAATGTACAAATTGCCGAAAGATAATTAGGAAAAAAAAAGGAAGAATAAGAAGGCATAGGATAAGTTTGGTAATCATATTGTTTCTAAAAATAATTTCTGCTCAGAAATAATTTTTTTCTAATTCTATTCCCTAAACGAGTTTATGAACATTCGAACGCGTTTGATAACTGTTCTAAAATTTTTATTTCTATAATAGAAATGCTTTTTGTACGACCCTCAAATTTTTTTGTGATTTAGAATTTAATTTAATTTTTAGTAATTTTTTATTTTTTTTTTCCTCTCTCTCTCTCTCTCTCTCTCTCTCTCTCTCTCTCTCTCTCTCTCTCTCTCTCTCTCTCTTCCTCTAGCTAGTCCTCGGCCATGGCCAGTGAATGGCCACACAAGAACTAGTGTCGATGATCAGCTAGGGGAAGAAAAAGAGGAAGAGAAAAAGAAAAAAAAGAGAAAAAAAAAACAAATGATTTGGGTTTGATTTTGCCCAGACAAAGAAGCAATTTTTCTTTTACTTCTTAATTCCCTTTCAAATTTATTTCCGAGAAAAATTATGTTCCCAAGAATAAAAATGTTACCAAAAAGATTTTTATTCCTTTTTTGTTCTAGAAAACTAAAAAAAAATCACGCACTATTTAACGGGTTACCAAATAGACATCTTTAAGTGTCAAATCTACCAATACTTGAAAGTTAGACTCATTTTGTGGGAAATAAATAATTCAAAAAACATTTTTTTTTTTGTAAATGATCATTTGCGTCTTTTTACGAAAAATGAATAAATATAAAATATTTTATCTTTTACGAAAATATTTTGATATAATTATTTTAAGCAATACAAGTGATTATTTTTAGGAAAATATTTTTCAAATCATTTATTCTTCACAAAACAAACGGATCGTTTTTTTTTTTTTTTAAATACAAAACATTACAATTTTGGTGTTTTACTTCCTGTGTATAACAGCAAAAGAGGAACAAGGGATATTTTAAGAGAATTCCAAAAGTAGGGATTGACAGAGTGCTCTCTTATCAAACCAAATCTATAAAAATATTTTTCAAATTATTTATTTTTCATAAAATAAATAGAGTATTACCAAAAAAAAAATCAATTTCTTTTTAAAATATGTAACATTAGAATTTTGGTTTTTCTTACTTTCTGTGTATAACTGCAAAAGAGGAACAACAAACGATATTTAAAGAGAAGCCCAAAAGTAGGGATTGACAGCGTGCTCTTTATCATTCCAATTCTATGTTCCTACTCCGTTCTCTGAGATATTCATGGAATGTGTCCCAAAAAAGGAAAAAGAAAAAGGGTAAGACAAAGAAACAGAAAATCAACAATAATGCAGAAGTCAAATCTACAATTTCCCCGAAAAAAAAAGACAGCAAAAGAGCCTATACATCTTCTGGTTTTAGTCTTAGGTTCTGATTCTCAGAGTCTTGAGATCTTCTGTCTCTGTTAGCAAACCATTGAGCTGTTCTTCTGGCAATTGGCAGCCACAGCCTTCTCATCCTCTCCTCCCTTGATGACCCCCCACCATTTTCTTCTGAGGAAGCCTCTTGGGTGTACCTGCTCTTCATGTTCAATTCTCCGAGCCTCAACACCCCCGTGATCTCGGACATCGACCTCTTCTCGTCCGGCACCAGGTACTTCGACCTGCCCATCACCGTCGGAGGAGGGAGGCCCCCAGGCAGGGCCGGGCTAGTCAAGCTCTTTGGGCCGGGCTTGCTCTCGAACAGTCTCTTCAGCTCCATCTCTTCCCTGATCTTCCCGATTTGGCCCTCGTCATTGGCTCTGCTGGTTTTGGACTGGCCAGGATTTGCCACCAGGGAAGAGAACCTGTTGCTTGACGCGGAGCTCAGCATTTCTGAATTCAGGAACATCAGGTCCGAAGAGCTCACATTGCTCCACCTGTTCTTGAAGAACCCGTCAGGCACCAGGATCCTGTGTTTGAACTTGTGCAGGTCCGCTCTCAGGTCCTGATCTGCGTTTCTGGCCGCATCCCAGATTGAGACCTCGTCTTCCCTGTCGGCCTTGAACATCCTCCTTAAGCTTCTCCCGATGCCGAACCTGGAGGACCCGCAATTACCCTCCTCCCTTTGGATGAAGAGCAGCTCCGGATTCGAGTCGTTGTGTCGGCTGGATTGGTTCCTTAGCCTCATGCTGCTTGAGTAGGTGAAGATCGCCGGGTCCTCCACGCTCAGCCTAAGCCGGCAGATGGGGCAGCTGGAGTGGTTCTCGAGCCAGCGGTCGATGCACTCGATGTGGAAGGCGTGCTTGCACTGAGGCAGCAGCCGGAGGATCTCGACGTCCTCGAACTTGGAGAGGCACACCGCGCACTCAAGCCCTTCTTTCGATCCCCTGAGCGAGGAAAACCTGAAGAAAGGGAGCGACTCAATCACCGTCTTGTCGATGCCTGATAACTGCGATCTGGACCTCGCGAGCCCAAGACGAGCTTCCAGGTCGCCATGGATGGCCGATCTGCTGGAGAGACAGTACTTGGCGTAGATAAGGAGGACGCAAGCAAGCAAGAACATCAGGGAGAGTATTGCCATGACAACCGCGAGGCTCGGCTGGAAATTCGAGTCATCCTGCGAGATAATCGCTCCCTGGGGTGGGATTTGCGCCTCGACATGCAAGAAGAAGACCCAACAGAAGATCAAGACGTAAACGTGGGCTCGATTCATGTGTGGATCGGGAGCTGACACTTCGGCCTCGAATGTCGAAAACTCGAAACTCTATACGTGCAGAAACCTTCCTAGAGGTTCTAAATAGAGAATCCTTCTCTGGTTCAGCGAGATCTCCTCATTTGTTCTCACGCTGTTTTATGTCTGTCCAAACTAATTGAACTAATCTATTCTCCAGAGGAAGCTTTATTAAAGTTGGAAATTCATGTAGTGATGTAGAGATGGAAGGACTTAGTTTATAAATACAAATTAGTCAATGACAATGCAAAGACAGTTTCAAAATTCAGAGTCAACTGATGCGGCATAAAAATAATAGATTTATCCTCATGTGAAAGGAGCTAATTGAACTGCAACTTGCTATGTTCATTCACCTGAGGGGCGGGGCAACTGTTCCAAAATCCTAATGCAGTTTTGCCCTTCTTTTATCCCTGATTTGCACTAAATCCAATAAATTAAGCTCCCAGCATCAACCACCCCTTTTAACACACCACGGAATGACGATTGGAAAGCGACTTCATCCTCTAGGTTAACATATCGACTTGGTCGAAGCGTTTTTGAAACCGATAAAAAGTTTTTTTTTTTTTTTTTTTACTTCTAATTGTTTGAAAAAACATTTAAATCCCTATTAAAAAAGGCATTTTCGTCTTATTCTTTTTTTTTTTCTTTTTTTTTTTTTTTTTTAAATTTTTCTTCTTCTTCTCTCTTCACTTCGCCGGCCATAGTGGAGCTGCGGAGGGAAGCCAGTATCCGGCAAGGGCAGCCCTCACGCCGACGTTGGGCGAGGGTCGCCCTCACCTGGGCTAGCTGGGGCCGCCCTTGCCGACATTGGGCGAGGGTCGCCCTCACTTGGGCTGGCTAGGGCCGCTCTTGCCGTCGTCGGGTGAGGGCCCAATGCTGGCAAGGGGTGCCCTGGCTCGACGTAGGCGAGGGCGGCCCTCACCGGCATTGGGCAAGGGGTGCCCTCGCCAGATCTTGGGAGGGAGGCCCTTGCTCGATCCCGATGAGGGCCTAGCGAGGGGTACCCTCCCCTGATGCCGATGAGGGCAGCTCTTGCCCGATGCCAGCTTCCCTTCATCGGCTCCGCCATGGTTGGTGGAGGGAAGAAAGAAGAAGAAGAAAAAAAAAAAAAAAATTTTAAAAGTAAAAAAACCAAAATGTCCTTATGATTTAGAGTAAATGTGTCACACAAATAAAAGTTTAAGGTTTTTTGTGTCACAAAATTTTTTTTTGGGTAATGTGTCACGGATAGCAAACTTCGAGGTTTTTCATGCCACAAAAAAAAGTTTGGGGTAAATTTGTCACTTTGAACAAAGTTTGAGGTTTTTTGTGGTTTTTTCCCTTAAATATAAGTTATAATTAGTGAATTGTAATCATTCATATAATAATATAAATGGGACATGAGTAGACTTTAGAACCTATAACAAGATAAGTTTCAAGTTCTAGAGTATGCAAGGTAGGTTTCAAGTTTTAAAAAAATGAGGAACTTGTTCTAACGGGTAGATTCCAAATTCCAAGTGGAATTTGTACAGAACTTATATTCGCTCATCCTTACTTCTATCTAGTTGAATTCCTTACCAAGAATTCCTTTTCTTGTGTTGATAGTTTTGTTCATTTTGGGGCTGCATGTTTTCGTTCTTTTTTTTTTTATGAACAGAAATTTTGTTTTTTTGTTCCCGGAAACAAAAAAAGAACATAAACGTGTTTGTTTGCGTTTTTGTTCAAAATCAGATTTTTTGTTCCCGGAACACAAAAAGAATAGAAATGAGAAACAAAAAAAAAAAATTGTTTCTTGCTCCAGAAACAATTTTGAAGAAACACTTTCTTCTCTTTCTATTTTCTTCTTCTTTTCTTCTTCTTTTTTCTTTGGCCGGTCGCCGGTCTCGGCCATGGCCGGCAACCAACCATCGAGGGCCAGCGACGCTATCAAGGGTTGGCGACCTCGCCGAAGCATCGCCGGCCCCATCAGCCCGTCACGGGAGGCGGCGAACGGCCGAAAAAAAGAAAAAATAAAAAAGAAAGGAAAAAGGAAAAATAAAATAAAATATTAAAAAATTAAAAGAAACAAAAAGAATATAAATTTACCAAATGTGTTTCTATTCATTTTTTTTCCAGAACAAATTTACCAAATGCATCTTTCGGTCAAAAATTGTTCCCCGAAACAGAAACATTTTTTTTTATTTCTGTTCCCTATAACAATTTTTGAACAGAAACGTTACCGAACGCGCCCTTTATATTCTCTTTGATGAATAACAAGCTTGTTTTATTATTATTGCATTCATTTTCATTTTATTTAACTAAAAATGAAAAAGAAAAAAAAAGAACATGTTGGACCCTAGAACCAACACCTTGTGACAGGGTAGGTTCTAGGTTCTAGGTTCTAGCGAATAAGTTCAAGGTTTCGGCAGATAAGTTCAAGGTTCCAAAAAATGAGGAATTTGTACCTGATGGTAGGTTCTAGATTTTAGGTGGAACTTGTAAGGAAACTGAAACCGTTTACCCCTACCCACCATCAACTGATCCCTCGCCCACTGTCCCCTGTGATTGGCTAGAGGACAAAGAAGAAGAGAGAAAAAAGAAAAAGAAAAATCTCAAAAAATTGTTAAAAAATTAGAAGAAATTTTATATCACAAAAAAAACTTGTGGGGCGTACCAAATTCATTCATTTTCTTTTTACATTCAAGGAATAGAAATTTTGTATAGTTATCAAACATGTTGTTTTGTTCAAAAACTTTTTCAAAGAGTAGAAATAGAAAATAATTATTTCTGAAAAGAAATTATTCCTAAGAACATAAATATTATCAAACGCTCCTAAATTTTATCTAGGAACTTGTTTTTCTTTTTGTTTCTTTCTTTTGTTTCAATTTTTTTTTTTTTTACGACAAAATGATAGGAGCAACAAAACATTTTAGAGTAAAAGAAGAACGAGGGCAAGTGAGTAAAGGCGAGTCAAGAACGAGCAAGGGTTGTGAGACTTAAAAGAGTGAGGGTGAGTAAGCAAAGGCAAGTCAAGAACGAGCGAGGGTTGTGGAAGCTCGAACAAGCAAGGGTGAGTGGCAAGCAAGCTAGGAGGAGAGTGAGCCGCGAGCTAGAGAGAGACGTGAAGTGTCTAAGCAAGGTTGGAAGGAACCAAAAAAAAAAAAAAAAACAGAGAGAGAGAGAGAGAGAGAGAGAGAGAGAGAGAGAGAGAGAGAGAGAGAGAAAGATACGAAGAGTCTAGTTCTTGAGTGGGTCTTCATTCAAAATTGAAAATCAGATTGGTTCCAACCAGAACTTAAAATTGGCTCTGTTTTTAGGGATCTGTTTCATTTCCTATGAAAAATTAATCCAATCATACAACCTTTATTGATGTATTGTACTTGGTCAGTGCCCTTCAATCTTGTCCGATTGATCAATTGTTTATTAAGTAAACCTCAATCTACCGTAATTGTGTTGTCAAACAATGTAACTTATACATTTGGTGACAACTTATTGTAAATTATAGCATCTCAAAGTTGGGTCATGTAATTTCTTGAAAAGTTAATCGTGAGATAGCTATAATGTTTTTCGAGCGTGTTCTATAAAAGTTATTAAAGCCTCTTCTCGGAGTTGTGAACGTTGCGAAAAAGTAGTACCCTAGGTGGGCCACATATGTGGTGCACGGCCTATATGTTTGGATGAATTATGGGTCTACGATATGCTCTAAAGATAGTTCAGGAGGTGTGTCGCAAGAAGAAAAAAGAGAAGGAGGAAAAACACAGAAAATCACTAGTACTGCCAAAGTCAAATGTACAAATTGCCAAAAGATAATTAGGGAAAAAAAAAAAGAATAAGAAGGTTTAGGATGAATTTGATAACCATTCTATTTCTAAAAATAACTTATGCTTAAAAATAATTTTTTATGATTCTATTCCCGAAATGAGTTTCTGAACATTGTTTGGTAACGGTCTAAAATTTTTTATTTATGGAATAGAAATGCTATTAATATGACTCTCAAAATTTTTTGTGATTTAGAATTTAATTTAATTTTTAATAATTTTATTACATTTTTCTTTTTTTCTTCTCTCTCTCTCTCTCCTTCTCTTTCCTTCTTCCTCTAGCCAATCCTCAGCCATGGCAATGGTTAGTGACTGGCCACATAAGAGCCGGTGCCAATGATTGGCTAGGGGAAGAAAAAGAGGAATAGAAAAAGAAAGAAAAAAAAAAAAAAAAAACAAATGGTTTGGGTTTGATTTTGCCTAGGAATAAAGAAGCAAATTTTCTTTTACTTCTTAATTCCGTTTCAAATTTATTTCCGAGAACAAATATGTTCTTGTGAACAAAAATATTACCAAACATATTTCTATTTTTTTCTAGAAAACCAAAAAAAAAAAATCATGCATTATTTAACAGGTTACCAAATAGACATCCTTAAGTGTCAAATCTACCGATACTTGAAATTTAGACTCATTTTGTGGGAAATAAATAATTCAAAAAATATTTTTTTTGTAAATGATCATTTGTGTCACTTACGAAAAATGAATAAATATAAACTATTTTTATCTTTCACGAAGATATTTTGATATAATTATTTTAAGCAATACAAGTGATTATTTTTAGAATATATTTTTCAAATCATTTATTCTTCACAAAACAAACAGATCGTTTTTTTTTTTGTTTTTTTTTTCTAAATACAAAACATTACAATTTTGGTGTTTTACTTCCGTGTATAACAGCAAAAGAGGAACAAGGGATATTTTAAGAGAATTCCAAAAGTATTGACAGAGTGCTCTCTTATCAAACCAAATCTATAAAAATATTTTTCAAATCATTTATTCTTCACAAAATAAATAGAGTATTACAAAAAAAAAAATCAATTTCTTTTTAAAATATGTAACATTAGAATTTTGGTTTTTCTTACTTTCTGTGTATAACTGCAAAAGAGGAACAATAAAGGATATTTAAAGAGAAGCCCAAAAGTAGGGATTGACAGCGTGCTCTTTATCATGCCAATTCTATGTTCCTACTCCGTTCTCTGAGATATTCATGAAATGTGTCCCAAAAAAGGAAAAAAAAAAGGGTAAGAAAAAGAAAGAGAAAATCAATAATAAAGCAGAAATCAAATCTACAATTTGCACACAAAAAAAAAAAAAAGGACTGCAAAAGAGCCTATATATCTTCTGGTTTTAGTCTTAGGTTCTGATTCTCAGAGTCTTGAGATCTTCTCTCTCTGTTAGCAAACCATTGAGCTGTTCTTCTGGCAATTGGCAGCCACAGCCCTCTCATCCTCTCCTCCCTTGATGACCCCCCACCATTTTCTTCTGAGGAAGCCTCTTGGGTGTACCTGCTCTTCATGTTCAATTCTCCAAGCCTCGACACCCCCGTGATCTCGGACATCGACCTCTTCTCGTCCGGCACCAGATACTTCGACCTGCCCATCGCCGTCGGAGGAGGGAGGCCCCGGGCAGGGCCGGGCTAGTCAAGCTCTTCGGGTCGGGCTTGCTCTCGAACAGTCTCTTCAGCTCCATCTCTTCCCTGATCTTCCCAATTTGGCCCTCGTTGTTGGCTCTGCTGGTTTTGGACTGGCCAGGATTTGCCTGCAGGGAAGAGAACCTGTTGCTTGACGAGGAGCTCAGCATTTCTGAATTCAGGAACATCAGGTCCGAAGAGCTCACATTGCTCCACCTGTTCTTGAAGAACCCGTCAGGCACCAGGATCCTGTGATTGAACTTGTGCAGGTCCCCTCTCGGGTCCTGATCGGCGTTTCTGGCCGCATCCCAGATTGAGACCTCGTCTTCCCTGTCGGCCTTGAACATCCTCCTTAAGCTTCTCCCGATGCCGAACCTGGAGGACCCGCGATTACCCTCCTCCCTTTGGACGAAGAGCAGCTCCGGATTCAAGTCGTCGTATCGGCTGGATTGGTTCCATAGCCTCATGCTGCTTGAGTAGGTGAAGATTGCCGGGTCCTCCACGCTCAGCCTAAGCCGGCAGATGGGGCAGCTGGAGTGGTTCTCGAGCCAGCGGTCGATGCACTCGATGTGGAAGGCGTGCTTGCACTGAGGCAGCAGCCGGAGGATCTCGACGTCCTCGAACTTGGAGAGGCACACCGCGCACTCGAGCCCTTCTTTCGATCCCCTGAGCGAGGAAAACCTGAAGAAAGGGAGCGACTCAATCACCGTCTTGTCGATGCCTGATAACTGCGATCTCGACCTCGTGAGCCCAAGAAGAGCTTCCGGGTCGCGATGGATGGCCGATCTGCTGGAGAGACAGTACTTGGCATAGACAAGGAGGACGCAAGCAAGCAAGAACATCAGGGAGAGTATTGCCATGACAACCCCGAGGCTCGACTGCAAATTCGATTCATCCCGCGAGACAATCGCTCCCTGGGGTGGGATTTGCGCCTCGACATGCAAGAAGAAGACCCAACAGAAGATCAAGACGTAGACGTGGGCTCGATTCATGTGTGGATCGGGAGCTGACACTTCGGCCTCTAATGTCGAAAACTCGAAACTCTATACGTGCAGAAACCTTCCTAGAGGTTCTAAATATAGAATACTTCTCTGTTTCAGCGAGATCTCCTCATTTGTTCTCACGCTGTTTTATGTCTGTCCAAACTCATTGAACTAATCTATTCTCCAGAGGAAGCTTTTTAAAAGTTGGAAATTCATGTAGTGATGTAGAGATGGAAGGACTTAGTTTATAAAAACAAATAGTCAATGACAATGCGAAGACAGTTTCAAAATTCAGAGTCAACCGATGCAGCATAAAAAGAATAGATTCGTCCCCATGTGAAAGGAGCTAATTGGACTGCGACTTGGTATGTTCATTCACCAGAGTGGCAACTGTTCCAAAGTCCTAAATGCAGTTTTACCCTTCTTTTATCCTTGATTTGCTCTAAATCCAATAAATTAAGCTCCCAGCATCAACCACCCCTTTTGACACACCATGGAATGACGATTGGAAAGCGGCTTCATCCTCTAGGTTAAGATATTTCCTTGTTCAACACATTTTCGAAACAAATAATTTTTTTTTTTGTTTATAATTATTCGAGGTGCTTATAGAAAAATCATTTAAAGCCCTAATAAAAAAAAGGCTTGGATGGCTTATCGAATGACTTTGTGATTGACTAAGTGGTTTAGAGGGCGTCGCAAATTTCTCCTTTTCAGTCTCATAAAACGAAAAGAAAGAAGAAATTGTCTTTCCTTTCTATATATCCACCCCAGAAAACAAGAAAATGCAAATAAGAATAGTCAATGTTTGGGGCGTGCGAAGAGGTAAGCAATTTGAAGAAGTGATCCAGCCTTTGGGCTCAAGAAGCAGGGTGAGATCACTGCATAGGCCATCGTCCTCATCCAGGCAAAAGACAACAGAGACCGTAAGCAAACGCCAATCTCGATCTACCTTAGTTGTCGTCGATGCTAACATTATCAAAATCGAACAAGCAACAAGCAAATTCAAACAGTTGACTTAGGCAGTCTACAAAAATAAGCAATACAAGTGGAGGACGCTAAATTGAGCTAATGACGCCGCATGGTGTTTGCTCGATGGGGAGGGATTATTTAAACCCATGTTAATCTATCTTCACGACAAAGACAAATAATAAAATTAGCAACTTGGAAGTTAAGACGTTTGAGATTCAAGATTCTTCGGGCACCGTGTTGTTATTTAGTTTTTTTTTTTTTTTTTTTTTTTTTTGGTGCAACAACGTATGTGGACAGAATCATCCCTAACATGCTCCGCCCAGCTTTGTTCAGAATTGCTTTTTTATGGATTGAGGGAAACTGAAGGAAGTATCAGACAGGTCATGTCAGATTGGTGTATCTTGGTTGACTGACATGCTGGCCTTGAAGAGGAAGAAAGATTTGGGGGTATGATATTCATGTGAATTCGGTGATTGGATCCAATTGTTCAAATCTTATAAAATTCACGCGGTACCTACCAAATTGATTTGTTCAAAGTAAACGCATTGAGTACACTACATCTCATATTCATAATAGAAATATTCTGGCAACATGGTACCCTCGTCCGATTGCTTGGTTTTGTTCTTTGTTCCTTTAAGAAAAATTACGATTTGCATTGGATATTTTAAAAAGATAAACGCTTTACTCCCGGCAACCCGTATTTTTTCTGTCTATTACTTTTGGCCGTGTTTCTATGCCTATTTATGAAATCAATCTTTAGCCGTTTTATCTTGTAATTTTGTTGACACATATGATATCCTTAGTTAATAAAATTAGAGAAACTCATGCCGAGAATTACAAGGATAATGTTTGCACATTAACGTAGTTTATAACGTTATTTATATCAATAATCATAATCATTATTAGAAAGTAGATGCCATTTAACTGATGATATGAGGGTTGACTAACATATTAATTACACGGCGATTGGCCTGGTTACAAGAAAATAATAGATAAAACGAGTGCTTATGCCCATCTTACAAGATGTAATCCTTAACTTATCAAATTATTTCGTTCTTATTCCATTCTAGGTCTTGCGTACTATACATGACCAATTATAGAAGAGACAAAACAAAAAAAATTGTCTACTTGTCTTAATTATCGGTCTGATCATGTACAACACTTTTTTACTAAGAAGAACAATCAGCGAGGAATAAACACGAACACAAACATGCGGCGACACTTTCTCCGGACGCACATGAGCAAATCGAACGAGCGGGGAAATAACAGAGGAGGTCGCCAAGGCATTGTGACGCAAGGATGACAGATAATTCATGCGTGATGAATACGAATATCTTTTGTCCATGCTGAGAAATAACGGGTAGGATTTATTTTTGTATTATGTTATCGAGACAGATAAAATTGGAATTATCTCGGATACCCCATTTGTCCGGGTACAGTATTGCAATAACAAAAAAGGAACAAGTAAGATCACAATCGAGACCAGCAATCTGTTACCGCATCTGCTTGATTTACCAATTTTATGAACCAATCTTAATAAAGTTGCATCGGGTAAATGTAATTCCATCCCTGATATAATATTCTAGTTTCTACATTTAGTATCCGTCCGTCTATATCGCAACAAAAGAGTCGAATTATAAGGAGAAACTGCCAATAACAGAAATCTCCAATTGCCATCAGCTAATGTTTTGCCATTAACTAGTGTTGTCACTTGCCTTAGCACCTTTACCTGTAGGTAGTAAGTGAGATAAAGTTTTTGAATCCTTTTCTACTTAGGTGACAGTAGAAAGATTGCAATCGATCTTACAATTGCATCTCGATCATTTGGTCCCAAAGATTCCCTATTATTAACTGTTAGAAAATCAATTCCGACAAGAACTATAATAATCCCTGCACATATGGAATTCTCACTACAAGAACCATATTCATCAGCCGTTAGAAAATCAATTCCAACGACTAACAATGCCTTCAGACTCTGGGTATCCAAAGCTGGCTCAATAAGGGAAACACTAACTAACAAGAGCTATCATCATCCCTACATATGCTTTTGGGACACAATGCTTGATAAAAGTGAATGGAGGAGCAGCTCCAAACCTCTTCATATTTTAAGAAGCCAAGCGAACTTGGCTTTGCTCAAGCCTCAAGCATATGAACCAGTTCTTGTATGCGAATACAGAAAGTGGCCAGTTGCAGCACCCGCATTGAAGTTCAACTCCGTGGCCCTGAAAAAAGAGTCCTTCAACCCCATTCTAGCAATTAGGTTATCAAGTCAGAGTTAACCGATCTTCGGATAGATGAAATCAATTCGAAATACATAATGCAGAATCCAAACTATTAAATATCACTACTTGACAAGAACACGATTCTAGATTCTAGAACATTATTACATACAGAAACTAGGGGAGCGGGTTACTGCAGAAATTAATTAAGCATAAGCGGGCTAAAAAGTACATCGCCAATGAGGTAAATTAGCGAGGAAGTGAGGGAATCTCACTAATATACAAAGCAACACCCTGTTTTCTTGATCAGAGGCCAGAGATGGTAGCCAACAGGGGGCTATCTGGTAAAGCATCAGCTCTGAGCAGAGGCAGCAGGATTGTTGTTCGGGAACGTTGACAAACCAGCACCGCCATCTGGATTAGCATGCTCCTCTGCTGCATGACGGACAAACTCTTCAGGGGACATGTGGGAACCATGACAAGCGCAAACAATCTTGATTTGGTTCACACTGAATCTGTAAGTAACACCTGAAATGGTCCTTCCATTTGGGCCAGGTCCAGTAGTAGAAACCCAAGGGAGATTTGGATAGGAACCACATCCACCAAATTTCACATCGGCAGCAATACCCGGCTTGATAGCAGTATAGTCTATGGAAAAGCCTTCGGCTGTTCCCTTCACATCTTCTTCTGTCCGAGTAGAGGAAGCTTCTTCAGACCTGTGCTGTTTCTCCTCGCCTTTGACCAGTTCGGGCATTCTCCCACCATATTGGGTGACCTCAGGTGAAGTATGAGAAACCACTTGATTGGAGGCTGCAATAATTATAGAGATGCATTATCATATGCTAACCTACTAATACAGGCAGACATGAAACACAAGAAGCAGAGAAAGGGAAAACCTTTCATGTTACATATTATGCATAATGAAAACAGATAGTCACAACACCCATCACCCCATCACCAATATCATATGCTATCCCTTTAATATAGCACCGGTATACAGTCTACAAAAGGTCAAAGCCTGAGATGTTAAGGTCTCATTTGTGAGTTATGGTCAGATGCTCATAACAACTATGAGTAGTTCAAATATTTGAGGTAGCAATAGCTCATCAGGTCCTTTCATAATAGTGCTTGAGCAGCAACAAAATACAGCCCAAAGATTACTAAATCTTAAGTGAAAAGAATAACTAAACCTACCACAAAGGCTATACAGGTCATGAAACATTCTAGACTAGCAATCCTAATCACAAGGATACCTGTCATGCTTATGAGGTACAAAGACACAATTTTGGAATAGGGACATGTATTCTCATAGCAATATTCCATAAAGAAAACACTGCAACATTGTAACCTTGAAATACTCAAACCTAGCATTAAATTTACCTAAGTTAGGTGGAACTTTGCCTACGTATGAAGAATGCGGCTGTTGATGAGCATGAGGAACCAAACCCCATGGGTGATCCTTATCCATTGTAGGAAGTTGAACTGGTGAGTACCCAAACATCATTGGCAAATTAGCTGAAGTCACTGGCTGTATAACTCCGGCAGGTGGATAACCAGTTGGGCCTGGTGTAGCTGTAGAGTTAGAGTCCCTTGGAGGGACTGATTGGGACCCATTTACCATGTTCATCGGTTGGATAGAGAATGGAATGCCATAACCTGGGTTACCGAGTTTGAACTCATTTTCTGATGGAGCATGAAATCTCTTCTGGTTTTGCAACTCCGCAGGCCTACGATCAGAGAACCCATGAGCTTCTTTTGCAAGCTCTGGATTGAACCGTTTAGAACCGTCATCATGGTGTTGGGCCAATCTTGAGGTTGAGCCCTCAACTTCTGAATCTGCCACATCTTCATTATCAGCAGCTGAGCCATCTTCTGTTGTTATGGAGATGTACGAACTTTTAGGCTTGTCATGCACATCACCATAATTAACTTCTCTTCCATGCTTATTTTGATAATTTATCTCATCAAAAGGCATTCTCCTTTTATTGCTCGTCTCTGTCTGGGTTTCTCCATTGCTTTCAGAAGGCCTGTAGATCCCAGCACCCCATTGTCCTTTTCCACTCAAATTCACAGAAGCATCTGCATCACTGGATGCCTTTGAAAGATCACTGAAGAAGTTTTCCGGAGGTTTTGCTGAATCACTTTGAGATCCAGCTCCAGAGTCCTGCTTTTGTGAACCACTTTGTAGAAAATCTTTAAAGTCACCGGCTATTCTGCTCCCCCTATCATCTTCTGCCGTCGAGTCTGAGGTACCAATACCACTTTTGCCCTTTAGTTTCCCAGCAGATCCACCACAAGAGAGACCCAAACCAAGGTCAAGGCCATTCTCGTCCTCCATCTTATCAGGGAAGAAGTGCTTTTCAAGAGCAATGGGGATCAGAATGCTTCAGTTATTTTTTGTTATTCCAACATCATGATGCAGCATTCGATAATTTTGGCCTGAACAACATCATCCATCCACAATAAAGACATGAGAGACAAGAAAGGTGACAAGAAAAGGACACTGGGTCCAAAGAAGTACATGCACAAATCAATGGGTAGAAGCTAGAAGCAAGAATTCGTTTGATGCATAAAAGATCAAGAACTCATGCACCTGCATGAGGATGTACACACAGAAACATGTTCAGCAGGCCTGTACATGGTTAAATGTGCTCGCAACATGCATTTCTATTATTGAATATTTCGATGGTAAGAAGTGTAGCAAGACTGACATGCTTTAAGCCATGGATATCAGCTTGTTTATGATCTAGTCATGGTTTTCCTGCCGACACGGGTATGACAAGAAGCGGACTCACTGACAGCAACGTATTGCTTATCCTAATAGACAGAACCAAACCCACGTTCCAGTAAGCCAAAATAGGGGGTTCTACAAACAAACCGCGCTCCAAACCATCTAAATCGGGTACAAAATCAGCTCGACCTTCCCCAATCCCAACCCCCCAGGCTATCTTTCACAGCTTAAGCAATCCGAGACGGATGCAAAGCTCCTCATTTGCCAGGAAAGGAAATATCGAACACAAGAACACAATTACTTCAGAACACAATAATAGAAATGGTCGCACTTGAACCAAAACCGTCCCATCAAAACCAATTCACTAACCACGCCGCCACATGCGGAACCCCCGGGGCAACACGACCACAACCCAATCCAATCCAAGCCAAGCCAAGCCAAGCCAAGCGTCACAATCCGAGGATCCCTCCGCGATCGCCTCGAACCGGGGCGCAAGAACGGCCAAGAACAGCGAAACCCCAACCACAATAGAAAAGAGAACAAACAATGCGTAACCCGGAAACACCAGACAGCAGCACAGCACGCATCGATCGAGCTCGTCGCGATCGAGCTCAAAATACCGTCAAAAAAAAGGAAAAAAAAAAAAACGAGCCGATCAGCGGAAACCGGAAAAAGCTCGTCAACATGCAAGGCCCAATCTTTTTTCTTCCCCATTTTTTCCTCCTCCTCCCTCCCTCCCTTCCATTGATCTACAAGCAAATCGCGCACAGAGATAGAGAGAGAGAGAGAGAGAGAGGGAAGACCTCGAATCGGAGAGGAAGGAAGGCGCAATCCAAATCCGAACCCTAGCGCCAACTGGTGCGATTCAGATAGAGAGAGAGAGAGAGAGAGAGAGGGGGAGAGAGAGAGGGAAGGGAGTGGATTGTGCAACTGCAGTGGAAAAAGAATGGCTAGAAAACAGGGCCCCCCGCTTTTCTTCTGCAATTTCTCTCTCTCTCTCTCTCTCTCTCTCTCTCTCTTCTATTTTGGGCATGTGTTTTCCGTGAAGGATTATCCTTCTTCTTCTTCTTCATTTTTTTAATTTAACTCAAATCAATCATTCAACTCCGATCTTTAAGTTAAGAGGGAAAAAAACAAACAAACATGGCCGCCTAAACGTTCCAAGATAATGCAAAGACCGAAGGAAAAAGAGAGAGAGACCCGATCATCTTGAATTTTGGCTCGATGTGAAATTTCACTCATTCTCTAAACGTTTGATTTAGTCTTTTTTAATTAGACGGAGGATAAGATTGACATATGTCCCTCAGCGACCGTGGAATGTGACCATACGGTGCCTTGACTTTTTATGATAAAAGCAAATCAGTCATTCAATTCTATTTATAAGTTTTCCATAACTAAACTATTGTGGATTTCTTCAAATATTAAAGCTAATATCACCAAAAATCTTAAATTTGTATATTTTAGCCACATTTACCTCAAACTAATTTGCATGCTACAAAATTGCCAAACTTGTACATTAATGTTTGTCGCGACCAAATTTTCGGGGTTTGAACCATCTAGGGTTTGGCTAATAGATTCTTAAGCTTAGACTTAACTCGAGCTCTCCCAAGCCCATACCAACTCGCGACTTAGGTTCAAGTTCTTAACATGCAATTGATTTTCAATCAGGAGTCGCCGCTAATCTATTTTTGGTGGGTCGATTAGAAACCCAAATAAAGTAATGGGAGATTCACTTTACTCCTACGAACCAGAGATTTTGGTACGGGGACTTGGTTACGCTAGATTTCTCTAACGCCCTTTCGGTATCATTTCTTTTATTTAAAAAAATGTTTTTGCAGGCAGTTTTGATTGATTTTAAATGTAATTCCCTAACATGTGAGGTGTTCATGCAAGTGCGCAAACCATCAATTTAACACCCAATAAAGCAATTAAATATCGCGGGACTTACCTCAAAGCAATGAAAGCATCTGTAGTGTTAAATTAAAATCCACATCAACCCTAGATATGGTTTCTAATTAACAAGCAATTACTCAATTTTTGTTTTCTTTTTTCCAACGAAAATATAGTCCATATGTAATGCAATGCAATGCTTCTAATTCTAATATGGAATGATATGGCATGACAATATGTCCTAAACTATATGACGTAAATAAGCATGCAGTCTATTATAAGGAAATGTAATAATTATATATGCAATTTCAATTAACCAAAATGACTTAATTCTAATGACGTGCAATGCAATGCAATAACATACAAAATTATTTCAATTGAAATGACATGCGGCATATAATTTAATATGCGAGCTATATGTCACGCGGCATTTATTAAATGACCTAATCTAAAGACGGACAATTTCTAATTAGAAATGAACCTAACAATAATCACTAAATGACGTGTATGACGTGCACATCATTTTTCTATTCTAAAAAAATGCAATCTATCCTAGAAATTGCAACTAATTTATCCTAAGACAAATTTTATTTTTTTATGAAATGCAAAACATAACTACCTAGATTAAAATTCTATCTAGCTTATATTAGGGATTGGGTCAGACTAAATTCTAATTTAAGCTAAGATACTGTCTTAACCTAGCAAGCTCTAACCTAAGATGCAAAAATCAATCTAAACTTAATATGCAATTTTATCCTAATATGTCATGACGTGCCAAGGGTGCCTTAATTCTATATGACATATGCATGGTGACTTTTTTTGTGTTTCTTATAAAATTTGAAATTAAAATTGCCAAATAATTAAACATGCAATTCAAATTTAAAACTAACATCCTATGTATTTTTTTTTTGGATTTTTTATTTAAAAATTTGAAATAAGATTGCAATCCTAAATATGCAAGATGACAACAAACCTAATCTAATTAAGATTTTTTAATTTTTTATTTTACGAAAATAAGATTTTACTCAACCAACTTGACGATAGCAAATTAAACAATATAAGATTGATATCTAAAAATTGACGAACCATATCTCACGCATGAGATCGGGTTAGCCAATTTTAAATTAAATCGAGAATCGAATCTCGGGCTTGAGATTGGATTGTCGATTTTTGTAAGGGATTGCAAGTCGGATTTCGGGCACAAAAATCGGACTGTCAATCCCTAGCTTGAGGGACTTTTCATGTCGGAATCTCAACCATTCATTCAGGAATAAGCCTTACTAAAAAAAGTAAATAAATAAAAATAACATAAAGTAAAAAAAAAAAACTACCTAATTGATTTTCCTTTTTTTCCTTTTGTTTTTCTGTTTTCTGTTTCGGTTTGCTCGCGGGTCTCCAAGGGTAGCCGATCGTCAGTCCGATGAAGGTGAACTTCGGCAAGGGTGAGCCGACGGCGGCAGCAGTAGCACAGGGGTGGAGCTAGGAAGGCTCGAGTCCTGTTCCGGCGATTTGTGTGCAGGCAGCGTTCGGAGTCGAACAGGGCGTCGCTGGTTTGCCTGGCTTGCGATCTAGGTCATTGATCGGAACTTACTATGGACAGATCTAGCTGCAGGTGGTGTCGGCTCGTGAAGGGATCGGACACGGGGGTGCGGTGGCATGGCGGTGGCTGGCGAGAGCACCAAGGGCAAAGATGGGTCGCCGCTTCACAGGGGCACGGGCAGACGGAGACGGGTCGCAGGGCTTCGACTCCGAGTAACAACAGGCGGCGTTGGGCGAATCAATTATTGGCGGAAAGCGGAGGAGGTCGTCGGGCTTCGCGGAAGGCGAGGAGCGATGGTGGTCGCGAGCAGGGGCGCTGGTTCGTGCGGCGTTGCAGTGCTGAAGCGAGCGCTCATGGAGATGGACGGGTTGAGGTGTCGAACTTTCTCGGACGGCAATCGGTGGGACCGAGCTTCAGGCGACTATCAGAACGGTGGCAGTGTCGCGAGCGCAAGGCGTGTTCGCGAACGGACGCTCCAAAGGAGGGTGAGCGGCGAGGGAGACGATGAACAGTCGTCCCCTCTGCCCCCTCGTACTTTCTCCTCTCCCTTATTTTTCTTTTTTCTCTCTCTCTCACCAGTCTCTCTCACGTTACTTTCCCTCTGTTTTCTCTTTTTCCTTTTACTTTTCTTCTTCCTTTTTTTGATGAATTGAAACGTAGAAAAAGCCCCCCTTAGGTCCTCGTACACTGTTGCTTTTATAGGGGGTAGGAGATAAGTTTTCAATTTCCCCTTCAAATCTAAATCTGCGATACCTTTTCACCAACTGATCACTATTGATAAGAATTCAAGATTACGATAAATATTTTCTCAAAATCCAAATCTCGCAAAGATAAATCGCAATATCGCAATATTTTTTTTTACACATGTGCCCTATCCAAAAGATTCATATCCCAGAAAAATTTCAAAATTTGTTTATTTTTCACAAGATAATTAAAAAACATGGGCTTGAGCCAATCGGCTCGCTTCGTGGGCTTAGTCCAACTAATTTGAGCCCATTCGCACTGGTCCAATAAAATGCCAATTAAAATAAAATAAATGCACCTAAAAATTATATGCTATGCAATTGAATTATAATTTTTTTAGGGGTTAAAATTAATCCCTAACTTTTTGATAAATGACTAAACGGGTCGTCAAAATTTAGGTGTCAACAGCTATCCCTCTTTGAAGGTGAGCTCATAGAGGTTGTCTTCAAAGATAAATTGAGACCTAAATTTTGGTTATGCATATGCAATGAATGATTTTTGTTGGAAAATGAATTCCATTTTTTGATGCAACTTATATGATGCATGGTAATGCTACTACAAATGATAAAAGAACTTACCTAGAATAACTTACCTTCAAAGAGGGTAGAGTGATTCAAGATAATTGGTGTTACATGTCCAGGACCCATACCATTTTACAGTCGCCTAGAATAGTAACATGGCTTTATAAAGACACTACTTTTTCAGGACTCGTACCATTCTACGGTCGCCCAGTAAGACAATGTTTAGTTGTGTCTAGGACTCGTACCATTCTACGGTCGCCTAAACGGGGATTTACCTTCCAGGACCCGTACCATTCTATGGTCGCCTAAATGGGGGTTTACCTGTCAAGACCCGTACCATTCTACGGTCACCTGAATAGGGAAATAGATGTTGTCTAGGACCCATACAATTCTACGATCACCTAAATGGGGATTTGCCTTCTAGGACCCGTACCATTCTACGGTCGCATAAATAGGGAAATAGGTTTTGTCTAGGACCCGTACCATTCTACGGTCGCCTAAATAAGGAAATAGGTTTTGTCTAGGACCCGTACCATTCTATGGTCGCCTTGACGGAAAATTGATTTTTCAAGACTCGTACCATTCTACGGTCGCTTGAATAGGGAAATTGCTTTTCCAGGACCCGTACCATTCTACGGTCACCTGTTAGAGTAATAAATGCTGTTTAGGACTCGTACCATTCTACGGTCGCCTAAACGGAGATTTTGCTTGGCTAGGACCCGAACCATTCTTCGGTCGCCTAACGTTGCAGCATAGATTATCTGACCATGACTTGAACCTTTCTTCGGTCGCCTTAATCAAATTGAATCTAGAGAAAAATCTTTGGGAGACAGCTCAATCGAGTGTCGGTGTTTTCAAAAGGGAATACCTGCACAATGACAAGTATTTAAGGTATGGATAGAGATATACTTACCTGGTATCATCTCTGTTCCTAGGGGAAATGTCTTCTACAAAACATGGTCATAGGAGAAGCAATATGCATTTGTGATCACAAACATGCATTAATTTAAGGGAGGTTATGCGCTGTGATTTATATCAAGCCTGCATCACCTAATTTCCATTGGGAAGGATTTCACAAAGAATGTTCTAATCTGAATATATGAGTGTCATGGATGTGCCAAATGAGGGACCTCTTGGTCTGAAAGGACTTTTCACTCATCATCATTAAAATGAGTTGTTTTATCCTGACCTTTGATGTAGGATTTTTGACAATCACTCTATCTTTCCATCATCATACCAAACAAGGGTTCGAGCAATCTTGCAAGTGGTACGACCTTACCAATTTGAGAAGTCTTTAACAGGGATCGTAATATAGGCTTGGTCAACGGTTTAATAAAGGAGACTCTTTGAGTTGAGGCTTTTGAAAAAAATAAGTGATATTCCGCAATTATCTTAGGGTTTACAAGTCAAGAAACACATGAAATGTTGCAGAAATCATCTTACTCGCACTTCTTCAAGCGATGCTTTTAAACATATGAACTTTTACATTAATTCAAGTGTCCTAATCTGAAGAGACTTTGCAAGGGACGTAACGTATGCTAAGTTCATGGGTTGAGAAACAAAAGGATGATTAGGCCCAAAAAGTGTTTAGGGGGTCAAAGTTGGTGATCATCTTGACATTTCCAACAATTTTCCTCCCATCGTCGAAGATTTTCTTCACATCACAACTCCACTGATTGCAACATCTCAACATTTGAGTTTTTTTTTTGGTACCACCTCGACTCATTTCATCAAGTGTTTGATTTTTTCTTTGGGCATTGGCCTTGCTTTTACCAGGCACACTGCTTTTTCATGCCCCATTTTTTGCACTCTTTTTTTTTTTGGACAAAGTCTCTATTTTATCAGCATTGTAAATCATGCTACTTGAGTGGTTTGATTTTTCTTTCCTTGCCCCAGTGTGGGGGATGATCACCAACTAGGTTTAATGTAAAATGAATTCATAGGCTCAAAGGGGCTATGCAATGGATAAAGTGTATGGATAGAGAAAAAACCGCTCTTCGTCGTCCTAAGGCACTTCAAATTATCGTACAAGTTACACTGCAAAAGCAATACTCGAAGATTGATGCAAGTGTGAGTAAGAAAATTCCAATCATTCATTTCAAATCTTGTCCCAATATGGGACGATTCTTGATAGGGATAATTTAAAAAGTTCTTCATGTGTGTGGGCTCAAACGTCTGAACAATGGATATACCTGTAGTGTTTTGGGTAGTAGAAGAAATTGCCTCTCATCACCTCGATTGACGTACCCTTTGCGAGATCACTCTTTTCCTCATAGGCATGGGATTTTTCCACACAACTTACCGGGGGTCAGTGTATGGAATAAGGTTTGTCTTTCATCATTCCAAAGTATCCCATTTTTACGCATTCAATTTATCTCACACGATTCATCAAGGAAAATATGCACTATTTGCAACTAATGTGGACAATTGAATTTGTAACTCAATGAGGCAATTTATTCATCATAAAATGTTTGCAATTCAAAACATGACATTGCAAATTCTATTATGGGTAATACTTCTTGACAGCATCTAAATTAACTGGAGTGGAAAACTCACGACCATCCATTTTAGCAAAGATCAAGGCGCCTCCAGGAAGTACCTTCTTCACCACAGATGGGCCGATGTAATTTGGAGCAAACTTGCCCCAAGGATCCGGAAAAATTGGTAACAACTTCCTTAGAACAAAATCATTTACCTCAAAATGTCTCAGTCGTACCTTCCGATTGAACAATCTGGCTACTCTCTGTTGATATGTTTGGCTATGGCAGAGAGCCTTCGTATTTTCTCATCGATCAAGTTTAACTGTTTAAGTCTTTGTTGCGACCATTTTGCCTCAGATAATTTCACTTGGGATAATACTCTCAGGGAAGGAATCTCCACTTCCATAGGCAAAACTGCCTCCATGCCATATACCAAAGCAAAAGGAGTTGCCCCAATAGAAGTACGAATCGATGTCCGATATGCCATCAGTGCGAAGGGTAATCTATCATGCCAATCTTGATAATTCTCGGCTGTCTTAGCCAAGATCTTCTTAATATTCTTATTGGCCGCTTCAACAGCCCCATTCATTTGAGGGCGATAAGGGGACGAATTCAGATGTTTGATCTTGAACTCGTTGAACAACTCATCAACAAGCTTGTTGTTCAAATTTGTCCCGTTGTCAATGATAATTGTTTGAAGGACACCATAGCGAGCAATTATGTCACGTTTGATGAACTTCACAACACTACGAGCAGTGACACTTGCAAAGGATGTAGCTTCGGTCCATTTGGAAAAATAATCTATCGCCACCAAAATAAAACGATGTCCATTCGAAGCCTTAGGATTTATCGGGCCGATCACATCAATGCCCCACATTGAGAAGGGCCATGGCTCAAAAAACTGGTGCAGCACAGTTGGGGGAACATTTATCTTATCACCATGGACCTGGCAACGATGACAACTTTAAATATACTGAATACAGTTACCTTCTAGCGTGAGCCAATAATAGCCTAATCTCATGATCTTCTTAGCCAACATGTGTCCATTCATATGAGGGCCACACACTCTTTCATGAACTTCTTGCGTGATTTGAGTGGCTTCAGCTGCACCCATACACCGCAACAAGATTGAATCATAAAATCTCTTGTACAAATTCTCACCACTGACGAAGAACTTTGAGGCCATCTTCATGATGTGCTTCCTATCAGCTGGAGTACTTCCCCCGAGGAATCCTTGTTTTTTTGATGTAGTTCATGATATCGTAATACCATGATTTTTCGTCAGATTCTTCAGTCACTACCATAAAATAAGCCGGCCTTGGTAGAACCTCTATCTTCAATGGCTCGACTTCTAATCCGTTAGTGACTTGCAACATAGATGATAAGGTTGCGAGTGCATCTGCAAATTGATTGTGATACCTCGATAAGTATTTGAATGAAACTTCGTCGAATTCCTTGATCAAATCTTCTAGGTACTTGTGATATGGGAGCAATTTAGCATCCTTAGTCTTCCATTCACCTACGGTCTGTAGTATGATCAACGCGGAATCCCCGAACACTTTTAACTTGGTTACACCCATCTCGATCGCAGCTTGAAGCCCGAGGATGCAAGCTTCATACTCAGCTATATTGTTAGTGTATGGGAATATCAATTTCGCAACTACTGGGTAATGTTGTCCGTCTGGGGATATCAAAATTACCCCAATGCCAGAATCAGACAAGTTGACAGCTCCATTAAAGAACATTGTCCATGAATCTTCATTTACACTCAAGATACGGTCATCCAAGGAACGATCATCATTATTTGAGACTTCTGGATTCTCAGCCAATAAATCAGCGATCGCTCGACCCTTAACTGACTTCTGTGACATATATTGCACATCAAATTCTGAGATCAACATTTGCCACTTAGCCAACTTACCCACCAAAGTTGGCCGATCAAGTAGGTACTTGTTAGGATCGTTCTCGGTTACAAGGAATGTTTGGTAATGTAGTGTGTACTGTCTTAATCTATGTAACACCCACATTAGTGCAACACAAGTCTTTTCCACATCAAAATATTTCAGCTCTGACACGGTGAATTTTTTACTCAGGTAATAAATGGCTCATTCTTTTTTGTCGACGGGACTTTCCTGTGCCAACATTGCACCCAAAGACTCACTATGAATGGTGAGGTAGAGAATCAGAGGATGCCCTGGCGATGGCGGGACAAGAACTGGTGGATTCATCAAATACTATTTCAACTTGTCGAATGCTTTTTGACACTCATCATCCTAGTTGACTCGTGCATTCTTTTTCAAGAGCTTGAAGAATGGCTTGGCAGTTTCGAAAAGTTGGGAAATGAATCGAGCAATATAATTCAATCTGCCCAAAAACTTTTGACTTCTTTCACTATTGATGGAGGTTGCAAGTCACATATGGCTTTAGCTTTAGCTGAGTCGATCTCAATCCCTTTATTGTTCACAATGAATCCAAGTAATTTACCAGATGTTGCTCCAAACACGCATTTAGTGGGGTTTAGACAAAGCTTGAACTCACGAAGTCGATCGAACAATTTCTTCAAGGTTTCGACGTGGCTTTTCCCAGGTCGAGTCTTGGCGATCATATCGTCAACATAAACCTCGATCTCTTGATGCATCATGTCATGAAATAGTGCTACCATAGCTCGCTGGTAAGTTGCCCCTACATTTTTGAGTCCAAAGGCATGACCTTATAATGAAAAGTTCCCCACGGAGTGATAAATGCAGTTTTCTCTTTGTCTTCCTCCTTCATCTTTATTTGATTGTACCTAGAAAAACCATCCATGAAGGAGAATAGTTCAAATCCGGCGGTACTATCTACAAGGACATCTATATGTGGCAACGGGAAATCATCTTTCGGGCTAGCCTTGTTCAAATCTCGATAATCGACACAAACTCGAACCCAACCATCCTTCTTCATTACCGGCACGATGTTTGCTACCCATTCAGGGTATTGCGAGACTTCAATGAATCCAACTTTTAGAAGCTCCATCACCTCTTCCTCTATCTTCTTCGAGAGGTCAGGCTTAGTTCTCCACAGCCTTTGCTTCTTAGGAGGCACGTCCGGGTTAGTAGGCAAACAATGCTCCACGATTGACGGGTCTAACCCAGGCATGTTGGCATAGGTCCATGCGAAGATGTCCTTATATTCTTTCAGTAACTGAACTAGGCGCTTAGCCTCATCTTTGGGGAGATTCGCCCCTATTTTCACCTCGTTGGCTTCTTCAGTGTCGCTTAAATTAATAGTGACGGTCTACTCCAATGTGAGAGTCTTGGCTTTTTCATGTTGTTCCCAGCTTTACTGCACCTCAATGGAATCTTCAATGGAATCCTCGATCGAATCTTCAGGATTATCATTATCAGCACTTGTTGCATTGGATTGAACCATTTCCACACATTTGCATGTTATATGATCGTCCCTGAAACATAAAATAGAAATGTCAAAAAGACAAACAGGGTAAATTATATTTTTTTTTTTTTTTGGTGAATTTTTTTTAAACTCTTTTGCAAAAGCATTTTTCGAAACATTTTGACATGAGGAAGCATGATGAAGCCCAGGCCTCAGAGTTCTCCTTGGATTTTGATTTTGTTTTATCGGCTGGATATCATCATCGGGCTGGTTTGGTGTACCTCATCGTGCCCTCAAAATAAAACTTGCAATTTCATTGAAATTCATCAATCAATTACAATTTATTGAATGGAAAATGCAATTCAAGTCCTAAGAAGAAAGTGAAAAAGAAGAAATCGAAAACAATTCCTAGAAAGCAATAAAAATTCCCGCGTAGGGGAATGTGCAAAAGTGATAAATGGGTTACTCTTGTGGCGAGGGCCCGTTTCTTTCAGAGGTTCTCCATCAATGGCTCCAATGGAGAGGTCATTGAACAAACTTGAAATTCCTTCCAGGGTGTCGTCAGAGTTTTTTGTCTTTGAAGGCGTCGAATCATCCATGCCATCCCATCCACTTGGAACTATATTGCAGGCATCAAAGTAAAAGCTGGGAGGAGTCGAATATTTCACTATATAGTCGAACTTCCCATTTGGCTGTCCAAGAGTATCCATCACTTCAGCTTCATGTTGCATCATAATCGGAGGACCAGGGAATGTCTCATGAATGTTTGGAGGTGGTAAATTTTGCCTCCCTCGCCCTTGCTCAGGTGGCGAGTTATGCTTTCCCTGTCTTTGTCTTCCATAACTTCCTCCACCTCTTCCATGGTACCCTAACCCAGCAGATCGAGACCTTTGAAGGGTTTCAATGGGGTTTTGAATACCTTGACCTCTTCTTCCAAGACCATGACTGGGAACAAAGCCATTCCCAACCATCACCCTTCCTATCATAAGGGCAACATTTGAAACTTCAAGAGTGGTTGGTGACAAATCTCGAGAACGATGTATGGTGGACACCAACTCAAATGAGTGATAACTCGATTCGAATTCAACATCTGGTTCCACATAAGGGATAGTCGTCTCATGGTAAATTCGATGATCCTCTTCTCCATAAATAGTGACCAGCTTCCCTTTGATCGCGAACTTCACAGCTTGATGCAGACTTGAAGGTACCGCTCCTGCAATGTGAATCCAGGGATGACCCAGCAAAAAATTAAACGCAGTAGGGATATTTATTACTTGAAAAGGGACATTGAAAACAACTTGCCCTATTTGCACATCGAGATGAATCTCCCCAAGCACCTCCTTCTTTGTGCCATCAAAAGCTCGCACTGAAGTCTTTGCAGCATGTATCTTGGATAGATCTACCTTAAGGCGGTGAAGAGTGACTAATGGACATATGTTTAGGGCAGACCCATTATCAATGAGTACTTGAGACAAATGAGAAACCTTGTGCTTGACCGATATGTTGAGTGCTTTGTTATGCCCCCTACCCTCAAGAGGGAATTCCTCATCAGAAAAAGCAATCATGTCCTTGAGAAGGACCAATCCCACAAAATCCTCCAGCTTATCTGCTTCAACCGTTTCGGGTACACGAATTTCACTTAGCACTTTCATCAACGACTTTTGATGCACAGAGGAGGTCTGAAGGAGCTCAAGCAAAGAGATCTGAGCAGGCATCTTTCGCAATTGATCGACCACATTATACTCACTTGCTTTAATTACAGCCAAAAATTCCTTAGCCTCTTTGTCAATGATAAGCTTTGCAGGTTGAGCATTAGCTTGAGCATAAGTTCGACCAAACCTTGTAACAAAGTCAATATCTAGGTCATAAGACCAAGGCACCGCTTTATTATTGACATACTCATACGGCTGAGGCATCTCAATCACAATATCCTCATCAGTTGCATCTTCTAGCAGGGGCATATCTACGAGTGACGGATCTACTTCTTCCTTACCATCATTGAGAGCAGCCTGCTCCTCCTCCCAATCGGATGATGATGTGGGAAATAATGGAAACTACGCAGTTATGATCAGCATACATGATGATGCCGTCATCCACCATTTTGGCAATTCTTTCCTTCATTAGTAATAGGGGAACATCTTCTTGATCTGGATAGTATCCAGCTCTCACTAGTCCATTGTAGGCATCTACCACACGCACCTTCAAGTTCTTGATCCATCTAACTTCAGGTTCTAGGATAGCATTCAATGTACCTTCATGCTTCGGTAGTGGATTCTTCCGAACGTTTGGCCGAGCAGTCTGAAATGAGAAGGCCTTTGTGTCCAAGAGATTTTGGATCTTGTGCTTGAGGGTGAAACATTCGTCAGTTGAATGCCCCAATTCATCGTTATGGTAGTTGCACTTCTTTGTCGGTTCATAACCACGAATGTTTTCGCAATTGGGACACTTTGATTCATTAGTAAGCAAACCTTTCTTTCGGAGGATTGTTAGCACTTGGGATGGAGACCTAGGGAGAGGAGAAAATTGCCTTCTATTATTTGCTTGGGCAAATGATTGGCGGCTAGTGGTTTGTGGTTGTCTTGGATTCATTTGGATGGCCGGGGCACATCTGACACTTTCTTGGCTATAAGCCACATTCACATCCACTGTTGTTTCATTCTCCTTCTTAGTAGTGAATCTTCTACTAGATGGCTCAGTAAACCATCCTTCCCTTATCCCCATCTCAATTTGTTCTCTCACAAGAATAAGCTGATTGAAGCTTTCAACGTACGTACTGGCAATTCGGTTACGAAACTCAGATGGGAGGGTCTTCACAAACAACTTCATCAGCTCCTTGTTGGTAGACTCATGAGTGATTTGAGCTATCAGGTTTCTCCATCTTACAGCATATTCTTTAAATGATTCGCTCATTTTCTTTTCAATCCGCTCCAGGTCTTCTCGGGAAGGTGCGATGTCCATGTTGAACTTGTATTGTTTGAGGAATGCGTCTGCCACTTCGTTCCAGGTGTCGAGCAGGTTCACATTCTTCATCACGTACCAGTTTAGTGTGGGTCCCGTCAAACTTGCATGGAATGATTGGATCATGAGGGGCTCATTTTTTACGTGCTAGGCCATGCACACGTGGTACATCTGCAGATAAGATTTTGGGCAAGATGTGTCATCATACTTCTCAAACTCTGGCATTTTGAACTTGCTCGGCATTTTGACCTTCTCATAGACCGAGAGGTCAAACGGGAGGGAGCTTTGTGACTCCTACAGCTGTCTCATTTTCTCTTCCAGCTTTGCAACACGCTCATCTTGATCTGTCTTGGGAACGCTGTTAAGCTTGGCCTTTCCAACAATGACTGGGTCATCTTCTAGCCCAAGCATGTCGTCATCAATCATTTGAACCTTGTTTGCTTGCTTTGGGATAACTACTTCAAGAAGAGCGGGTGCAGTTGTTGGATTTGCTTGGAGGAATTTGAGTTGATCCGTCACAAGCTGTATAGAGGCGAGTACTTGTTTGGGTTGAGTCTCTATAGCGGAGACACGATCACGCATTTCAGTTTGTTCGGGCATTCTAGTTCTTAATCGCGTGATGATGGGCGAACGTGACGGATCCGTTATAACCTAATATAAGAAATGAACAAAAATAAGCATTCTTATATGAAAATACGTTGATCCATGGCAATATTCTAGAACTTTATTCATCAATGGAGCTTTTGACAGACCTATCAAAATAAAAATTCAAAATGTCCTAAACAAAATGAACTAGGAAAGTAAATGACTCACACTTCCTAATCATTAATCTAAAACTGAAAATAGCAAGATTAATTCAAGCATTTCATTTGGCTTGATCAATATACACTCGGGACACCATTTGGCGCAATCGTTTATTCTTCTCTTGAGCTTTTTCAGCAACTCTTTTGAGGCGTTTATTCTCAACTCGATTGGTGATCTTCAACGGCGCCTCTGGTATCTTTGGAAGTAGCTCTTCGGGAATCTTGTGTTGTTGGATATACTTAATCGAGGCATATTGCTTCATTTCCTTGCCTTTTAATTCCTCCTCGGGCCATTTGAGTTTTTGTGGACGGCACATGTCCCACATCGATTTGATGGTGAGAATGGAATCTTCATGGCCTCGGCTTCCATCAACGAAGCTAACTTGGAGCAGATCCACTTGTAACACCGAGGGAAGCTCTTGTACGACTTGATACTGATGAGTCACTCTAGTCGGATAGTACTCCAATGCTCCAGTGAATCCCAATAGAGGGATTGGGCCAACTCCTCCACACGAGAGTCTCGCTACCCAAACTTGGAACCATTTAGCATGCCATAGGAAACTCTTGGGAGTTGGTTTTTTCATGAAAGCTAGCCACCTAGAATAATGGTAATCTGGTGCATGTTTTTGTTTGTTCTCAAATCTCATAATAGGGTGATTAGAATTACTAACTTGATGTATAGTCATTAAACTACCAAATCCCTTTTATATGAGAAAGGAACCATATTTGTAAAAGTTCGGAAGAGGAATGGAGAGTCTATCGCCACCTCCTTTGAAACGAGTGAGAGAAAGAAAAGTTTCAGCCAAGACAGTGTTTACAAACAATTTTCCTTCCAACGCTTGCCTAACTAATTGAGCAATCAAAGGGTTAATAGCATTCTTGCAGTAAGGAAATACTATAAACCCAAAGAAAGCTAAAAGGAAAATCCTACGCATTTGAGATGAGGTGCCTTTTTCAAAAAAGATAAAGGACATGCATTACGGTGTGCCTTTAAAACCTTTCTTATATCATCTTCTTTAATTCTCAGAAAATCAGATAAGGCCATAACATGATATATTCCGATAGGTGGACTAATCAATTCAGCTTTTAAGGACTTCCCTATGGCGATGCTATGTTCTTCCAAGGTGGGAGTGAGTTCATGCTTACCGCCAAAGATGAAGGTAGAAGTCTCGGGGCACCAACAATGGGCGAGTGCTTGGACGAGGCCGCCATGGATGTTGATACGCAGCAGTGGAAGCAATCGACCAATATGTGACTCTACGAATTGACGGCTATTTTGATCTAACTTGTCCCACCGAGTGCTAAGCTCTTCCTTTAGAGGGAGAATAATCTGAATGTCCGATGTCCCCATTGTATATTAATCAAGGCTCGAGACAAATCCTAATGCCATGGACCGACAAAATAATGTGACAAAGTAAGTAAATTGCAAAGGCAAAAATTAGAGAACTTACTTTACCAATGATTGACAATCACATAGACATGCGTATGGTAAATGGCTCAATTTCCAATCTATAAGGCTTATCAAGGTGGAGCCACAAGGATGATTAGACTAGCTACGGACTTGTGGACTATGATGGGTCCTCATGACTCCGGCTTAGTCAAAGAGCCGACCCAGGTCGCGGGCATGCCGACCGAGGTGGGTACTCTTGACACCATGAAAGAAACTTTGGGATTAAGATGGGCGACTCGTACTGCGAGCATGCGGTCGGAGTGGTATCCATCTCAATACCATCCTAAATGATCCTATGCGGCCCAGGTCCGGCGGCAAGTTGTGTGTGCAAAGTGTAGTGATAATGCAAGGCATGCATAGCAATTGAAATCAAACAACACTTCAATTGTGAAAATAAACCATACATTCCTACACCTCCCTACAAAACAAAGGTTACCAAACACTTCCCCTTATACCTCTCATCCTGCAAAAACATTTAACACCTTAAACGTTAGGGACGTACCTGGAATCCTCGTTGCCAAACAAAAACTTTTTTTTTTTCAAAAGAAAAGAAAAATCGGCCTAAGTCCACTAAGAGTTTTAATTATGATCCCCAGCGGAGTCGCTAAGCTGTCGCGACCAAATTTTCGGGATTTGAACCACCTAAGGTTTGGCTAATGGATTGTTAAGCCTAGACTTAACTCGGGCTCTCCCAAGCCCATACCAACTCGCGACTTAGGTTCAAGTTCTTAACATGCAATTGATTTTCAATCAGGAGTCGCCACTAATCTATTTTTAGTGGGTCGATTTAAAACCCAAGTAAAGTAATGGGAGATTCACTTTACTCCTACGAACTAGAGATTTGGGTACGAGGACTTGGTTACGCTAGATTTCTCTAATGCATTTTCCGTACTATTTCTTTTATTTAAAAAAAAATGTTTTTGCAGACAGTTTGGATTAATTTTAAATCTAATTCCCTAACATGTGAGGTGTTCATGCAAGTGTGCAAACCATCAATTTAACACTCAAGAAAGCAATTAAATATTACAGGACTTACCTCAAAGCAACGAAAGCATCTGCAGTGTTAAATTAAAATCCACATCAACCCTAGATGTGGTTTCTAATTAACAAGTAATTACTCAATTTTTGTTTTCTTTTTTCCAACGAAAATATAGTCCATATGCAATGCAATGCAATGCTTCTAATTCTAATATGGAATGATATGGCATGACAATATGTCCTAAACTATATGACGTAAATAAGCATGCAGTCTATTATAAAGAAATGTAATAATTAAATATGCAATTTCAATTAACCAAAATGACTTAATTCTAATGACGTGCAATGCAATGCAATGATGTACAAAATTATTTCAATTGAAATGACATGCGGCATACAATTTAATATGCGAGCTATATGTCATGCGGCATTTATTAAATGACCTAATCTAAAGACGGACAATTTCTAATTAGAAATGAACCTAACAATAATCACTAAATGACGTGTATGACGTGCACATGATTTTTCTATTCTAAAAAAATGCAATCTATCCTAGAAATTGCAACTAATTTATCCAAAGACAAATTTTATTTTTTTATGAAATGCAAAAATAACTATCTAGATTAAAATTCTATCTAGCTTATATTAGGGATTAGGTCAGACTAAATCCTAATTTAAGCTAAGATACTGTCTTAACCTAGCAAGCTCTAACCTTAGATGCAAAAATCAATCTAAACTTAATATGCAATTTTATCCTAATATGTCATGACGTGCCAAGGGTGCCTTAATTCTATATGACATATGCATGATGACTTTTTTGTGTTTCTTATAAAATTGAAATTAAAATTGCCAAATAATTAAACATGCAATTCAAATTTAAAACTAACATCCTATGTATTTTTTTGGATTTTTTATTTAAAAATTTGAAATAAGATTGCAATCCTAAATATGCAAGATACAACAAACCTAATCCTAATTAAGATTTTTTTGATTTTTTATTTTACGAAAATAAGATTTGACTCAACCAACTTGACGATAGCAAATCAAACAATATAAGATTGATATCTAAAAATTGACGAACCATATCTCGCGCATGAGATCGGGTTAGCCAATTTTAAATTAAATCAAGAATCGAATCTCGGGCTTGAGATTGGATTGTCGATTTTTGTAAGGGATTGCGAGTCAGATTTCGGGCGTGAAAATCGGACTGTCAATCCCTAGCTTGAGGGACTTTTCATGTCGGAATCTCAACCATTCATTCAGGAATAATCCTACTAAAAAAACAAAGTAAATAAATAAAAATAACATAAAGTAAAAAAAAAAAACTACCTAATTGATTTTCCTTTTTTTCTTTTGTTTTTCTTTTTTTGTTTCGGCTTGCTCGCGGGTCTCCAAGGGTAGCCGATCGTCAGTCCGATGAAGGTGAACTTCGGCAAGGGTGAACCGGCGGTGGCAGCAGTAGCACAGGGGCGAAGCTAGGAAGGCTTGGGTCCTGTTCCGGTGATTTGCGTGCGGGCAGCGTTCGGAGTCGAACAAGGCGTCGCGGGTTCGCCTGGCTTGCGATCTAGGTCACTGATTAGAACTTACTATGGACAGATCTAGCTGCAGGTGGCGTCGGCTCATGAAGGGATCGGACATGGGGGTGCGGTGGCACGGTGGTGGCTGGCGAGCACACCAAGGGCAGAGATGGGTCACCACTTCACAGGGGCATGGGCAGACAGAGACGGGTCGTGGGGCTTCGACTCTAAGTAACAGCAGGCAGCGTTGGGCGGATCGATTACCGGCAAAAAGCGGAGGAGGTCGTCGGGCTTCGCGGAAGGTAAGGAGTGGTGGTGGTCGCGAGTAGGAGCGTTGGTTCGTGCAGCGTTGCAGTGCTGAAGCGAGCGCTCACGGAAATGGACGAGCTAAGGCGTCGGACTTTCTCGGACGGCAATCGGTGGGACCGAGCTTCAGGAGACTGTTGGAATGGTGGCGGTGTCACGAGCGCGGGGCGTGTTCGCGGACGAATGCTCCAAAGGAGGGTGAGCGACGAGGGAGATGATGAACAGTCGTCCCCTCTGCCCCCTCGTACTTTCTCCTCTCCCTTCTTTTTTCTTTTCTCTCTCTCTCTCACCTGTCTCTCTCACGTTACTTTCCCTCTATTTTCTTTTTTTCCTTTTACTTTTCTTCTTCCTTTTTTTGACGAATTGAAACATAGAAAAAGCCCCCCTTAGGTCCTCGTACACTGTTGCTTTTATAGGGGGTAGGAGATAAGTTTTCGATTTCCCCTTCAAATCTAAATCTGCAATACCTTTTCACCAACTAATCACTATTGATAAGAATTCAAGATTATGATAAATATTTTCTCGAAATCCAAATCTTGCAAAGATAAATCGCAATATCGCAATATTTTTTTTACAGATGTGCCCTATCCAAAAGATTCATATCCCAGAAAAATTTCAATTTTTTTTATTTTTCATGAGATAATTAAAAAACGTGGGCTTGAGCCAACCAGCTCGCTTCGTGGGCTTAGTCCAACTAATTTGAACCCATTCGCACTGGTCCAATAAAATGCCAATTAAAATAAAATAAATGCACCTAAAAATTATATGCTATGCAATTGAATTATAATTTTTTTAGGGGTTAAAATTAATCCCTAACTTTTTGATAAATGACTAAACGGGTCGTCAAAATTTAAGTGTCAACAATGTCAAGTCTATATAATGCTAGATCCGGATGACGATGATAGGCCTTCCGGAAGAAAATGGAAATCCCAAGATCCATTCTTCTAAAAATGGTAGGAGAGGGACCCTTCTCTTGGGCCACTAAGAGAGGATGAAGAATGATACCAATTTTTTGTGTCTTATGGCTCTTCTCAAAAATCAAAATCATTGTTTAAAGAAAACCATTTGAATAGAAGACCACAACCCCTTTCTCCTATCAAACCATGCTACAAACCCATCCTTAAATGGGCCAAGAAAAATTTGACTTGTGATCCAGACATTTTTCAATTATGCAAATCAGCATAAACATATCCCCCTGAGCCATTTATCCCTTCTCACATTTTCATGTTTAATGAGTATAATTTTCCACCTTTGGAAGAATTCATAAGTCCAACTAGGTACAGTCACCAACCCAACATTCCCAATCCCATTGGCATTGATTCTAGTGAAACTACTAGAGAGCTCGATCCCTAGAATCCATCCTAAATTGGCTAATGGAAAATACCTTAGTCCAAAACAAGGGCCTTACCACATTGAGGTAGAAAAACAAGTAGGCTTTAATGCTCTCAAAACTCAAGTGGTTGAAGTCCATACCGAAGTGGGAGAAGTCAAAACTCAAGTAGATCGTGTCCATCAATAGGTAGATCAAACCTCAGGGGTCTAAAACAAGCTTCTTCAACTTTGTCAGACAAAACTACAAAAAATAAAAGCTGGGTTAGTAAGACCTAAACATTACCTTGATGATCAATCAATTGAAGTAGAAAGACTTTAGAAACAGATCAAAGAACTCCAAACTAGCCAAGAGAGGAAGCACAACTTCTCTTCTTCTACCTCTATCTTTGATTAATTATTTTCCTCTTCGTGGGAAAAAATTTCATTCCTCCCTTTGAGTTCCATCACTACTCCATCCCTTCTATCTCTACTTGCTAGCTTAAACCAGACCGCAGGCATGACGTGAGGGCCATCAAAGAAAGGTTCTTGGCATAACAAAAATTGAAATCTACAGCCAAATCAGCGAAAGAATCGACAAAATCAAAACAGTTTGAGGCTCCACCATTGACCCTCCATCTTCATACATGATTTCCAAACCCTCAGTATCACCATGGTAGGCTATGATAGAATCCAATCTATATAAGATCCATACTTTGAAGCCTTTGGGTCTAAGTCAAACACTACATCATCTACTTCCATGGACAATGAGCAAGCTCAACGTGTTCTTGAACAAGTCCCCATTAGCTTCATGATGTAACTTGAAGAAGGAGATGAAGAAAACATGACAATTTTCCCTTGTAGAATACCAATTGTGGGAATAAAACCTCCAATCTCACCTTCACACTTGATGATATCTCAAATCACAAGTGACATGCTAGGCTACAAGAGTTCTATGCTTGGATGAACACCAAAGTTACTGATCCGGAAAATGACCAATTTCATATTCTATACAGTCCATTGCCAAATTTATAGGCAACTTGCTAGATCAGTCGTTGGCTCTTGCTCCAGCAAATTAGAATATGTTCTTGGCACAAGATTTTGTCTAGATAATTTGACACCTTTACTTCATTAGGAGGCCAGAGGACCTCGTAGAGCTAAAAAGGGAAAGAATTATCTAAGAAAAATTGCTATTCTTATGAGTGAAAAGATTACTTCATTAGGAGGCCAGAGGACCTCATAGAGCTAAAAAGGAAAGAATTCTCTAAGAGAAATTGCTATTCTTATGAGTGAAGAGATCTTATAGACATTGCCAAGAAATAATGAAGCTTTATTATGCCCTTAGTGAAGATCTAGCTCTCAAACTAGTTTTCTTATCATATGTGTCAAAGCAAATTGACAATATAATTGACAAGTATTTCCAATTAAAGAATCAGAGAACTCTAGATGCTCCTCTCGAAAAAATCCAACAAGGGATTTATGAAGCCCTTGCAAATTATGTCTCAAGAAAAAGGCATTCAAGGAATTCTTAGAAAATAATAGGATGCTTGGCAAAGCCTGCAGAAGACTATCTCCAAATCAAATGTGGCCATAGAGATTCTTCATGTGATTGTCCAAACAAAAAACAAAAGCAAATCCAAAAGCATTCTTCCAAAAGATAGAAAGGAAAATGGAAGTTTCTTAAAAAGAGTTGTTGATACCATTAGGGAGATATATTTGACAAAAAGAATAAGAAAGATCATTGCTTTATCTATGGTCATAAATGACATTTTGCAAAAAATTGTCCACAAGCCTACAAAAGAAGTATGAATCTTATGGATGCCATCTATAAGAAAATAGGTCTCTCTTTGGTTGAAGATGATCTTTAGTCAGTCTTCTCTCTTGAAGATGAACTTTCCAACAAAACTATTTACGTCATAGAAACTTTAAAAAAAAAAAAAATAGTGAAGATGAAGGAGATGATTTTGCCCACAAGGGCATGTTCTTTTTTTATGAAGCATCATCCCCTCTAGTAAGCCAAAACCAATTATCATCCACCCAAGTTACTAAAGAAAAACATTTTTCTTTCAAGCCATATGTTCCTATCTAGCTCATTTCATCCTAGTCCTCTAAACCCATTCCTCTCATTGTACTCATAGACACTAATGCAAACTCATTTATCCTTGATCCAAAGATTTTTCTTGAAGAATATTGGGAACATCATACTTGATATTCTACTTCTGCATTTGGAAATACTTTTCCTACCCAAATAAGGTTTAAACCCATCAAAATCCAATTCTTTCCTCAATGCACAATTACTACTCGGATTATCAGATCCCCATTGCCAAATCGAGACATCATCACTGGCTAGGATATCTTAACTCAGATCCCAAATCTTGGGATCATGCCCAACGGGCTTAAGTTTCAACCGCAATTCCAAGATTTTGCAAAGATTAAGAGACTCTATTTGATCTAGCCTGAAACACTTAATTCGATCCTCCAAACCCTTTTGGAGTCGTGCTGAAAACCACTTAGAGTTTATTGCCAAGTGCTCCAATCATTTGAGGAAAAACCCAGAGCTTTTCATCAAATTGTCCGCAAGAAGAATGAGGACGTCAACCCAACCAAAGCAAGCCACACAAGATTGAATCCATTAGACATTCAAATTGGTACATTCATGTCACATTTATCCGAAATTGATATATTGATGAACCATGCCACATTTACCCAAAATTGATGTATTTGTGCTGTATTTACCCTCACTTATAATAAATTTGGGACTTTTTTAGGCAATTGCAATAGAGTTTTGTGATATAAAAATTAATTAAAGGTAAATGTGGTGTCAATATACTAGTTTGGAGTAGATGTGGCGCAAATGCATTAATTCGAGAGTTTTTGTAATACACAAATTTATTTTAGGTAAATATGGTATGAGTGTACCAATCTAATCGTACATATCAAGACATATCTCTTATGTATATTTTAGCTTATGATCTTTATAATAATAAAAGTTACATTTGACCACGTGAGCTTTTTTTGTGAGATATGATAGAGTCAAATAGGAAAATGATGGAATATGTGATAGAGTGATTTGACTATAAAAATTATTAAGACCACGAGAATATTTATTTATAACCCAACAACCCTTTTGGGTCAAGCTTCATATGTAGGCTCAGATATAGCAAAGGAGAAATTGTATGCAAATTGGGCAATACAACTTAATTCCATTGTTAAATAAGTTTCTTTACACTCAAACTTTAATTAATTGTTTTCTATTGGATGAAACTTTTTTTTTTTACTTTTTTATTCAAAAAGAAAAAGCAAGCAATTTTGTTCAGATTAATATTCTCACAATTAATTCACTTTAAAATACGTGAGATCTTGATGCATCATCAGCCATTTATTATTCAATTTCATGTTGTGCCTGCAAAAAAGTTATAGACATAAAAAAAAAAAAAAAGAGACCAACTTTTTTGTTATTATTAATAAGTGATGGGAAAATTACTAAAAATTTTCTAAACTTACTATATATTATCAATCCAATTCTAGACATTTTAAATTCATTCGTCTAATTTTGACTGAAAATTACTAACGTACGTGCCAACTGTCTTAAGTAAAGAGATGCCGGAGGACCATGTTAGATGGCGTCTCAAGTTCCTGAACTCGTTCTTAGAGCAACCAAAAGGAATTGCAGGGGATTTAGCTATCATGTGACGTGAAGATTTTGTCTTAAAAGCAAGGGATAAGTGTTTCGGAAGTCCTAAAACTTGTCACGAAAATGCATTTCAATCCTAAAACTTGCAAAAAATGCATTTAAGTCCTAAAACTTGTCGAATTGTTTCAAACAAGTCCTAAGATCGATGCCGTTAGCATTTTCCGTTAAAAATGCTAACGTGGCATTTCAAATAATTTTTTATTTTCCATGTGTATTTTTTAATTAATTTTTATCCATTTTTATTATAAAAATTAGATTTAAAAACTAAAAAAAAAATTTATTCTTATCTTATTTTCAACAAAAACTAAAAAGAAAAGTTAAAAAATTTATTTTTAAAATTGTTAAAAAAAAAAATCAGCGCGACTCCTCTCCCCCCGCTATCGCCTCCGCCGCCCATCGCCGGAGGGGCCAGGCGATGGTCGCTGGCCCTACACGGGGGTGGCCGGGCCTCGCCAACCCCAGGCAAGGGTCGACGACCGTCGCCTGCCCTAGGCGAGGCCTCGTCGGCCCTCGCTCGAGGCCGCGAGGATCGCCAGATTTGGGCAAGCCTCGCCGGCCCCGAGAGAGGGCCAACGAGGCCTCGCCCAGGGGGCGACAGTAGCCGGCCCCACCGTGAGGGCCGGCGGCCGTCGCCCCCCGGGCGAGTCGTTGCCAACCCTCACGGGGGGGCCGGAGACCGTCGCCCCCCTGGGCGAGGCCTCGTCGGCCCTCGCCGCCCCGAGCGAGGGTCGACGAGGCCTTACCCAGGGCGGGTGACGGTCGCCAGCCCTCGCCTAGGGCCGGCGAGGCCCGGCCACCCCCGCCCAAGGCCGACGACCGTCGCTCGGCCCCTCCGGCGATGGGCGGCGGCGGGGAGAGAAGCCGCTTTTTTTTTTTTTTTAATAAGTATTTTAACTTTTTTAAAATTTTTTGGTGAAAATAAGATAAAATGAATATATTTGATTTTTTTAGTTTTTAAATCTAATTTTTTTTTTAAAAAAATTCACGTGAAAAATAAAAAAATTATTTAAAATGCCATGTCAGCATTTTTAACGGAAAATGCTAACGGCATCGATCTTAGGACTTGTTTGAAACAATTTGACAAGTTTTAGAACATAAATGCACTTTTTGCAAGTTTTATGACTGAAATACACTTTCGTGACAAGTTTTAGACTTCTGGAATACTTATCCCTAAAAGCAATTTCCAACTCCAAGCTCATTGACTTAGAATGCAAGGATCCTACCAATGGAAGACAAATGAGGATTACTCCCCTTCACGCTCAAACGAGTTTTCGAGAGAGACTTATCCTATGGAAACAAGTATGGAGTATCCAAGCAAACAACCAACTCCCGTGAATGTGCATGGGAGATTATAATGAAATCTTGTACAATTGGGAGAAGGTAGGAAAAAAAGAGGCAAACCACTATAGAATTGTCACTTTTTAAGATTTTTTGAATGATTGTTCTTGTGCATATGCATGAACTAACAAAGAGGGTGAGGGGTTCAAAACCCAGTGGAGGCATTTAGTGTCTTAAGTGTGGCGCTGGAATGGTAGGTCATCCGCTAGTGTCACCCCAAGGTTTGCTCGCGCGACTATCAGCTGTACGGAATTCCCTAAGTCATCAAAAAAAAAAAAAAAAAAACAACAACAACAAAAAAGAAGGTTAGTCAAAAAGAGGTTGGATATGATTTTATGCATAATTAAAGGGAAGATTGTTTTTCCTAATATAGAGGTTATGGCTTTATTTATTGTGGGATCAAGTCATAGCCCACTTCTATTTACCCCGCATCCAGCTTACAATAGATGAAAGAAAGAGTTCAAGTTTAACTCATATTAGATAGAAGATTAAAAATGTGGGGATATCATAAAAAGAACTTGGAAGAAACTCCTACTGCATCATAGAAACTTCTCGAAGAAAATACAAGAGATTTCTAAGAAACTCATACTATGGAGTAAAAAAGTTTTCTACTACATCGTATCAAATGGGGGGTCTCAAGAGGAAATTACTTGAGATTACCAATAGAGCACCTAGATCTTTTTGTAAGGAGGAATCCCAAGAAATTGTGGAACATACAAAGAAATTGTGAAAACATAAGATGTATTGAAATTTGAGATCTCGAATTAATTGGCACCAATAAGGTAACATAAACCCCATCCATGCCACGACGATGCAAAGGGAACTGCAGACCACTATTACCGCTAAAAATTGATGAAATTAGGCAAAAGATCACTTCAAGTGCCATAAGTTGGCACAAATGGATACTTAAGTGCCAAAATTTACAAGAGTAACACTTAAGTGCCATATTTTAAGAAAAGTGAGACACTTGAGTACCACCTCCGGTGAAGTCGGCCGGAAATCATATGTGACAATTAAATATTAATATTTCTTGTCGAGGTGGCTTACCGGAGAGCTGACTCAGCTCTAATTCACCCAAAACAACGTTGTTTCTATAGTTCGCCAAAATAGAGCCCTTAAATCAGCCAAAACGACGTCGTCTCCCAAATTACCCTAAATCTAAAACCCTAAATTGAGCAAAATGCCATTGAAGCGTTGGAGCCCTAATCCCAAGCCCTAATCAATTTGCCACAAATTCTACAATCGAATATTGAAAATGGAGAGCAGGACTTTCAGTAGTGGCTTAAATTTCTCTCGCCGAAGCGAAGGAGAAGGCGAGCATTTCTATTTCTATGGGTTACCAAGTCCAAGAAGAACATCGTGGACTCGAATGAATCCTAGGAGAAAATTCTATGGATGTGCCCGATACAGAGAAGGGTCAAATTGCAAATATTCCAAATGGGTCGATGCGAAATTCTCTCATCGAGTTACAGAGGTGATATTGGACCTATTTGATGGATGTCATCAACCTCCATCTATGCTTATAGACGACTTGGATGATGTTGACTCAATGTAAGTTCAAGCATCTTCTGCTAACCATTTGAAGAATGGAGTTTCAAGAATGAAAATTGAACGGAAGTGTTACCAAGCGTTTATTGTATTGCTGTTTTTTTGTCCATCCTACTTTATGAAGAAATGTAAAGTATTGAAAGATGAGAAGAAGTTTCTATGACTGCCATAGTTGTAAATGAGTGGAGAAATGTACTTATTTTGAATGAAATGTAACTTATTTTTTGGAAAATGAGAAGAAGTTTTGTGTTGTCTACAAGATCGTTGTGGCAATTATTTATTTATTTATTTATTTATTTGTTGTTATATGTATTATGTGTTATTTATTGTGCTTGTGGGGAGGTCAAGGAAAGTGAATAAATGAATGAGATATTGTTTGTACTATGTTTTTGCTTATCCTCAAATATAAATCGGTGATGATGGAATGTATATTGTGTCGATGTCTTGCGGTGACTTATTTACTTGAACTAAATGTAAATCAGCAGCAAACATTGAATTGAATGGAGTAGGGATCCTAATACCCTCAAACAACTTATAAAGGATTTCTACTGCTCTCGTTACAAATCAACAAGATCGAGGGATTTTTAGCCCATTCTAAAACAATGCCCCAACCTAGTTGATGATGAAATTAATGACTGCTTGTTGGCCACTATAATGTTAGAGGAAGTAAAACATGTTTTCCAATTAGGTGCTCTAAAAGCCTAGGGCTTGATGGACTTAATGGACAATTCTATCAACATTATTGAGAGGAAATCAAGATGAATTTGTTTTAGTTATTTCAGATTTCTTTAAATCAGATTCTCTCAACTCTTTCCTAAATAAGACACATATTTCTCTCATCCCTAAAGTTAAAAATCTATCGAGCATAAATCAGTTTAGACCTATGAGCTTTTGTAATTTCAGCTATAAAATCATATCGAAAGTATTGGGTAATAGGCTGAAACCTTGGCTTCCCGAGTTAATGGTCACAAAACAAAGTGCCTTTGTTAAAGGACGGCAGATTCAAGATAATATTCTAATTGTTCATGAAGTGTTACATAACTTGAGGATCAAAATAAGAAAGAAGAAAAAGAAAAGAAGAGAAAGAAGAGAAAGAAGAGATTTCAGAGTACTTTGAAACCGGATATGCAGAAGGCCTATGATAAGGTAAAATTGGATTTATTGAGCAATGAGTCGCCTTCATCATGCAATGTGTGTCAATTGTATTTTTTAGTGTAAAAGTTAATTGGGAATCATTACAATAATTCATACCAACCTGCAAGATTAGATAAGAATATCCATTTTTCTCTCATCTATTCATTCTTATGGCTAATGTTTTATCATGAATGATGCATAAAGTTGTTGAAAAAGGGAGCCTTAAAGGAATCACACTTGACAATATTGTCCTACCTTGTCACATTTATTATTTGTTGATGATGCTATATTTTTTCTAGATGGGACAGTCAAAGAATACCAAAATTTGGTAGCTATTTTAAACTAATATTGCTTTGCAATGAAACTTGAATAAATCAAAAATATCATTTAACAGTTGCTGCCCTTAGACCTTAAAAAAGAATATGGCATAAGAGTTACAAATTCCGATTATAGACAAGACAAAGAAATTGCGAATATTGAGAGTGTCAAAACTTGACACGACAGGACACTTAGGACATGTTTGGTAACATTGCTATTTTGAGAAATAGAACACGTTTGATAACTATAATTTCTAAATAATTTTTTTCTATTTTTATTTTCTAGAACAATTTCTAAATAAAAGAACTTGTTTGGTAACTATACAAAATTTCCATTTTTGGAATAGAAAAAGAATAGAAGTACATTTGGTACAATCCACATTTTTATTTTTTTTATAACGTAGAATTTCTTTAAGTTTGTTAATAATTTTTTTAGATTTTCCTTATTTCCTCTCTTTGCCAACCCTCACCAACCACTTTGCCACCGCCCGCCGTCGGCGGAGGCAAGCAACAAACATGCGGTGGGGGCGGCAAATAGTAAGGAAGAAGAAGAAAAAAAACTTATTTTTAGAAATTTTTCCCGAGAACAAAAAGTTATTTTTTTCTATTTCTTATTTTTATTCCAAATCTATTCTCCAACTACTTTTTTATTTTGTAAAATAGAAAAATTAGTTAATATTACCAAATGGATTTTTGTTTTTTTTTTTTTTTTTGTTTAGGGGAACAAAAGGCCAAAAGAATAGAAAAAGTGGCAAGTTGTTATGCGCACTCTTAATTGTCCAAAGTTCCAAAAAGTATACTTAAGTGTCAAAATCGAAAAAAAAATGAAACACTTAAATACGAACATCAAGAAATTTCAATCAAATTGCTTATGTGACATTTTTTCGATAAGATAGGCGTAAAATGACACCGTTTTAATAGTGACATTGCCCAAAAATTGAATCTTAATATGAATATTAATTAAAATAATTTATTTTAAAAAAAAAGAAGATCTACAGCAACATTCGGCAAGGACTTGCACAACCTTTGTTGCTCGCCGCTCCATTATCATTGGGAAGGGCTAGCAACGATGAGGTGAAGTCGGCTGAGGTCATCAACCCTTAAGCAATGGCCAGCAACCTTGGTTGACCACTGGTGAGGCTAAAGGCTGCAACCCTTACCCAAAATCTGGGTGAGGGCTTGTGGCCAAAGGCCGCCACTAGCTAGGGCAAGCCCTTGCCCCATCATCATTAGCCCTTTTCGGTGATGGTGGGGCACTTGCGGCAAGGTTGAAGCCCTCGCGAAACCTATATGCCTTTTTTAAATAATTTAGTTTTTAATTTATTTTTAATTAATATTAAATTGATAAATTTAGGGAAAAAAACAACGTTATTTTGCTCCTTTATTGCTAAGTTGGCTTCCGGCGAGTCACGTAAACCACATATGTTATTAAAAAAATGTTACGTTAGATTTCCGACTACTTTCATTGGATTTGGCATTGAAGTGTCCCACCTTTTTAAAGAAAAAGTTGCACTTAAGGGTACCTTTTGAAACTTTTAGCATTATAGCGTCTATCTATGCCATGTTTTGACACTCTCAATGTACTTTGTCTCAAAGAAATATCTTGGCATTCCATCCAAATGGGATTAATCGAAGAAAGAAATGTTTGCATGGATATTAGCTAGAGTGAATATAAAGCTTGAGGGCTGGAAAGAAAAAATCCTCTCAAAAGCAGATAAAGAAATATTGATTAAAAGTGTGGTGCAAGCTCTGTCTCATTAATGTCAATACTCAAGATAACCAACTCTGTATGTAATGCCATGGAACAATGGATTGCTTCTTTCGAGTGGGAAAAAAAATTGACTCAAAAGAGGGATACACTAGGAGAAATTGGATGTGTTGAAATCTAGAAAAGATGAAGGAGGCGTTGGTTTCAAAGATCTACAAATTTTTAACAAAGCCATGCTAAGCAAGTAGACCTAGAGACTAACTGAAACCCATCAGCTTTATAGAACAAAATCCTTAAAAAGAGTGTACTTCCCAAATGGAGAATTGCATAAAGCAAGTAAATGGATGATAGGTGAGGGAAAATCTATAAACATCCAGGAGGATAAATGGCTCAAAACCAAAAGGATTGAAGGCCCTACAAACAAGAATAACCATGTAATGGTGGCAAAATTAGTCAGTGGTAAAATGGGGGGATGGAATAAACCTATGATTCAAAATCTTTTCAAACATGAAATTGTTAATGAAATCCTCTCAATCCATATTTGTCCTAGACCTAAGGAAGATAGGCTATGCTGGATAAGGAGCAAAGCAATCTCCTACATAGTGAAAAGTGGCTACAACAAGTCGAGCTCCAAGAATACAAAACCAGATCTCAACAAAGCATCTATGTTATATCAGCCCCCCGAAACATTATGAACTAAAATACGGGACCAAGCAACTCCCCCCAAACTAAAAATCTTCTTGTCGAGTATATGCCAAAATGCAGTACCAACAAGAGAAAATTTCTTCAAGAGAAAAGTGTTACTCGACCTTCTTTGGCCCTTTTGTTTTAGCTAGCTAGAGACCGTAAATCATCTATTCTTGCTTTGTGAATAGATGGAAATAATCTAGGCAGATCCAAGAATTAACCTTGATAAGAGCTCCCTCAACATCATCATAATGGATAAATGGCTCATGGACTTCTTCGAAGCAAGAGTCGATTCACTTGAAGAAGAATTGCTCACAACCATGCTTTGGCTGATTTGGAAATCTCGCAATAAAAGCATCTTCAGAGCACTTCCTTAGACTCTAGCTACATAATCGATGTAGCTCAAGCACAAATCAAGGGCTTTAGAAGTTGGAATGCAAAGAAGGGAAAACGAAAACTTGAAAATTGGTATGAACTTGTCAAGTGGAACTTGCCAATCAGAAGATCCTTGAAGCTCAACATGGACTGTTCTTAGGCAAACAACAAGAAGTCAAGTTCAATTGTTGGTTTCGTGTGCAATTCTTGTGGGATGGTTGTCAATGGCTTTGCAAATGAAGTTCAAGCCTCTTATCCACTACAAACCAAAGCCCAAGCTATTCTACATGAAGTACATTATTTAAAACAAAGAAAAGAGATGCATGTGGGGGAAGTACAAGAAGTGGAAACAAGATGGGAGTGTGAAAACAACTATTTGACTTTAGTGGAAATGTTGATGGGCCAAGGAGAGTCCCCTTGGGTTGTGCGGGATCTCCTAAATGAGTGTAAGTAGATTTAAGCCTAGTTCTCTTTGGCGAACATAACCCATTGTCCTAAGGAGGCTAACTGAGTTGTAAACTGGGTAGCCAAAGCTCATAGAAACAAAACCCTTCCAAATTGGGTGACTTCACCTCCCCAACCCCTTTGGGATATTTTGTGTTTAGAAACTTATTTATCATTTTCCAGTAGCACTTGTTATTATGAATCAATCGGAACAAAATAAATAAAGATGGGACAATATTTATTATCAAGATTTAGATTAGATAAATCCGAGCACCATGCACCTCATGCTTATACCACGTAATTCTGAACCCAAATATTTATTATTGTGATTATCATTATTATCATAGTTTTTTGTGGTCCAAATTCAAAATTCCATAGTTTGAGGAAGTGATAAGCTCGACTCTCAAAATATGAAGCAAAGTAAAATCAAATTTTCAAGCTGTGCACCTCGTTCCTTCACCAAGTAATATTAAACTCAAATATTTATCATTATTATCATTGTTTTCTATGGTCCAGATTCGAAATACCATTTTAGGAAGCGATAAGCCCTATTTGCAAAATAAGAAGTAAAGTGAGACTAGATCCCAATCTAATTCTCATACTTTCTTCCAGATTTAATCTAATCAAGATTAGGTCATTGGCCATTATCCATTTTATCAGTTTTTTCCTTTTCTTGATTGAGTGTACTCTTACCTTAAAAAATAAAGATAATAAGAGCATGGACCAATCAGATAAGAAGCAAGTTAAACCAGCCAGTGAGTCATCTTTGACTCCAATGCAAGTTGAGTTAGATGAAAATTAGAAAACTAGCAAGAAAAAAAAATGTTATTTTTCTCGAGAAAGCATTGAGTATACAAAGAAAGAAACGGTTGGTGAAATCGACCTTGAAGTCCAAATAGGTCTGACCATGTTCAAAAGCTTGTTCTAGGTAATGAATATCCCTACCACATTCAGCTTCCTTTTAGATTGCTAGAGGTTGCATCATACCTATATTTTTGTCTCTACATAAGTAATGGGTGCTATTTTGTTTGGGATTATGTGCCTCATGCAAAATTTATCATGATACATTTTAAGGCGCATAAGAACGTATTCATATTGGGAAGGAGTAATCTAAGGTACAACCTTGAATCTTTTCTTAAGTATCAAGGTATCACCTAATTCAATGATGAAGGGAACCTTGTCTTTCAAAATTGTATAGTCATCGAATGAGTGCCTCATCTCCTTCGAATGATAGTCATAAGACTTTGATGGATCATAGTCAAGGAAATATTTGAAGGTAAGGCCTCTTAGCTCCCTAGCAATCATCCCTTACTCTAGGAGGACGGGGAAGATCGTGGCCATTGATTTAAGAAGCGGCGAACATGGCCATGCATTGCCTAGGGATTGGGGTAGTCAAGCTCCCTACCGCGTCATGTCAGTAAGGTCTTCTTCATGCATCTCAATCGTTGACTCCCAATTGTCATAAGAGAGGAATGCATGTGATGTCTAAGCAAAATTCTTCATCATGTAGTGTTTCGTATCGTGCAATTCGTCGACTTGACGCTAAAGTTGCCCAAACAAAAAGTCATCATTCCTTCCTTTTCACTGTTCTTCGTTAATGGGACCTATGAAAAGGTCTCCGAACATGGTGGTCCTACCTTCTAGCGCGTCATTCAACCCTCCCTTCTTTGTTAGTTGAGTTATATTCTCTTGGCTAATGTCAAGGTAAATACGAGACCTTGAGCACTCGTGGTTGAGTTGCTTTGACATGTTGACTGCTTTTTCCTCCTAATGCAGTATCCTTGTGAAATTGGGGAAATTTTCCTCAAGGCTAATTCTTCCTTTGGCGCTTCCTTCTTGGTGTTATTCCTTTTCTTCGCAATATCCTAGACCAATAATGCAAGGTCTTCTCAAGACTTCAATAGGCTTCTGGATGCCTTGGCCTCCCTCGCCAAGCCCTTGGTTGGGGGTAAAGCCATATCAAACCATAATTTTTCCTACCATGATAGCAACGTTTAATACTTCAGGGTCAAGGGGTGGAGCTCCTCTGCACTCATGTATAGTTGACACAAGTTCGAATGATTGATAGTTAGATTCCCTCTTTCAATTGGGTTCAACATAAGAAATGACTATTTTGTGGTAGATATGAGGGTCCTCCTTCCCATGAACTATGACCAATTTTCCTCGACCACAAATTTTACACTTTGATAGAGGCTTGAAAGTACTGCTCAAAGATCCATGAGCGACCTAAAAGGAAGTTGAACTCGGTAGGGATGTCCACTACCTAGAATAGGATTTTGAACACAATCGGATATATTTGGACATCAAGGTCGATTTCACCAACTGTTTCTTTCTTTGTTTCATCAAATGCCCAAATGGAAGTCTTGGCAACTCGAATATTGGATGTCTCCATTTTAAGACAATGCAGCATTGCCAACAGACATATGTTTAGGGTGGATCCATTGTTATTCAATACTCAGGCGATGTGGGAAGCTTTGAACTTGACTGATATGTAGAGGCCCTTAGTGTGTCCCCTACCCTTTTTAGGGAGCTCTTCATTAGAGAGTGCCACTTAGTCTTTTAGAAGGATAGTCCCAACAAATTCCTTGAGTTTATTATGCTAAATTGTCTTGGGGACATGTAGTACCTTTATTATAGATTTTTTTATGTCTGATGGATGTCTAAGTAACTCTAGTGGAGAGATTTAAGCTAGTAACTTTGGCAATTGATCTACCATGTTGTATTTACTTGCTTTGATTATAGTTAGGAACTCCTTAACTTCTTCATCAATGATGGCTTTATAGGTTGCACATTGACCTAGGCATAGGTTCGCCTAGATCTTATGACTCGGCCAACATCTAGCTCATAGGACCAAATAATTGCCTTGTTGCTGTCATATGCATATGGTTGGATACCTCAGTGGCTGTCTATTCCTTTGCTACCTTTGCCTTCATTGCTAACCTTTCTTGGATAGAGATGCTCTCGGGCAAAGGCATATCTTTGAAAGTGAAGCCTATCCCATTTCTTCCCATGCTTAGTGTAGAAAATTTGTCATCCTAGTCAATAATGACTTGAGAGATGGTAGAGATTATGCCGGAGTAGTCGGCGTAAACAATGATCCTGACCTCGCCATCTTTCACACCCTTTCTTTCATTGTCGCTAAGGATAATACTTCACTGCTCAAGTAATGTCCAACCTTTACTAGCCCCTTGTAGACATTGACGATGTACTCTTACATTCTTGATCCAGCCGATGTTGAATTGAATACGGCTTTCACTTTGTCCGTGTGGTCAAGGAGAGTTGTTCTGGACGTTTGGTTTGGCGGCTTGGAATGAGAATGCCTTAATATCTAGTAGCTTTTGGATCTAATGCTCAAGGGTGAAGCACTCATTAGTCATGTGCCCTACTTCCTCATGTGGTAATCACAATTATTGGATGTGTCACAGTTAGAGAAGTTTTCTGCGTTGGGTCGCCACTGCATGGTTGAGTGCAAGTTCTTTTTCCAAAGGATCGTTAGTACTCGTGATGTGGATTCAAGAAGTGAGGAGAATTGTCTCTTGTTGTAACGTTGGAAAGGCTGGTGATCGGCGACTTGTTGCTGTCACCCGCCCAATTGAATTGCCGGGGAACAACTGGCATTCATGGAGTAAGTCGCATTGATGTCCACTAGAAACTCTTTATCTTTTTTTCATGCCAAGTCTTTTGCTAGCAAGAGTGGGTTGAGTGAACCACTTATCTCTTAGCCTGATTGCAACGGGGATGAGTTGGCTGAATGTGTTAACGGTATTGTCGACCATCAACATCTGGAACTCGCATAGGAGAGTCTTGAATAAGAGCTTCATTAGCTCATAGTTAGTGGGTTTCGGTGTGATTTGCCCAATTAGATTTCTCCATCTTGTGACATACTTTTAATGACTTTTTTTTTACTTCTCAATGTGTTCAAGATCCTCATGAGAGAGGGTGATGTTAAGGTTGAACTTATACTATTTGGTGAATGCGTCAGCCACTTACCCCTTTGAGTCTCGATGAGGTTCACACTCTTTTTATGTATTAGCTTAGGACGGGCCCAATCAAGCTTGTTGGGAAAAATTGGATCATGAAAGGCTCATTGCTGATGTATTGTGTCATGGTACATGTGCAGATGAGCCTTTTGGGTAGAAGGCACCGTCACATTTCTCGAACTCCGACATTTTGAACTTCTTTTGCACCTTAACCTTTGCGTAGATGGATAGAACCAATGGAGGCGAACTTTGTGACACTCGCAACAACCTTAGTCTTTCTTTTAGCTTTGCGAAGCATTTATTATGCTCAGTTGTTGGCACACTCGTGGGCTTGGCTTTTTCTATTGTGACTTGAGACAAGTCATTCTCCATGGTAATAATACTTCAATTGAGGTTGGAGTGGGAGTAAGCCTGTTGTAATTACCCTCATTACAAATAGATGAAAAAATATGAGCAGGGAAGATAAACAGAACATTGGTCCCATGGTAAGGGTCCAACCATTTTTTATATATAAAAAAAGGACTCCCTAAATATCCAAATCTGGAATTGAAATGACAAAATAAAATACTAAACATTAAATGAAAGTCCCTAGACATCAGGACAAGGAAATAGATGCAACACTCTAAATAGACGAAACTTCCTAAACATTGATGCTAAGGAACAAGATCGCTCATTGAACCACCTAGCACACCATAGGTATGCCTCAAGAATGGGGTCCTTTCAAAAATTTATCCACCAAGAGTATTCCCTATCAAAGGATTATTTTTCTAAGACCTCAAATCTTTGTAGGGGTGCCTAAAATAATTTATTTTGAATAATTACATGAGGTGCTCAAATCCTTTTATATGAGAAAAGAACCACACTTGGAAAATTTCTGAGGCTCACATGATTTTCTACCCATTTCCTTTAAAACAATCGAGGGACGGGATTGTTTTCGCCTAAACCATGTTTACATAACCTAGCTCAATACAAATTTGATCAATTACTCATGCAATTGAAGGATGGATGGCATTTTTTTGATGAGGAAAAACGATTGACCCATTAGTTGATTTTCAAAACATTCAATTAAAAAAGATAGTGGACAGGCATTATAGTTGGCTTTGAGAATCCTCTTTACTAGCTGAGTTCAAATACAAGGTCAATACCAATTAGTGGCCTAACGAGTTCATCCTTAAGAGGCATCTCGATGGCAATGCTATACTTCTTTAGAGTTGGAGTTAGTTCAATCTTCCTTAATATAAAGGTGGATGTTTCTGGATACCAGAAGTGTGGTATTGCCTGTATGACACCAGAGTGGACATTGATTTGAAGCAATGGGAGGAGGTGACCAATCCTTGCTTCGACATATCCTCGGTCAAATTGATCTAACCAACCCCACCATTCTATGAGCTCTTTCTCAAGAGTGGGAATGAACTGGACATCGACTCTCCCCATCATATATAAACTAGTACCAACTGAATTGCCTAAATTGCCATGGGTCAACGTGGATAAATTGAATAGCAAAAGGGATAAAGATTTTATTTTACTAAAAAATGAAGGCAACTACATAGACATGCATATGATATGTGTGGTCTAACTTCCAACTAAGAAGGTTCAATGATGTTAATTGGTGATTTAACTATCACAATCTCACGTTCATGTTAGGTCCCCTTAATTTGGGCTTTATTTTAAGAAATTTTAGAAAAAAGAAAAAGCAATCTCTACATCATGATCTCACATTTAAGGTTGTATCTTTCTTAACACCATATTAAAATATCTTGTAGTGGTCTAAGTTTGGCGGCATGATTGTGTGTGAAATAGTGTAGTGTTTAAAACATTCAAGCATGTACAACAATTTATAATTAAACATTATTATAACGAAACTGGCATTTATTTCTACTCCGTGATCCTGCGACATAACCAAGTTAGGGGAATATTAAAACAAGGAAAAAAAAGGCTTAAAAAAAAGGCTTAAGTCCACAAAAAAAAAAAATATCTCCAATAGAGTCGCCAAGCTGCCGTGGATGTCGTGACCTCTACCCTTCACAACGTTGCACTATTGGCTTACTAAGGGGATGCATGACAATTGTTTACTTATGTTCCATAAACAATTTTTCTATTCCAGACCTGTTTTTGGAATAAAAATATGTTTGATAAACTTATTCCATTTTTATATTTCTGGAATAGATTTCAATTCCAGAAATAGGTTTGAAATAGAAATCAGAAGTAGAAATTTTCTACTTTTCTATTTCTAGAACAGAAATGAGAAATAAAAAATTTTCTCATCGTTCATCAACCAGCCCTTCATCATTGCCTCGACCACTATCCGTCGGTTTGCCCCCGCCCCCCGCCGCCCCCGGTCGCCGATTTCGGCCACCGTCACGCCGCCATCGTCCGTCACTGCTATCTACCGATCCGCCACTATCTCGAAAAGAAGAAATTTTGTGTTGTTATCAAACGGTTATTTTACTTAGAAACTCTTCTAAAAATATAAATAGAAAAAATTATTTCTATTTCAGAAACTATTTCTAGAACATAATAGTTGTCACACGCGCCCTAAGTTTAAGTCTTAGTCCAAGCTTATTCTAAGCCCACCAATTCGTGATGTATAATTCTAGTTTTTAATCTAAAAGTTATTTTTATTTAAAATTCATCATTAATCGGTTTATGATGAGTCTATTAGAAACCCAAGTAAAATATTAGAGAAACACTTATGAATACGTAACCAAATAAATTAGGATCGAAGACTTGATTACATTAATTATTCAATTAATACCCTCCTAATACCTAATTTTATTTAAACTACAAAGTTTGATTTTTTGAAGCATTTTTCATGCATTTTTAAGAGAAAACTACCCAAAAACCATTTTTTAGCCTTTTTCCAAATTTTAGAAAAATAAAAATTTTAGGGATTTTTCTATTTATATTTATATATATATATATATATATATATTATTTTTTAAGAAATATCTTTTGTAATTATTTGTATTCCGAAATTGGGACTCTGGCTGGGCCCCAGGGCCCGGTCAGTGTGGGCTACTGTGGGCCTTCAGGTCAGGCCATGGATAAAAAGCCTGGGGAAAGAAATGGGCTCAATAATTTAAGCCTGATTCGGCCACAACCAGGACCAAATTCAAGCCCACTCAACGAAATTAAACCAAAACTCAACAGGCCAGCCTAAGCCCACCAATGACAATGGCTGAGTGCTCAACTCCCCATATTAAACACGCTCAGATTCCTCAAACCAATCCAAGCCCAAAGCCCATTGACCGAAATCAACAAAATTTGGCCCAAAACTCACTAAACTTAACTTAATGCCATTCAGCCCGAGCCGAGCGTCCGCGACCCGACACAGTGGTATCTCTCATTCCGTTTGTTACAACCGTGGTAGCTTCTTACAACTCACCAAAGATGCTTTGTCAAGAACTTTCATGGCGAAGCAACACCTGATTCCTGTCAACTCTGACTCTTTCATTATCTCCACGACCCATTCTCTTCAACAGCCTGAAATGGCTAAGACCCAATACCACCCAGATAGACCGGATCGCTTCCCACAAAGGCTTGTTGACTGTGTCGTTTAGGCTGCCACAAAGGCAGTAATCCCTCACGTTGCTGCTGACACTTCCCTATATGTACTGGTTTTTCCACCCGCAGTAGCTATGGCTTTAGCACTAGCTCGGGCACTTCCACTAGCCTTGACAAGTCAGTTTTTACCATCACAGATTTCGCTGAAGTTGGGTTAAATTTCAGCTATGGAAAAAGCTTCTTTTATTGTAAGGCCTGAGAAAGGTGGCTCCTTTAATGGATTATCCGACATGGGGTCTAAATCAATATTCTTCTTTGACAAATTCCACTACGAGCTTTCTTCCACACTTTCTGTAAGGATATGCTTTTAGTCCAACTCGTTGCCCACTTGCAGGTCATGTTCTGGGAGCAAGTAGCACTGATTTGCTTGTCTTTGTTGCTTTTTAGGGGTGCAGGCCTCTGTAGTTTCATCCCTGTAATTTGACTCTAGCTCATCTTCTGTCTGCATTTCCAGGAAAGAGCTCGCAACCAGGTTGAAGGCCATGCTCAGAAAGGCAATCTTGGTAAATTGATCGAGCCACACAAACCCATCTCCGAGAGCCGAGATTCATTCCGAGGCAGGCAATCACTCTTCTTGACTTGGGTGATCAAGCACTCCCACCGCCACTCAAAGTCTTGTCACGTTTGAACAACTGTTTTACACTGAATATGCTTCCAGATGGTCCAGTCCAGCGAAAATGCGATCAAAGAACAAGATGAGTTGTACAAAGCAAGTCTCAATATGACACGTAACCAAACCAAAAGAGAAGCCACAAAATATTAAATGACCATGCATCGAACAATAGTGCACAATTTTAGCACCTTCGATGGAATAATAAAACAGAATATTGAACAAGATCGCAAAATAGCACATACCAAATGAGAGGATCACCAAAGAGGAGACACAGGGAAAGGAAAAAGAAAGGGAAAGAAAAAACAGGTTTCTGAGAATCACAAACAAAACACAGCTCCAAATTTCAGGAAAGATAAAGCAACATTGCACGCAGAAGGTCGACGAAAACACGTGATACAGCATAAGAAAAGAAATGGCACTTTATGCAGTCCAACCAACTGCAAAAATAAAACAAATTAAACCAAATAGGAAACTACACAGTAATATTAAAGTAGAATCGCAAATAAAGACATACCTTTTGCCAAGAATGCTAATGCCATAAAAACCCAGATGCAGAATTTAACCAAGAATGGACATTGAGGCAGAAAACCAGCAAGACGAACAGAACGCCAACTAGAAGGGAAGCCCAAAAGGAAAATTTTTCTTCTGGCTGTTTAAGGTATGAAAGATGGAAATGATTTTAAATAAGAGAAACTACTAACCAATTGAACACATTTTACTCAAAAACTTAAACTAATAAGTTATGAGTCAATTAAAATATTCTTTTTAATTTTTGGAACTGTGATTTCAACTTTGTATCTCAAAACTATGACTTGATTTATAATAGACTGCCATATTAAGCCAATGCATATGTACGAGGCACTTGTATTTTGCATGACAAAGGTCTCCTTTTGCTCGGCTCTTGCCATTCTAGTCAGTGCTAATTGCGTTCAGCAAGTTCATAATTTTCAATTTATTGAAAATAAGCTAAGCATGACAAGATATCTAAACATGAACCTTTACTCATCAATTTTAAAGAGGAAAATGAGCAGGTCCTAGCTGTGAACAGACTCAAAATTTTCAGAGCAATATTATGCACTGGTCATCCAAACTTTATCAATAGAATTGTGTGACAGCTGATCTTTAATTACATGAACGCTACAAAGCAAACAAAACTTTAGGAGACATCAACAGCCCAAAAAAGCAGTCATTTCAACTCTGACTCTTCGCCGGAATCCAAAATATGACCCTCGTATCATAATGATCTGTAGTATACATTAAAATTCTTTAGTAAGCTTCACTCAGCATGTTCTTCAATCAAATGGCAAAAAGCCACCAGCTTTGCTTCCTCCGCTCCCAAACTAAGTTGGACAACTGCACTACAAGTAGCAAATCAGCTGGTTTCAACGAGTGCTTCACCTCTACCAACTGCTATACTCCTACTTTCCTCTTTTCTTGTTTGCAGCATTCTTTTTCCTCAATGCCTCTCTCTTCTCCTCCCTTCAGCAAATCAAAGCACGCAATATAATTATGTAGTAGATGACTTGGCATAAACAAGAGAATATACACAATCAATCAATATCAACAGACCACAAAAATTTTGTTATATTCAATCATGACTGTATGTATTCTGTGGGTTATAAACTTCAAATTCAAGCTCATAGCATATGCAAAATTCAACTTCTCCACATGAAAAAATTCGAATAGAGAAAGGCTTGAGACTGTTTTTACCTCATTTTAGATATTTCCACTCGCAATGGCAATTTCCTTTTAGTTTTTTTCTCTCTGCATGAGACCAAAACAAGCAATATGAGTCTACAGATGACTTGACATGAGCAAGAAATTCATGTGTCAAGAAATTCATGATTAAAATTGACTACAAGTGAATCACTAAATCTAGTCATCTCTGTCTATAAGAGTTCAGTGGAGAAAACATGACAGACAAGCTGATGGCAGATGTAAAGGCCAGCTCCTCTGCAATAAAAGAATACAAACATACAAAAACAGAGACCTTGCTCCGGACATTTCATCTCTGGAAGGCCATTTCCCTTTAATCTTCTTAGAGTTGGATGGTGATTTTCTTTTCTTATTTTTCACATCACCATTCTCCACAACAACATTATTTTCAGCAGCCTCAGTCTGATTCTGAGGTTCCTCAACTGTATCCTTTTTGCTGCTATCTTCCTCAGGCCCTGAAACTTGTTCCACTGTTTCTGATGGTTCAGTAGGTACTGAAGTTGGCTTTGAATTGCTCATTTTCTTCAGCTGTCATGAAGAGAGACGAAGAATACAAAACCACATTGTACTGTTCAGTTACAGGAGAGGTACACGCAAATAACTCATGATATTATACAAAATGACAGAGCATCTTATACGTGGACCGACTTTCAGTCAAATACTCCAAACACCAAACAATCTACTCATCCTATCAAGATCCTAATTGAGTAAAGCTAATCAAATGATGTTTCAACAAAGATAACCACAAGAAACGTAGAAACACATACCTTTGCCACAAAAAATCCGTCCATATTATGAACATGAGGGTAGAAACGCCTTGTCTTCTCCAGAGAAGGGTGAAATCGATGCTCCCTAAACCGGATAAACCTGCAAGTGCAAGCATAATGAATGATTCTGTTTAGTGAATCGGTTGCAACCAAGAGCACAAAAGCATACCCATGATGCCCAAAGTCCAATCCACAAGGTACAAGTTTAACATCCCTTCTCCTCAAAGCATAGTCAATTACTGCTTCATTCTGCAAAATAGAAGCTATATAACATCCAAAAGAAGGCAAAATAACATGAATATATCTAAGAATAATACCTCTGGAATCATGATAGAGCATGTGGAGTATACTATATAACCACCAGATTTTGAATTGGCATCCACCATGTCAATTGCCGCAAGTAACAATTGCTGCACATGAGTAGATTAATAACATGAAAGAAGCTTTAACCAGTAAAACCGTGTAAAACTCAATAAGTGATAATTTAGGTAGGTGAGGAACTCAAACCATAAAGCTTACCATTGATTTTTTTTTTTTTTTTTTTTTTTTGGGGTGATGGGTGCGGCGGGGAGAGGGGTTTCAAGAAATATTGATCTAGGACAAAGAAGACATGCTTGTTGCAAGTTTTCAGGTATTTTTACTGCTATCTCGTGAAGTTCTACAAACAATCAGATACACGCATTTTGTGATCAACTTTGACTCGTGAAATATTTGGAGGTCCTAATCGAAATGTAAATCAACTCAAACATCAATTAGATATGCCCAGAAGAAGCATACCTTCTGCAGAAATGCACACTTTTGTATATCTTCAAGGCTTTTGGAGGTTTTGACAGATTCATCTTTCGATATAACCTTCAAAGTGTTAAATAACACATTAGCTTCACAGAGCCGTGATGGGCAATGAAGTGTACAGAAGAGGTGCAATCTAAGTATGATTTCTTACCCCAGTCCCACTGCAAGGTGCATCTAACAATACTCTATCAACCGAATTTACACCTATAATTTTAGGTAGCTGCAAAAGAAGACGCACAAAAATGACATGAGAAGCCATTTGAGACTTGATTGATCGTAAATTATACTGAATCAATGATCAATGCTAAAGATATCTATTGCGTTTAATCCACTCAGCAGAAATCTATGGGTTCTCAATCGTGCATCCATTAGCAAAATCAATATTGCACTGCAACGTAAATTTGAATTGTAGATCTGGTCCACCTTTATAATTATGGAGACCAGCAATTTTTTTCTTTGACAGAAAGTCATCTATAGCAGCAAAGAGTCATCTGAGGATTAATAAAAGATTATTTAGTTAAAATAAGTTGCAGGAAAAAGCCATACACAGTAATTCGTAACCAGATTCTTTCCTTATATACAGAAGAAAGAAACATGTCCTCATCCAAAACACAGCTCTAAAGCTTCATAATCTCAAGGCTCTGAAAGTCCATATCCATAAAAATATATTGTAAAGAGGCCAGTAAGAAGAACTGACCTCCTTCCCATCATAATTGGATACTATTGTATTCGTCACACCCATCCGATGCAAATTAGCAGTGAGAGACTTCAGCCTTGGTGCCTTCATCTCATTTGCAAAAACCACACCTAGTAAAATGGTGCCAATAAATGCTGTCAGATTCACAAAATAGAGCATGCTTATGGGACCAATAGTTTTTTCATCCCCTGAAAAAGAAAAAATTTAGGCTTCCACTATCATCACTCACCAAAAAAAGCCATATTTTCTTACCACCAAGACAACACAGAATGTGAAAGTATACATACTCCAAATTTACCAAAATATGGAAGATCAAGTCAACTAATCACCAATGCCAATGGAGGACATACCAGCTTTGTTTCCTAGAGAACCAAATATCCAATCATAACTATTTCTAAGGAGTTTCATGGATATTGCTAAGGAGGTCACGCACCCTAAACAGGCATTAAGGACTCTATCGCAGGGATAATTGGAAGAAGAACAAAAAGTGAACCTGGAAGCAAGAGGATGGAGGATTGTGACAACAACCTTTGAGGATTACAAAGGACATGCTAGATGAAAATCAACTGCTTAAATAACAATTAGCTTATTTTCCTAATTAAATTAGGAATCTTTCTATAAGAATTGAAAGACGTATTTCTTATTCAGTTTTGAATATAATTTTTTCCAGCTTTATTTGAATTAGCATATCGTGTTTCCTATCTAAGAGTTTCCAATACTCATTGATTAGTATATTAAGTCTAATTATAGCAATTGACTGGTATTGAAGAGCGAGATACAATTCTTCTCTAGCATGAACCTTAAGAAAAGCTCAGGAAGCTTTCGGTGTGATGCCTAGACTTTAACCTTTTCTTCCAAAATTTCTTTCCCAATCTTTTCTTCTTTTCTTTTTAAATCAGATTTTCCCAATAATTACAGTGAAAGCATGTCTAAAAACTTACATCAAATTCATCCACAACTTTCATGAGGGTACTCTTCATAGTCCAGAAGAAGTGTCTCCAGATCTAATTCTTATCCAATCAGATTTTCCTACATCCCAGGTCCTCACAAAAGAAGCCCCATTCATTTGTAATAAGCTATACAATCATGCAGTTCACACAGCAGGACTGCTACTTTTGGATCAATCTTTAAATAAAGAATACAGAGTAATTTAGCTGACTTTTGGATTTGATATCCCATAAACAACCGACAAATAGGATTTTGGGTGCACCCATGTGGAGTTTCTTACAATAGCACGTGCCAGAAAGCACCAAATCAGAACTTCACCATGTAATGTACAGTTTGTCACAAGATAAATGTATGTTGCCAAAGACTGTGTGATCAATGTGAAGCGCATAAAACATTCATGTCCAGCACATGTCCATTCACATTGATTGAATTAAAACAGAAGCCAAAACTTACCACTATTTTTCATTAGAGCTGCAATATATGTTGTTTTACCTCCAGGTGCAGCTCTGCATCATGTGAAGATTGTACTCAAATATTAACACATGTAAACAAGATTGACTTGCAAGGCAAGGAGTGTTATTAACCATGGACAAAAGAAAGAAATAATGATATCATTGTACTGCAATCAGTTAAGCAATCTACTGTGCCTCATCTTGCCTGCATGGACCCACTAAAGTGACCCAACATGTGGCACCAATTCAAAATTCCACCAATTAGGCAAACGAGTGCACATAGCTATGCCTCCAATATGGAGTCATTCTCTCAAAACTTTCAAGACTCAGGTTCTTAAAGAGCGATGAGAATTGAATTCATCGTGGAAACTAAAGTGAAAAGCTAGAAGCTTAGACATAGTTATATCAGGTACTTCAGAATATCTTACGCCATGTCAACAATTCGTTCTTTTTCTTGTGGAGCAAGTGCCATCACAGGCAAAAACGAACTTGCACTTTGCAGCTGCAAAATTTAAAAAGGTCCTTATCGCATCACAAAAGATAATGCCAGAGAAAACCTCAAATGCAAAAACTAGGAAATGATCTACCATGTAGAATCCCGCCATATATTCAGGAGTTGCACCAATAGGCACTTGTGAATCGTAAACAACTAAACCAACCTGAGAATCCATCAGAAAATACAGTCAAAAAATGATAATGACATGTGATGATAAGTACAAACACACAAACACACAAACACACACAAAGATCTTGATGACTAGGTGATGGTTTACCTTCGACCACTTGCTTAATGGATCCAAGTTTACTCCTCTGTTAATTAAAACATCAGCCAGATCCCGTCTCCTTGTCTACAAGAAATGCTAACAACTTTTTCATTAGAATGCAGATAATAAGAAGAGAAATATCATCTAGCAAGTACACTCAAGAAAAAGAAATTGCATTTTCTAACAGCAGGAAGACCAAAAAAAGGAGCAAGACTATCCTGATTACATCAAACAAGCAATGTACTTCTTTTGTTTTACCTTTAAAGTATTTGTACGTAGACATATTGGTCGAGGTTTCTCAAATGCTTCAATAAGTTCCATAAGCTCAACTGGTGGGAACATCTGCAGAGTAACAGAAATCAAAGCACAGAACACTTAGAGCACAAAGTAGTTTTTTTCTTTATACAAAGAAAAGGAATACCGAGATGTAAAACTGAAAAAACCAGATAGGAGAGGAAATGGTATTAACATAGAAATATCATTCATGACTCCATTGCTTGTATTGATAAAGCAGTTCGATCACCTCCATCAAAGCCCCAATAAGGAAGTCATTGTAACCATAATAGGAAGCTAGATCCTTTTTAAGTTGCTCAACATAGTCCTTCCTCGTCGTTCCCTCCTGCTTCAGCACCTTAAAATTCGACAACACTCGAACAACTGACAGAAAATTTTCATGAACAAGACTTCAAAAGATTGACAATAAGAAAAAAGTATGAAAAATATATAATGAGCGCATTACTGACTTTCTCTTATCCTCCTCTGCATATTTGGAAGACCGGGTGGCCTAAGAGCCTCTTCCTCAAGTTCCTAAATTACAAGAATTCGAGTAGACGAGGAATTAGACAGCAATAATAAGTTGACTAACGCATTCCTGCAGAAGAAATGTCACCACCATATCAAAAACATAACATAGATCAAGCACAAAGCGGCAATGCCAATAGCACCTCACGAATTTCGCACGGGAGTCGCATAGAGAATCGAGAAGTACCTCCTTAGTTGGCAATCTGAACTCATCAGATTCCTCTCTGATGTTAAGCTGCATTTCGGCTCCCGCTTCTTCCTCTGTCCTAGCCCTTTCTTCATCGATAGCTCTGGACTTCTGCTCAATATCCGACTCATCGGAATCAGAATCTGAACCGGAATCTGAATCCTCATCCGAACCGGAAGCTTCATCTGGACAAGGCAAATGCTTTTAGCAGCAGCACGCGATTGGAAACACTCGAGAGAGAAAAACCTCCCATCTGTAAACACATTAACGGACCTTCATCTCCACTTCCTTGGAGAAAATCATCGGCCAGCGGATCATCTCCATCGGAGGATACTTCGGAACCAGAATCGCCTGTTCCGTCTTCCTCGTGCTCTTCGACGTCTTCGCTCCAATCGTCCGATTCTTCGAGGACGTCGTCTTTCTTCGACCGCTTCTCAGCAAACAAATCGTTCTTCAGCTTCTTTTTAGGCGGGGGCTTCGCCGCACTCGTTCCCTTCTTCTTCTTCTTATTAAGAGCCGGGGCACCCATCGATCTGCACAAGGCATCAACGCCGTTCAACGAACACGACGAGCGCCCTTGACGGTGCGGAACTGGAGAGAGGACGGACGGCGAGAATGCGTACCTGATGAGCAGGGCAGTCGGCGCGGCGGCGGCGGCCGGCGAGGGGTTCGGCGAGGGGTTTAGGGTTTATCGCTGAAGAAGACGCGCTCGTCCGTGGCGTGCAGTGCTTGTGCGGGTGGGCGTTATTGCCTTCTGTTTTTCTTTTCCCTTTTCTGATTTTTAATGATTCTATTCTTCTTTAAATCCTATTTTTTCACAAATTAAATTCAACTAACATACATATAGATGAAACTGAATCAAGTAGTGATCTAGGAATCTAAATTCAAAGAATTGGAAATAAAGAAAAAAATGGGTGCAAAAGAGGTTGAATGCACTTTTCATCGTATGTCCACTCCCTTATACTTTGAATATTGAATATTCATATTGTTTTGCCTTTTTGGTTGAATCTTGAACTTACCTGTTGTGATGTTTGTGATTGAGAAGATTCAGCATGTTGTTATCCCATCTGGGAAAGGTAGTTTTCTTCTGTGAACCTTTATTTTTTGTTGAATGTCTTGGCTGCAGTTTATGATTTGATCAGATTGGAGTGGGGCTTGTGTGGTTGGGCGTTATTGTTATTTTTGAAATCATCAACAGATCTTGTTGTCACCATTGAGAAGAGAATACTGCTTCTTGGTGGTAGTTTAGAATCGTGGAATGTTTGGGTATATTTCCATGTATATTGAAAAAGAATACATGAAATGAGCTTTGTTGACATATGCATAATTAAAAGAGGATATACGTGCAATCTCATGCAATAGATGTGCAATCTTGAGAAATCCTTTATAACATGGGAAATTTATCTAAGAGAAATCTATAGGTATCTCTAACATTTTGAGTTGGTCCTCCTTTCCCGCCTACCATATTCAAATTAGGCAAAATTAAGAAAGACAATACTGATGATAAACTCTAAATTTTGGACAAATTTATAATGTTATCCATGGATTTTTTATTCGTTTCAAATGATTAAGATTTACTTTTAAATGAATGATGTTGTTTTTATGCTTGATTAGACAAATAAGAAAATCACCAAAGTTCCATAGACTATTGCAAAATGTAATAATATTATCCCTCAACTTTCCATAATAGAGTCAAATTAGCCCTTCTTCAACACCATTTACAAGTTTCCATGGTTAATAACTGTTTCCAAATTTTGGAGAATCTTTTCAACTCCATTTGTTTGTTTTACAGAAAGATGTGTGATTTGGAAAAATATTTTTTAATAATGATTGTTTGTATCACTTACGAACGATAAAAATTTTATTGATCAATTATATCAAACCATACAAACTATCACTTTTAGGAAAATATTTTTCAAAATCATCTATTTTCCACAAAACAAATGCATATTTATTTCAATTCCTTTCCCAAATGAACAAAAATATATATATGTTATCTTTTTTATTAAATTTTTTGTCTTTATAAATATTAAGATGGCTCCATTTAAGTACACTTTAGCTTATGATGTTTATAATAGTAAAAGTAAGACCTCATTTAAAGTTTTATCAGGTCGATATTTCCACTATTCAGGTTTGAGTGTTTTAATAACGATATATAGGAACATTATCAATCTATCTATGAATACAAGTACCTATATTAATTTAAATATTGTCCCTAATTTTCTAGATATATAAAATTTTCATGTTTTCTTAATAAATCATTCATCACGTGCAGGGAGAATAATTCGACCGTGAAAATCATAAGAGGCACCAGACCACCAAACTTTCTGGGTCGGGCTCGGCCCATGGGCAATCCAATATCCGGATTCAAGCTCGGATTCTTCGGGTCTCGAGTAGAAATTTAAAATGATTTCGCTGTTAAATAAGTTTTTATAGGCTCGGCCTTTAATTAAGTGTTTCCCATTAGATGAATTTTTTTACCTTCTTTCTCCACAAAAAAAAAAAAAACAATTTTGTCACGGATTTTGAGATTTTCACAATTAATTGACTCAAAGACTTTATTTTTTTCACGAGAAATGAATAAATTGAAAATCTTATTTTTAAAAAATGATCATTTGTATCACTTAAAATAATTAGCTAATGAAAGATATATTTATTATTGATGATAATCTATGTCTTAACATTTCTGTAGATGAAAGAATTTTTTGTTCATTCGCTTTTCAAAGTGATATAAGTAATAATTTTTTAATAAATTTTTTCAAATATATTTATTTTTTAGCAAAACAAACAGAGCCTAAATTATATAATGTCTTGATGCATCATCAGCCATTTTAATTTTCAATCGCAAGCCATGCCCACAAAAGAATAAATTCGATAAATTTACCTATGGACTCTCCTTTTCCCTCTAAACCATACTCGATTGCTATATTTGCCTAAGCTATAGCTTGACTTGGCTCATGAAAAATTAATCGGCGTGATTGAATATTATATCGTGCTTGAAGAACCTCACCAAGCTTGTGAATCGGGCAAAAACCTCACGATATTCTTGTACCGATATCGTCGTAGACAATCTAAAACAAATGAACTAACTCCCTTGTCTAAATCCGTCCATCTTGAGAGACAAAAAATAGTATGAAAGGCTCAGCGATACCCACGAAAACAATAGCATCAAAATCTCACGCGAGGGTGAGGACCGATGACATATATTCTTCTCTAAAGTTGATAATAAGAAATTAATTACATAAATTATTAAAAATGGATTAATTAATTTAATGCACTCTTTTTATGGTTAATTAATTTAGGCTCGCGTTTATGTCACCTATTTTTTTTTTTTCTTTTGACACCTCTCTTATTATCTTGGATTGGCCACATTATCTTTTATGGTCCCACTCTTTATTTAAGAATATTACTAACCTTTTTTTCCCTTTTCTTATCAACAACCTATCATTCCATGTTTCAAGGAAAACAAAATATTCTTTTCTTTTTCTTTTTTTTTTTTGGTGAAGGTAATAAATTTCTTTTCTTTTCTTTTCTTTTTGTAATGAAAGCAAAGATAGCATTCCGCATAATAATGCCTTAGGGAGCATTTTCTTTTGAGCTTGCATGATAATAATGGATGTTTAGAATTTTTAATATACTTAACTTTGTCATATTTTAAAATTTTTTGATGATATGTTTTAGAAAATCGTACACCGAATAATTGAAAGTTATGCAATTACAATATACATAGTGTTGACACCTAAATTTTAGCGACCCGATTAGTCATTTATTGCATAGAAAATTATGGGTTAATTTTGTCCCTGAAAAAAAATATTAATTGCATAGCATATAATTTAGGTACATTTGTTTTTAATTTGCATTTTTTACATTTGTTTACTTTGGACCGGTGGCGGATGGGTTGAATTGGTGTTTTTGAGTTTTAAATTAACAGGTTGGACTAAGTCCATGAAGAGTACAAATTGGCACAAGCCTATTTTTGAAATTGAGATTTGAAATGAGAATTTTTTGGAATTTAAGAAAATCGAAATTATGATCTTATCTTTAAAAATCAATAGAAAATATTTAGGAGATAAGGAGAATAAAAATATTTTGGTGATCAGGAAGTTATAGGTAATCTTTTCGTCGGATGAAATATTCACAAAATGATTGCATTTTGTTTTGGGCCTATAAAAGGGTGTGTACGTAAGGCTTTGGAGGGGGGGTTTTCTAGGTTTCTCTTCGTCGAAAGGTCAAAAGTGAAAAAAGAAAAGTGAAGTGTCTGCAGAAAAGTAAAGGTGAGCAGAGAAAGGAGACCGTGAGAAGACGTCAATCAGCAAGAAAAAAATAATAAAAGGAAAACAACAGGAACAGTGTCGTCTTCTTCGCGTGGGTAGTCTCGCGCCGTGCCGGCCACTGCCCGTTCCCCTTCCGACGTTGCTGCGGCTCCTGTTCTGCTCGTTGTCGCGCCTACCGCGTCTCCACCCACCGCCGGCAGTTGAACCGCCAGCCATCGCCGCTCCGCCGGTTGTCCTCGACCGCCCAGCGCCGATCTGCCTCTGCACCAGTCCGACGGAGCTATCGCCTTGCCGCACCGCAACCCAGCCGTGCCGACCCGTGTGCCCCGCTCTGAGTACTGCCCGTGCCCCAAAATCGCGACGCCACCGGAGCCCCAAATCAGTCGTACCGCCGAGCCGATCTGCTCTCTGTTGCAGTCCACTGTGACCCGCGACCTCCTGCTCGCTCGCCACCGCGCCGGAGTGCCACCCGATCCGCACCCCTGCAGCAACCGACGCCACCGCTCGCCGCCGATCCGCTCACTGCTGGTCCTCATCGCCGGAGCTCCGACGATTAACTCCCGGTGGGCCTCCACGAAGCTGCCAAATCGTGGAAGGAAAGAAGAAAAAACAAAAACAAAAAAGGAAAAGGGAATTAGATAGATTTTTTTATTATTATTATTGCTTATCTAGTTATAGTTTTTTTTTTTTTTCATTATATCTGGTTTTGTTTAGTGGAATTGTTCCTCTTAAATGTTTGATTGAGATTCCAATATGAAATAGTCCCTCAAGCTAGGGATTGATAGTCCGATTTTTGCACTCGAAATCCGACTCGCAATTCCTTACAAAAATCGACAATCCAATCTCAAGCCCGAGATTCGATTCGCGATTTAATTTAAAATTGGCTAACCCGATTAAATGCGAGATATGGTTCATCAGCTTTTGGATATCAATTTTATCTTTTGTTTGATTTGCTATTGTCAAGTTGGTTGAGTCGAATCTTATTTTCGTAAAATAAAAAATCAAAAAAATCTTAATTAGGATTAGGTTTGTTGTCATCTTGCATATTTAGGATTGCAATCTTATTATGAATTTTTAAATAAAAAATCCAAAAAAGAAAGTGCAATCATTTAGGTTGTTATTTTGTTTATTTGAATTTCATGTTTAAATATGTGTTAGTTTTAATTTCGAATTTCTTAAAGAAAAAACACAAAAAAAAAAAAATCATTGTGCATATTAGATTAAAATTGCATGTTTCATTTTAAATGTAGATCATCTTTTTCAGATAAATTGCATTTTAGATTTAGATAATGTCTTAGTTTAAATTAGGATTTAATATGACTTAATCCTTAGTTTAAATTAAATAGAATCTTAATCTAGCTAGGTCATTTCAAATTTCATAAAATTTGTCTTAGGATAAATTAGTTCCAATTTCTAGGATAGATTGCATTTTTAAAATAAAAAATGTCATTTGCATGTCATATATAATTAGGTTCATGAAATGCATGTCATTTTAGTGATTATTGTTAGGTTCATTTCTAATTAGAAATTGTCCGTCATTAGATTAGGTCATTTAATAAATGTCGCGTCACATTATATGTCGCATGTCATTTTAGTTGAAATAATTTTGTACATCATTGCATTGTATTGCACGTCATTAGAATTAAGTCATTTTGGTTAATTTAAATTGCATATTTAACAATTGCATGTTCATTAAGAGATCATAAAATTTGTATTCATATGTTTAGGACATGTTGGCATGCCATATCATTTTATATTAGATTAAAAGCATTGCATTGCATATGGATTATAGTCTCGTTTAATAAGTGAAAACAAAAAGAAAGAAATTGTTTGTTAATTAGAAACCATATCTAAGGTTGTTGATGTGGATTTTAATTTAACAATGCAGATGCTTTCATTGCTTTGAGGTAAGTTCTGCATCATTTAATTGCTTTCTTGGTGTTAAATTGGTGGTTTGCGTACCTGCATGAACACCTCACATGTTAGGGAAATAGATTTAAAATCAATCCAAATTGCTTGCCAAACATTTTTCAAAAATAAAAAGAAAGGTATCGAAAGGGCATTAGAGAAATCTAACGTAACCAAGTCCCCGTACCCTTAGTCTCTAGTTCGTAGGAGTAAAATAAATCTCCCGTTACTTTACTAGGGTTTCTAATCGACCCACCAAAAATATATTAGTGGCGACTCCTAGTTAAAATTCAATTACATGTTAACAATTCAAATCTAAGTCGCGCATTGGTATGGGCTTGGGAGAGCCCGAGTTAAGTCTAGGCTTAACAATCCATTAGCCAAACCCTAGGTGGTTTACACCCGAAAAATTTGGTCGCGACACATAGTATAATGTAGTGACAAATATGAACTTATAATTAAATCAAATGCATTCATTAAAATCTGTAGATGATTATTTTTTTCTCTTATTTGTGCTTAGATTATTTTGGAATAATGGTTTGCTAGTACAAAATAAAAATAAAAAAGAAATGTACAGCTCATTTATAAAATAGTCAATTGGTTATCTGCAAATGAACTATATTTTTGGGAAAGTGGTAAGCCAATTTCGTCCTAAATGGGAAAAAAAAAAAAAAAAAAAGAAAAAAAATAAGAAGAAGAAACTGAAAGGAAGGAATAAAAATGTAAAAATTTATCTTAAATTAAGAGTAAACACTACATTTGACCTATTGTTTGAGAGGGGCATGCATAATTGTCTAAACCCAACCAAAACGAAGGAAAAATAAGATATTATCTTAAATCAATAATGGGACCCAGAAGGAGTAATGTGGTCAATTTAAGGAGGGACGTTAGAAGTCAAAAATATAAGGGAAAAGCACGAGCCTTGATTTAATGCATCCTTATTTGGAAAAAAATTCAAAGTAAAGGCTAAAGTGAGGTCATTTTCTCCAAAAATGGCCTAGAGTTTAACTTGTCTCAAAATAAACCTTAAAGCTGCCAATTTACTCTTCCCAAATTGATTAACTGACCAAATTTTGCTAATCAACGAGCCCATGCATCTCACATGCACATCATGCGCATCTTCTGTGCATCTATGCACATGCGAGAAACAAAAGCTCACTACTTGACAAAGATTTGGCCAGCCACTGAACAAGAGAACTTAGAGATTAAGTTGGCCACTTTAGAGTTTTATAGTAGACAATATCCACTCTCAACCTTCTTTTAAAAAAAAAGAAAAAAGAAAAAAAAATCCAACTTTGACCCTAATTTGAAATATTCCCTCATTTTTTTTCTCTCTCTTTTCCAACCCAAATTAGAAGTGAGGATTCTAAGTTCCATCCAAGTTTAACTTGAAACACGGTATCTACAACTTACCCGTCAAAAAGGTTCTCTAATATTTGGAATCGATACCTACTTTACATACCTAATTACCCGAATCCTATCTAGTTACAAGATTCAAGGTTAGTCTACCAAGTTCCACATGTATTCTTAATTGAACAATTTCAGTAAATTATCACTTCTAATGATCACCATTTGCTAAATTTACCGATCATAACTTATATTTAGACACACAAAAATTAGAAAATATTAATAAAATAAAATTCTTAGTCCCGTATATCGCTAGAAATTGAATGTTAGACAAGTAGTTTCAGATTATGCATTCATTATTGGACATCATCGAATGCTGCAGACCTACGAATATATAAAACAATGGTTATAAGTGAAACCTACCCATCATAACAAGTTTTCTAATTTGTGGAATTTAGAATGTACCTACCTTACATATTCTAAAACATTTCTTGGATTATTGGTTCTACCCTAAAACCATGTGCACCCTTGGCGCAAACTCCCTCTCGAACTCATGTTTGACTAATAACAGCAACAATAAATTCTTTTTTCTTGCTATATCTGTCATAAGAATTTATCATTAAGTCAAGGAAGATTACCAAGATCAGTGGATTTCAGAAAACCCCCAGTGGTCCTCCCTTTTGATTTTTCTAATCTAATAATCTAATGTTCAACACCCATGATATCAAGGTGCCGGTCAAACCACTATATGTTAGTTAAATGTAAGCAAGCATTCTAAATAAATTATACAGAAAAAGATGTTCACCATGATTTATTATTATAAGGGTTAATACCCTAAAAAACCCCAAACTGGTACACTTGTGACAAATTTACCCCAAACTATTTTTTTGACCACCAAAAACCTCAAACTGGTATACATTTGACAAATTTACCCCAAACTGGTATACTTATGACAAATTTATCCTCTATTAGTTTTCGTTAAATTTTATTCTCAAATTATTAAGTTAAATGACACGTGACAGTTGATCGGTATACAAATTTAGGATTTTACGCTCCGTTTGTCACCGTTTACAATTTTTGTGATTTTTTTGTGGTATTAATTCAATTTAGCATGGGGGTATATTTGTCACAAATATACCATTTTAGGGTTTTTTCCAGTCAAATAAATTAGTTTGGAGTAAATTTTTCATAAATGTACCAGTTTAAAGTTTTTTTATAGTCAATTGAGGTAAATTTGTCACAAGTATACCAGTTTGGGGTTTTTCATGGTCAAAAAAATAGTTTGGGGTAAATTTATCACAAGTATACCAGTTTGGGGTTTTTTAGGGTATTAACCCTTATTATAAACATACCTCTTATAGAATTTGTCACATAAAAAAAAAAAAAGATTTTGGTGCCCTCGAGACTACCATGTCGTTGTCAGGCGACCCAATCGTAACACAATATGTTTAAAAACTTAATAATTTAATGATTAATTTAGAAGCATTGCACACGGTCGCCCCAAAAGAATCCATTTAATCCGTGGTGACCAGTGAAGTTATCTCTTCGCTTCCATTGACCATCTATGCACGTCAGAATGTGTTTCTGCTTGGCAAAGATTTGGCCAGCCAATGAGCAAGAGGCCTTAGAGATTAAGTTGGCCACTTTAAGGTTTTATATCATATGATATCCATTACAAACCTTCTTTTGAAAAAAAAAAATTGAAATATTCCCTTCTTTTTTTCTCTATCTTCCCTAACCCAAACTAGAAGTGAGGGTTCCACCTTCCATCTAGGTTTAACCTGGAACGTGCAACTTACTTGTCATAAGATGTTCTCTAATTTTTTACTAGTTCCTACCCCGTCACAAGTTTTAGAGTCAATTCTAAGGTCTATCAAGTTTCACATATATTCTTAATTGAACAATTACGGTGAATTATCACTTCTAATGACTACCATTTACTATAATTTATTGATCACAACTCAAATTTAAATACACGAAAGTTATGAAATATTAACAAAATAAAAGTCTTAATCATGGATATCGTCGGAAATGGAAAGTTGAATAAATCATTTTAGATTATGCACTCATTATTGATGTGATTGAATGCTACAGGATCCCATGAAATTATAAAACAAGAAAAATAAAATTTTGTTTGATTGATAACGGTGATAATAGATTATTTTTTCTTGTTATATCGGAAGACTACAAAGCCCAGTGGCTTTCAGAAAACCCCCGGCGGTCCCCCCTTTTGATTTTTCCAATCTAATAATCTAACGTTCAACGGCCACGATAGAGGTGCCGGTCAAACCACCATATGTCAGTTCAATATAAATAAACATTTTGAAGAAATTATACAGAAAACGATGTTGACCATGATTCAATAAAAAAGAAAAAAGAAGAAGATGTAGATGCCCTCGAGACACAACCCAATCATAACACACTATGTTTAAAAACTCCACAACTCGATGATTAATTTAGGAGCGGCGCACATGGTCGCTCCAAAGCGACCGGTGAAGTCATCTTAGCATATTTCATTGAACGAAATCAACAGACAAAAAAAAAAAAAAGACGATACTCATTGTCAAGATTTGGATTAAATGAATTCAGGCGAGCTACGCGCCTCGTGCTATTACCATTGTAATTTTGAACGCGGATTTTTATTGTCGCGATTACCATCATCGTCATCATTTTTTTATGTGGCCTGGATTCGAAATACCATAATCTGGGGAAGCGATAAGCTCGCAAGCTCAGGAGCAAAAAAATGAGATGAGATCTCCAACCCGATCCCACGTATTTCCTTCCAAGATTTGACCTGTAAGGGAATTATCTCATTGGCCATTTCTCCATTCAACCGTTCTTTTCGCTTCCTTTTCTCGATTGAATAATATATCTTATTTAGAATCTTACCTTAGAAAGTAAAGATAATAACAGGCTGGACTAATCGGATGAGAATAATATTTAAATAGCACAAGTTAAATGAATTGCAAATATTTTTTTTTCCTTTCCCAGGAAAGCAAGCGGAGAGTGATTTTTAATTTTTATACACGTCATGGTCTCTATCCGACTTTTCAAACTTGTTTATCGGCTGGACTGGCTTGCCTTGCGTACTGCTTTGGCCTTTGGTCCTCTCTCTCTCTGTCGATTTTTCCTCGTTATCTTGTCCTGTTCCGATTATAAATTTGCATTTCCCGGAGCGGATGTCATCACCTCGTTGACCCTGTCGAGGCATTTCGATTCCTGTGCGCAACTCCCACTCTGTCTTCCTGCAACTCCTCAGCGGATGTAGGGGGGAGACCGAGAGACCTGCCCAGATAAAGAGCAGTCACGTGTGGTAATCGAGAGAGAGAGAGAGAACGAGGAAGAGAGACGGGGAGCTGGAATGGCGGGCGGAGGATTTGTGGAAGCCGGGCAACTGAAAAGGGCGCATCTTTACGAGTACCGGATCACTGGGTATTTCGTATTCGCCTGCATTATTGCGGCCCTCGGCGGATCGCTTTTTGGGTACGATCTGGGCGTTTCGGGTGAGTCTTTTTCCTCTCTGTCTCCTCTTGTTTCGGCCTTTTGCTTGGATTTTGAATACGTCTGCTGCGGCGTTTCGGGAATTGAGAAGCTTTACCTGGGGAAAGATAGCATTTTTTGGCGTTTGTGGAGGATAAATGCGGAATCTTGATTGAAGGGCTGATGCAAAAAGGGTTGCTTTTTGTCCGGGAAGCGGGAGCGAATATGCAGGGAAGCGGAGAGATTTCTGAAAGTACTGATTTTACTGGGCGTTCATGTCAACCAATGCTGTCCTTGGTCGTGTGTTTGGTATTAATCTGGATTCCTTGACGTATGCACTATGCATTTCATCATTCTTGATTCCTCTGGTCCGAAACAGAATAAATAAAATTTAGGAAGAGAATCGCCCTTTGAATTTACCCAGAAACGGACTGTCTTGAAAATTAGCAGATGCCAATGGCTGTGCTGGGAAGAAGAAAATCCCTTCTCCAACCTGAGTTGTTTAAAAAACGACGACCAATGATCTTGATACTTGCATTCGTTTCAGGTGGAGTGACCTCCATGGACGATTTCCTGAAGGAGTTCTTCCCAAAGGTGTACCGGAGAAAGCAAGAGCATCTGAACGAGACCGATTACTGCAAGTACGACAACCAGATCCTGACGCTCTTCACTTCTTCTCTCTACTTTGCGGGCCTGGTCTCGACCTTCGCTGCCTCGCACGTGACGAGAAGGAAAGGCAGAAGAGCAAGTATCATCGTGGGATCGATCAGTTTCTTCTTGGGAGCGGTCCTCAACGCGGCTGCTGTTAACATATGGATGCTGATCATCGGTCGCATACTTCTCGGCTGTGGCATTGGATTTGGAAACCAAGTAAGCAAAATGAGAGACAGAGCTTAATGAGTTTGGTTTGCTTGTGAAAAGTAACATTGTCTGACAGATTCGACTAGTACTATGTCCTCGAACCATATGTCCTATAAGATTGCAATGCTTCACACGTCATTTTTTCGATACCAATTGTTGCAGGCGGTCCCTCTATATCTCTCGGAAATGGCACCAGCAAAGATCCGAGGGGCAGTGAACCAGTTGTTCCAGCTAACGACGTGCCTGGGGATATTGATCGCGAACCTGATAAATTATGGGACCGAGAAGATTCACCCTTGGGGTTGGAGACTGTCTCTCGGCCTTGCGATTGTCCCTGCGGTGCTCATGTTTGTCGGCGGCCTGTTCCTCCCGGAGACTCCAAACAGCCTCGTCGAGCAAGGCCGGATGGACGAGGGGAGGAAGGTGTTGGAGAAAGTGCGGGGCACCAAGAATGTGGATGCGGAGTTTGAGGACCTCATTGAGGCCAGCGAGGCCGCACGGGCCATCAAGGATCCGTTCAGGAACCTCCTGCGGCGCAAGAATCGGCCCCAGTTGGTGATTGGGGCCCTGGGGATCCCGGCCTTCCAGCAGCTCACCGGCATGAACTCCATCCTCTTCTATGCTCCCGTGATCTTCCAAAGCCTGGGCTTTGGCGCGGGGGCTTCTCTGTACTCATCCGCTCTGACCAGCTCGGCATTGGTCATTGCTACACTGATCTCGATGGCCTTCGTCGATAAGTTCGGCAGGAGGGCTTTCTTCCTGGAAGCTGGCACCGAAATGATATGTTACTTGGTGAGTGAGTATTTCATAGCAACTGTTGAACGGCTCAAAAAAGGCGATAGATTTTTCTGGCTCGTGCTTTGTTAATTCTGATGGATTAATCGCAGACATTTTCCCCTGTCAGGTTGCCGTGGCCATAACCTTGGCGCTGAAATTCGGGCAAGGAGTGGAGCTGCCCAAGGGGATTGGAGTATTCCTCGTGATCATCATCTGCCTTTTCGTGCTGGCCTATGGGAGGTCCTGGGGGCCGCTGGGGTGGCTCGTGCCGAGCGAGATCTTTCCCCTCGAGACCAGGTCGGCAGGGCAGAGCATGGTCGTGTCCGTTAACCTACTCTTCACAGCGCTGATCGCCCAGTGCTTCCTCGTCTCCCTGTGCCACCTAAAGTACGGGATCTTCTTGCTGTTTGCGGGGTTGATCGTGATAATGAGCAGCTTCATCTTCTTCCTCTTGCCGGAGACGAAGCAAGTCCCAATAGAGGAGGTGTACCTGCTCTGGCAGAATCATTGGTTCTGGAAGAAATACGTCAACGACGAGCACGGCAGCACGTAGGCGGAGTTGGAAAACAAAGCACCATGAATCTGGTGCACCCCAAAGGAAATTGTCTTGTTCTCTAGTCCATACTCTATACTGTTTCACAATAAGGTCTGACGTTTTGGTACTTGTAATTCTTCATGATTTTGTGCTCAAAGCTTTTCAAAGTCTTTCTGGATAGTGCATTGTTTTCATTCAAAAATGATAAACCGTGTACAAATGGCAAGCTCAAACCCCCGAGTTAATGTCAGTCGCTGATATTCAAGAATGAATTGATGGCATATTGGCAGGACAGCGAAAGTTAAGATGCATCCGCTAATATTTGATTCATCTGAATGAAGGTTCTGACAAATGAGGGATGGGCTCCAATGGCTGGCGAATTTACTGAAATTTTCTGAAAAGAAATGATTAGTCCATTCAGTGAGATCGTTGTAACGAAGACGAAAGCCGTAGGAATTCCCTACTATGGTGAGCTTCTGTAAAATAAGCCGACCAAAATCTGTTCGTCTACTGAAGTAATTTGATGACGCTTCTGCTATGGACAAAATACAGTATTCCTTGAACTATACTTTTGGAACTGATTGATAAATTGGGAAGCGGCTCAATTCATAGTACGAGAGAGTGTTCGCTGCGATGACGAAGTGGAGGGCTCGACTCTACGAATCAGCAGTTCCACGACCTCGCCTCGTTCTAGTTTTTTACCGGCCAGTACACCCGTGTGTGCTTCAGTACTCTCTTGGAGGTCAGAAAGGAAGGGAAAAAGAAAGATTTGGATCCTACAATTCAACATGATATCATGAGCTATTCAAATTTGACATCTCAAAAGTCGTGATCTGTCTCACAGAAGGCCATTTGCTCTCACTTAAGGATCGTGATTTTGTACTGAATCTGGGACATGGCGGAATTCGATCGCCCTGAGCTGTCTGGCATCTCATGTGGGAGAGATCATGCTTGTGACACACCGACCTTGAGCCATGAATCCCCGATTGAATGTTCTTGTATTCATAAATCTCGACACTTCGTCTTATATCATGTGAAATTTGTACATCACGTGATATTTCACATGATATAGATATTAGAAGAGGGGCGGTTTAAACGGGGTTCAAACATGAGATGTATGGGCTTTTTCATCATAATTTGGGCATATGATTGGGCCAATATGGATCTTGGGCTTTTCATAATAGATATATATATATATATATATATATATATATATATATATATATTAATTCTGTCATTTTTTAAAGGGATATTAGCAGCGGAACCTCTAAAACTTGTTATGAAATGCAAATGTAATCAAATCCTAAAACTTGTCATATTAGTGTAATCAAGTTTTTCTGTTAACACCGTTAATTTACTTAATGGAAAATACTGACGTAACATTTTTAAATTAATTTATGTCTCATATGTGGCATTTTTGTTGTTGTTTTCTTCTATGAATAAACTAATAAAGCTAAAATTTTATTTAAAAAACAAAAAGTGAAAAATAAAAAGTGAAAAAGAAAAAGAGAAAGGCGGGGTAGGGCCTTGCCAATGGACACTACAACCGCAACCACCCATTGCCGAAGGGGCTAGCGACCCTCCTTAGCCTCGGGCTGGGATGCCCAAATTTGGGTGACACTAGCTCTCACCTAGGCTTAGCAAGTGTTGCCGACTCGCACCTATGGTTGGCATCTTAGATTTGGGTGGGTACCTAGATTGAGGCCTCGCTAGCTATCTCCAAGGGTCGGCAAGGCCTCACCTAGGGCAAGCAATGGTTGCCAGCCTCAAGCCAGGGTCAACGTCTTCTAGATCTGGGCACCCTCACCTCGGCCTAACAAAGGTCACCGGCCCTAGACTGGGGCAAGGCTGACAAGACTTTGCCCAAAGCTAGCAAGGATTGGTGACCTCCTTCAGCACCTTCGACGATGGGCAGCAGTGTTGCCTTATTGGCATGGCCCTACCCTACCCTGCCCTTTCCTTTTTGTTTTTCAATTTGTTATTTTAAATAAAATTTTAGCTTTTTTTTTAGTTTTAAAAATAAAGTAATAAAAAAAAGCCAAGAAGGAGAGAGAAATTAATTTAAATATACTATTTTAGCATATTCCATTAAACATATTAACAGTGTTAGTGGAAGGATTTGACTATATCAATTTGACAAGTTTTAGGACTTACTTATACTTTTTGAAAATTTTATGATTCAATTGCATTTTGGCAACAAGTTTTAAGATTTTTAGTTAATTTAACCAATTTTGAAATGTTAACACTTTTTTTGGAGCGACGATGTTTCAGACTCAGTGCACTTTAGATCTCACAATTGATATTTACATCGGATCAATTACTATGTACAAAGTCTCGTGCATGTTGTGACTATAAATGTTTTGCCCTTAAAATACATTATTGTTTTATTTTTTACCTTAAAACATTACTAACTTTGGTCAACTTCCTCGAAAAGCTTGTTTAATCTTCCTTATTCATTTTTCATCCTTCAATATTGAAGATGATTAGTGAAGAACCTTCAGATCAATTAAAATGTCATCAATGAAACTTGATTTAAATTCTTCTAGACTTTTTCGTTTAACTTTCACTATCATTCCATTTGTCTCAGCACCTATTTGAAGTACATGTTCTTACGGTTCAATGATAGGTATCAATACTCTAAAATTAAAAATTATCGAAAAATTAGAAAAGTACCATTTCCTAAAAAGGAAACCTGATTCACTTTGAGTTGATTGAAACACTATTGTGGTCTAGTTCATCTTCCTCCGAACGACATTATTTTGATTCCATTCCATCTTAAGTCCAACACGAACCGAATCGAGCTGTGCTCATCCTCACTCTTAAAGGTCGAGTTGGACAAATGAGATCCACCTGATCGAACGGCATGCAGTGTGCGCTTGGCTCGGGAGAGCGGTGAGGAGGCCACAAAATCATGGGCATCAGACGTAATCATGGCCCACCTAAGATCCAATGCAATCAGCACTAACGCGGTAGGCCCAAAACCGTGTGGCAACCCATATGAATCATATGATACGTGAGTCCCTAACACTCCTTTATCGAAAGGAGAGGCAAAAATCAGCATTCCAAAAATCAGACTCAATCATGCCCAATCCCTCAAGTGGGTCACGACGCGGGGGCAATCATACTCCGTAATCTCATGATCTCTCGCTATCGGATTGAAATGCGACGCATTCCGGCCGTTCGATAGGTTTCAATATGGACGGTTTTGATTTTCTTGCTTTTCAATCATAAGGGGAAAAGCCTAGGAGATACTATGCCCTATAGGGACCATAGGCTCGCACCCCATGAGGTCGGCCTAATCGTGGATTTCGAGGAAAAAAAGGTAACACAAAAAATAATTGACTCTAAGGCTGCGTTCGTTTCACGAAAAATGGGCCATCTTCGGAAAATATTTTCTTAGAAGTCATTTTCCAGGAAAATGGCTATATTTTCCAGTATTCGGTGAAACTTAAATTTTGAGTGGAAAACATTTTCCACCGGTCATTAACTAATTTCTTTCTTTTTCTTTTTATTTTTTATTTTTATTTTTTCCTTTTCTTTTCCTTCTCCTTCCTCCTCCTTCTTCCTCCTCCTTCCTCCTTCCTCCATCGCCGCACGCCTGACGATGGCAAGCTGACCAAGATCCGATCACCAGATCCGGCCGACCAAGATCCGATCACCAGATCCGGCGAGCTGGGCGGGGCTCGGGCCTCACCCAAGCTCGCGGAGGTCCGCGAGCCGCGAGCTTGCCGGATCTGGCGGCGGAGCTCGGGCTCCCAATCAAGGCGAGCCGAGCTCCGCCGCCGATCCGAGAGCTTGCGGCTCGCGACCTGGCGAGCTCGGGCGAGGCCCGAGCCCCGCCCAGCTCACCGGATCTGGCGAGGCCAGAGCTCCGCCCTAAGCCGGCGAGGCTCCGCCTCCCTCAATCTGGCGAGGCCCGAGCTCGTCGAGCTCAGGCGAGCTGGGCTTCCACAGATCTGGCTAGGCGGAGCCTCGCCGGCCTGGGGCGAAGCTCGAGCTGGCTCGCGACCACAGCCGGTCACTGGTCGCCAGCCACTGTTAGGGCCGGCCACCGGCCAAGCTAAGGAAGAAAAATGAAAAGGAAAGAAAGAAAAAAAAGACAGAAGAAGTTATGGAAAATGTTTTCCACTTTTCAGAAGTGGAAAACATTTTCCTTAGCTTTGAATGTAATTTTTACTGTTGATGGAAAACATTTTACTTGAGTAGTTGATTTTCCGTGAAACGAACATCAGAAAATCCGGAAAACATTTTCCTGGAAGTTATTTTCCGTGAAATGAACGCAAGCTAAGATAGATGGGATTTCCCAGTTGCAGAAGTTGTTGCCATTCCGGATTTCACCAACTGCGTGCCAACTGTTATGATTTGAGAGGCCACTCCCGTAGATCAAAGGCTTGGACTTGGCCGGTTTTGTAAGGCTTGTGGAGCGCTCCATGAGGCTTCAAATAACCAAACCCCTATGCTGAAAATTGATTGCAAGAGAATCAAATCTACACACAAGACAAAACTTACTCATCATGCAAAACTTTGTGCATCTTTTATAAATCATAATGCGCGAGTCCACAAGCCAGCATACCCTATTTGTCTCGATTCTCATATGATGAAGTGTATTGATATGTTGATCACAATAATTCGCCGATGTCGGAGCTTTGTGTGTATCCATATTTGGGCAAATGCTCCATTCCATTACCGGTCATTGATTCAAAAATAATGTTTAAACATTTCTATGAGCATTTAGACAAAATTCACATTATCAACAACTAAATATTATTTTTCTTTTTTAGAGGTTACTTCAATATTATTATCTTCTGATTGGCCAGCAAAAAAAAAACACATAATCATCTCCTGAATTCAAAATCAGATTTGCGTGAATCATGTGAACCATGTTTTGATTTTCACGAACTTCAACGTCAAGTTTTGTTAAATCTGAATTATAATTATGGACTTCCATAAAATCACATCAAGTATAATCAAGTGAGCTACTGTCATATCAAGCCTCTTTGCATGCCTTTCTTGCTTTCCCATTGCCAATCTCTTTCACTTTTACTGAGATTGAAATCAAACCAAATCCCAAGGAACTGTTTGGTTTGGTTTGCGAACCGTTCTTGAATCAGACCAAATCGCCAAAAAATAGCTTTGGTTTGACTGGTTGAAGAGCTTTTGTTCACTCCTAACTTCAGGATAGACCTAATAAATCATGACATGTATTCGTTCTTTCAACCTAATTTGCAAAATCCAAAGATGTACCTCTAGTATGTTTGTATCTAACATGCGGAAGTGTCTAAAACTAGATAGAAGTCGAAGGAATTCGCTGTTCAGATAGACAGTATGGTTCAGACAAGAAGTATACAGATTGAACTCAATGTAGTATCTTCATGATTGAGCTCAGTGGATATAAGAGTCCCGGTTCCAGTAGCTAAACCCCCGTCTGCTGGTACAGCCCAATGACTGAATATTATTGTCTAGACATTGATCGGCGGTTTCTGTCACAAAATGTCACCTGCCTATATAAAATATATATATATATATATATATATATATATATATATTTATATATATATATATATATATATATATATATATATATATATTTATTTATTTATTTATATAGGGTCTGCCGGTGTTTGCGACCGCCCTAGACAATAAGACAGAAATTCCAGACCTGTGACCGGAATGTTTGATGAGACATGACAACTACTCGTTTTGAGACCCGATGTAAGTTGGACGAAAGCCGGAGTTCCAATTCCGAAAGGGAAAGAGTTATTCGATATACAGAGATCGAGAAGTAGCTCTCGGTATGGCTACACTTAACTGTGCTCTTTGCAAGCTAAAGCCTCCACTCGATACCATCAATAAAGTGAAAATGGAGATCGATGGAAGAAGCAAAACTCAGAGCTTTCTTCCCCCACAAGGTTCTAGATCATAAAATGGTACACAAGACGTCATGAAATGAAAATAGACACCTGCAAATTGGATTAGAATCATTTAAAGAAGAAAACGACCGGATTTTCATACAAATATTAGCTCTAGTTAACTTTCTTTGAATATTTAGTTAACTTTCATTATCATAACATTTAGGGAAAATGGCGTAAATGGTCCCTGAACGTTGGCTCGATTTGCAGTGTTGTCCTTAAACTTTTAATTTGTTCAATATACTTCTCGAACTTTAGCTCAAGGTGCAATGTTATCCCTAAGCTTTTAATTTGTTTTATACGGTCCATAAACCTTTGGTTCATGTTTAATTTAGTCCATAAACTATATGAAAATTTTCAATATCATCATTTCATTAATTCAAGTTAAACGAAATTTTTTGATTTGACTTCCACTACAACAAGTTTGAAAGGCGGACAAAATAATAACATTACATATGGGTTATCTACGTAAGATACTCCACTCAAATCAATATATAATAATCAACGTCATCAAATAACATAGATAATCAATTTTCCAAGTAGAACAAATAAAAAAAATAAAAAAAAAGACTATTATATCCTAATTTGAGTTGAATATCCTACATAGATAGCCCATGTCAAACTTATCAAATTTGAAGGCAGATTAATAAATTTCGTTAACTTGAATTCATTGAATAATACTATTGAATATGTTTATTTAGTTCATGGACTAAATTGAACATGTACCAAAAGTTTAAAGATCATATTCAACAAAATTAAAAATTCACGAATCACATTGCACATTAGGCCACAGTTCATGGACCTATCATGTAATAATCCAAACATATATTCCGCTAGGATCCTAGCCATGCAAAACGGAAGTAGCCGGGTTACCCTAAATAATTTCACCTTCCCAACGATCCAAAAGATCCTCGTCACGGCCCGCCCCCACAAGACCACATCAATTCGCCAGTCCAGACCGTACCAGGATTGCTCGGAAAAGAACCAATCGATTTCCCAATTGTTTGCAGGCCAAATTCCATAATTGGAGAGACCCCCAAAGCGTCCCTCCACGCGAGCCATTCGAATTGGCAAAGCAGGAAAGCAGGACGTGGGCTCGGAACGAAGCTAAATCGTCCATGGCAAAATCATTGCTCGGGACAACTCATGCTGGACATACCGTATCGATCCCGCGTCATGCTCCGGATTTTTCCTCACGCGGACTGAAAACAGCTCCACGAAACCAAGCTCGGCCCGCCCGGAAAAATCGCCTCCCGGGGGCGAGTCCTCTCCGGAGATCTCCCCCTTCGCTTCGATTCTTCAGGTGCTCGGAGCACGGAAGCCGCCTTCAAATCAAAGCTATTTTCGGAGCTCCGTTTGATGGGATATCATCATTTACTCTTTGTTCTTTCCGTTTTTGCCTTTATTTCATCGTTTGCGCGTCGTTCTGGTGCGACAAAGAAAGGAGAGGCCCCGTGAAATGGACATGGACAAACATGTCTTGTCTTCCATGCAACAAAAAAAAAAAAAAAATCGGAGTATCGTACGCAACAAAAGAACATAGACAGAAACGGTGTTCGTCCCCACCCCCACCCCCACCCCACCCCCACCCCCTCGGAAATGCATCATCATAAATCGAGAAGATATTATTTCGAAGCACGGCCAGCACCTGCAGTCATTCCGCCTCAGAAAATGCATAGAGAAAACGCTCATTTTCTTCATGTCATGTCGTGTGGTATGTCGCTTTCGGAGGCCTGATTCGATATATCCTTCAGGTTTCATGCCCTTTTTATCATGGCGTATTTTGATACCTACGTCTTCCCTTAGCAATAATGAAGGGGCATCCGAACTTCTGGCGAGCGACAAGTCCCCTGTGGATACACCCAGGTGGCTCCGCCGAATTGCAATTGGATATGACTCCTTTCGGAGGTTGGGCGGATTGACCATCGAAGTTACTCTTCTTGTAATTTGGGAACGCCGTAAAAAAATGTGACCCTTCATTCGATAAGAGAAGGAAGGGGGGAAGGGGGTTGGTTTGTTGTTTTCGCTTATAATTGAGATCTCTATCATAGTACTGACGTTTCGGTACAAAAGGATAATGTTTTATAATTGTCTAACGGCTTGCTGTGCAATCGCTTTCACGAGAGGGACTTAGGCAGACGGCAGCTGTTAATTTTGTGAGTCTTAAGTGAGTCTCACATATGGCAGGTAAAAAAAAAAATTCTTAAATTTATTACATTTATATTAGTTCAATCTTAAACCTTTAAATTGGACAAATTTAATCACAAACCTATTCATATTGGTATCAATTGAGTCTATATGGTCGATTTAGACTGGAAATTATTAACATAGATGGCCATTCTATTACATGTTGGCGCATTAACACTAAAGTGAATATTTTTTAAAACTTTTAAATTTTCTTTCAAAATTTGTATTAATTTTATCTTTTTTTTCCTTCTTTTCTTTCCATTCTCTTTTTTTCTTTTCCTTTTTTCCTTATTTCCCTTCGCTAGTTGCCAGCCTTCGTGAAGGCTGACGGGGGCAAGGGCGTCTAGGCCCTTGGGCGTACTAATGGATAGTGACCTTTACCAGCCTTGACGAAGGCTAGCAACTAGCAAATGGAAATAAGGAAAAATGAAAAAAAGAGAAAAGAAAGAAAAAATAATTAAAGAATTCAAAAAATATATATATTTTTTAAAAAGTCCACATTAATGCTAGTTGTGTCATGTCGGATGGCCAACGTTTGCATCAACAATTTCCAACATAAATTGGCCTAACAAACTCAATTGATACCAAAGTGAAAATATTTAGGATTAAATTGGAAATCAATGCATTCTAATGGGTGGAAGAACTCATACTGAAAAGTTAGTTGTCAGATACAGATAAAGTCCCACATCGGGCAATTAAAGAGATATTCTAGGGCAGCTAGCTTTTCAAGATGAGTCCCTTCACCCGTTATAACGCATCAATACCCATACAATAGATTTACAACTTTTTTGGTACTTTTCCCTCATGTAAATTGCACGAGATTAATGGTTGCTATGCTCCTAATCCAGACCAGTATTTTTAGTGATTTTGGAACATGATGAGAATCTTAGGCCCCAATTGCTGCTCGTTGAGTAAAAATGTGCATGTTCTCAAGATATGGGTGGAAACAAATAGAAGGATTTGTTCAACAAGGACATGAAAACATACTTGTGAATCTGGGAGAAAAAAGATGAGATCCTTCATCTCTCTCGGCGTTTCCGTTCGATGATCCATCCATGCAAAATCACTATTCCCCATGAGAATAGTTAAATAAACGGTCTTGAATGAGGAATGAGTGAATGTCAATACAAATTTGACAAAAATTTGAAGGTAACAATAGAAATTTTCACTTGTCAAAAGCAACAAATCATAATACACGCCATGGAAAATAAAGGAAATAATAAAAAGTCCAAAATACGTAACATAAAACATGAATTATAGATCTATCTATCCGGTCCTTTCATAAAAGGTTACTTCAAATTTTGAATACCTAAAAACAAAGCAAACAACAATCACAGTCAAAACATAACAATAATTTTGAAGTGAAATTACTATTAGTGCAATAGATAGAACATTTCACCACTTATGATTGACAATTATCTCCTCCAGTAAGACAATCTATATCTTTTAAAAGAAAAAAAAAAGCATTTTCATTAGATATACCAAGGAACTAACAAGAAGAAAGAAATATGCATGACTTGGACTTTACCCAATTCAGACTTTTCGGCATTCTAAATGCCCTATTCAACATAAATAGACTTACCCAATCCAAATCACCCAGCCGTCCTCAGTCCTTCAAGCAAAACTAATGTGGCGTAACCATCACTATAACCAAATCAACAATTCATAGTTGCCTTATTGTCTGCAACCCTCAAATTCACCTAATTCAAAAGAGAAAATCACTAAAACCTTAAATCTAATTTATCCAAAATATGGAGACGTAGCGAAAAACTCCATTCCAACAAAACTTAGCCTATCGTCCACAATGCCTCGTAAGAGATGAATCGGCCAAAAAAGAGATAGATATGAAACAATGAAAAGAATCAGGTAATTGCCTATAGCAATGGAGATACAACTGATTTAGTCACCGGAGGCAGGGGCGCAAAAGGGAGGGGAAGAGAATCTATTGTTGAGTTCAAATGAGTAGAGAGAAGATGGGGAGACTGCCCCAGAGAGATGGAAATTTCAATGATAATATAAGATTGAGGGAGAGAGTGAGAGTGAGACTGTGCAAGAGGGAAACAACGGAAGAAGAGAAGGGGCAATTACAGTTATTTACCTAGAGTTTGGGGAAAAAAGAGAGATAATTACATGGTTAGTCCAAATTGCACTAATCCCAAAGCCCTAGAACCAAGACCGATGCAGTTCCCTTAAGAACTAATTGGGTTGGGTCGGTCTAGGTTCGATCCTAGAGCGGTGCTCATTCTAGTTATGATGCCTAGGTAGTGAGAGCCACACTCACATCGCTAGCTAGGAAGGCTAGGGGTCATAGTCATTATCGATTTATCACTTTTTAAGGTCTCTAATTTAAAACTGAACATAAGACTTCCGTTTCAATGGAAGACAAATAAATGCTCGAATGTGGACATATCTAAGACAAGACATGAAGGGTTGCTATTTCCATTAATATATAATTTCAAGACCAAAATGGATATATGATAAAATTGTTTATTTACAATGGAATGATATACAAAGTCAATAGATATCAATGAATAGAAATAGGATTTATGGCTACGCAAACCATTGAGAGTAGATCTAGATCTAAACTAAGACAAACAATAGTAAGGGGATTTATTGAAGCCATTGAATTTAGAATATGGTAAAGTAGCTCCTGGATGGTAGTCTTGGTAGAGCTGGCAAAATGGGTCATAAACCCATATTATGACCCATTTTTAGTTAAATGGGTCAAATGAAAGTTAAATATGGATCAGAAATAAATTTGAGAAAATAAAACATAAAAATAAATTGGTCTAAATGAGTTATTACTAGGAAACCCACTTTGAACCCATGGGCCATAGCATTCCCTCTTTAACTTTATAAAAATGTTTTTCAATAAAAAATCAAAATTATAATTATTTTTCATATTTCAATTTTCATTTCATATCTTTTTTTCTTTTTTCTTTTTTCTTTCCTTTCCTTCCTTCCTTAGCCGGCGGCAACGCAACAAAGTCAAGCGAGGCTCGAGCTTGCTAGCATGCGAGCTTGAGGTCCCCAACAACCGGCGAGGCTTGAGCCTCGCTAGATTTGGCGAGACTTGAGCTCACCAACGTCGGGCGAGGCCTCAACCTCGCCAAATCGGCGAGATCGAGCCCCACTCGACGTCGGCAAGCTCGATCTCGCTTGTGGCCGGTGATCGGCTAAAGAAGAAGAAAAAAGAAAAGAGAAAAAGAAAAAATAATTATTAAATTTTAATTTATATTTTTAAAATAAAAATAAAAACTTATATTTTTAAAATAAAAAATAATTAAAATTATATTTTAAAAATAATTAAAATTATATTTTAAAAATAATTAAAATTATATTTTAATAATTAAAATTTCTAATTTAAAAAATATATTTTTTAGAAAGAATTATAAAAAATTTTCATTAAATTTATATTGCATAAAAGTGTTTTAGCAATACTTTTTTTTTTTATAAAAAAATCATAAAAATGAGTTTATTTAGGTTTAGTTAAAAAAATTTCATGTTATAGTTTTTAGTTACTCAATGGTATGTTCACTTCAAATAAGAGAAGCATGTGCATGATCTAATTCTTTATAAATATTTCAATTTATAGGTTTTTTTTAAAACTTTTTTATGTTATTTACTATTTTTAATTTAATTTGAAGTTTTAATCTAATTAGCATATAGTAGATGTGGATTTTCCTAGAATATTAATAGGTTTTAGTAATACGGGTTGGGTCGGGTATAAGTTGAGTATAAGTTGGGCCGAGTATGGGTCACTTGATTTCCATTACATAAATATTGATCAAAACGGGTTAAATTGGTCAAATATGAGTCGACCAATTTTCGACCCTATCTAAACCCGACGGGTCAACCCACCCATTTGACGGGTCTACTAAATGGGGAACTACTCATTTTATAATTCTTTCATTTTATTGGACGGAATTTTAATGAATTAGATTTACAATAAATGGGAGTTCTTAACTTTTCATAACATCCGTGCAAGCTGTACGAAGTACTTGAAGTCCGACAAAGAAGTACCTTTCTTGCAATCTTTCCAAAGTTGTAAATTAATTACAAAAAAATAACATAACTCATCGCGTAGAATCTCTCTCTCTATCTCAGGTGACCGTCAGTCTGATATTTCAACTCCATAGAGAGTAGCGCTCCAAGGAAGTGGCAAACGGCGAGGAGAAGCAGCGGCAGCTCGCGCGGATCGAGAAAGCAGAGGTTTCTTTGGGGATCTTACGTTGGTATCATGATCAAGGTCCCGATTAACATGTGCTGCATAACAAGGACAGTGTGCCCATCACATGATGCGGACAAGGCGCCAAAACATGAACACGATCTGTCCGAAAATTAGGAGGTCCCCATCATCATCATCATCATCATCATCATCATCATCGCTCGGTGGCTCCCCCGTTCGCATAAGAAGCCGCACCCTCCTCTCCTCATCGCGTCAGTTCCTCCTCCTCTCCAGCCAGCATCTCTACAGTCTCCCAGAAACTCTCTCTCTCTCTCTCTTTCTCTCTCTCCCCTTTTGCGGTCCACACGCAAAAGGTCCCGCGCCCCCTCCCCCTATACACGTCTGTATATAAGCCCCACGATTCCTTTCCCACCATATGCAGATTTGAAACCCCATGGCTGGTCCCAAAAACAGCTCGCCGCCCTCGCCCCCCGAGTCGACGACCAAGCCGCGCCCCAAGAGAGCCCGGGACATCAGCAAGCACCCAGTCTACCGGGGCGTCCGGATGCGGGCCTGGGGCAGGTGGGTGTCCGAGATCCGCGAGCCCAGGAAGAATAACCGGATCTGGCTGGGCACCTTTGCCACCCCGGAGATGGCTGCGCGGGCCCACGACGTGGCCGCGCTGAGCATCAAGGGCGGCGCAGCTACCCTCAACTTCCCCGAGCTCGCGGAGTCGCTGCCCCGGCCGGCCTCCAACTCGGCGCGTGACATCCAGGCCGCCGCCGCCAAAGCTGCTTCCATGGCTTGTCCGCATTCAATGCAGTCGTCGTCGCTGTCCCCGTCCTCGTCCTCGTCGTCCCCATCGTCATCATCAATGCCGCTGCCATCGTCTTCATCGTCATCAATGATCGACGCATTATGGCCGCCAGCAGACGAGTCCACGACGGAGGAACTGACCGAGATAGTCGAGCTGCCGAGCCTCGGCACGAGCTTCGAGTCGCCAGAGTCGTGGGGCGAGCTCGTGTTCGCAGACTCGTTGGACGGCTGGGTGTATCCGCAACTTCAGGACGAGGATTCCCGTCTCTTCAGCGATCAATGGTTAATGGCGGAGAGCGCGATCAACGCCGGTTTTGAGGACTCTTTGTGGGATTACTAATGTCAGTAGCACGTCTATTTCCATGCGCATCTGTTCTCTCTTTCCCTCTTTTTCTCTTTCAAGTTGTGACATGTTTCCCTTAACATGTTTTCCTTTAGTTCTACATATTCGAATACGACCAACTGTATATTTTATGTAGAATGTCCATTTTTTTCGTGCGGTGCTGAGTTCCGCACACTGCACTTATGAAATGTACAATTTCTATCAGAGAAAGGATGCTTGTAGTCCTGCCAGAGATAGGAAACGGACAAAATAGTCAACATCTTCGGCACGTGTTCTTGCTGATGAAATTTCGATGAAATTTAATGATTTTTTTGGAAATAAAAAAAAAAAAATATATATATATATATATAGATATTTTATAAAGATACACCTGGGAATGACATAAAGTAGCATAATGAAAAAGAAAAAAAAAAGACCTAAAAGAATTGGCTAGTTAGGAGGTTTGACTATTGCTAGTCGTGACTCGTCATTCACTAATCTTGCAAATTTATCGCTAAAAAACCTCCTTCTGACTTTGGTGTAATGCCAACGGATATATTCTTAAATTCCCTTAGTTTACCATTAAAATAATCCGCATTTTATAGGATTAATCATGAATCAATTGACTTAGCATCAATCATGAGTCGAATTTCAATCAACTTACCAATCCCAAGCAATATTCAAGTATTAGATCATCGTACAAACATTGATTAGGGATGCAAACTTTTAGCTTAACAAATAAGGGACGTAATTTTAATAAGAAAATTGTCCAAAAAGTCCTCAACATGTTGTATGGAGGCCAATTAAGTCATAAACCTTTTAATTGTGTCAATTTAATTCTAAACATTTTGACAATTTGTCAATTTAGTCCAAAACTCTTCGATTTTGCTAATTTAGTCACAAATCTTTTGATGATTTGCCAATTTAGTTTTAAACATTTTGATGATTCATCAATTTAGTCTTTTCGACCAAATATCCAAATAGTAGGTTTATGATTAACTGACAAATCATCAAAATGTTTAAGATTAAATTTGTACAATTGAAAGGTTTATGATTAAATTGGCAAATCGTCAAAAGGTTTAGGATTAAATTGGCACAATTAAAATGTTTATGACTAAATGGATCATCATATTGTAGGTTTTGAACAATTATCCCTAAGTTTAACTCTTGTCGTGATTGAGAATGAGCCGGGTCTTTTTGTACTAGGGTTTGACGAGGAACAAGCCCTTGCAAGCTTGCATGGAGTCTTAATTACACGAGAAGAAAACTATGTTAAAAACTCACACGAGGGTGCGGCGACTCATGATGTACTAAAAGCGACAATTGTAACCTCAGTTACAATTAGCCATTATAAAAATTTATATTGTGGCATGGAATAAGGTAGAAGCAAGCAATGCAAGGACTTTAGTTTCAATTTAATTAGCGCCACCTCATGCAATAGAAGATATCTCAGATTCTTAGGTGACACTTTTCCTTTGAAAAGACAAAAGGTGAAATTATTAATGATATTTCTCACTTTGCTGTTTCTTGTTAGAACTTAAAGCCAAGTGATTAGTGACGAGTTCCCTCATTGAGAAAAGGTAAGAGCATGATAATTGAGAATGTAGTACTGTTACCTTCCATCATTGTGACTAGAATCCTAGACGTCATTGCTTTCGTTCTTGATCCATTGCGATGAAAGGAGAAATTTACTTCTTTTTTTTCGCTTTTCAAAGATTGAAGTATTGGTGTACTAAGACTGTTTTGTTGTGATCTCTTCCCTCTGTTGTGTTCTTATTACCTTTTGGTTTTCCTTGGAACCACGGCAACCTTACACTCTCTTTGACTTGATTGTCTTTTTGAGTGTCCGTCCCTTGTAGGTGCTAGGCCTCCTTCCTTATATATATTCTACAAAATTTATTCATTTCTTAGCTTTACCAAAAAAAAAAAAAAAATAGTGTACTAAGACACGTTGAAAGGAAGATATTATCTCTTTGAAACAAAAGAGAACAAAACAAAAGCAAGACTAAATTCACCGGATCAATAAATATGATCTGTCAAATCTTTAAGACTTTGCATGAGATCCACGTGATTTAACGAATATACACATTGCGCCAAGTGCATCCAATAACTTCACATCTAGAAAAAAGTGATGATAAATGATTTTCTTTTGATGATGTATATTTATTGGATGGTTGAAATGACTTAATTTGATTAATGTTTATATTGATAGGATCATTTTATTCTTAATATCCATTGTCATTTACCACGTTATTTGAGAAGTGAATTATATAACTCTATTATTTAAAAGTGCCTTTTCCTCATGATTTTGTCTCAAGGAAAATAAAGAGAGGAAATTATCAAAAAAATCAAAGACCCGTTGTATGGATATGAATTCGGTTATAAATTTCTCAATTTGCCAATTCAATCTACAAATTTACTTGAAAATCCAACATAATGCTTCCGACTGACTTTTTTGGAACTTGTTGACATGACGATCCAATCATTATAGTGGTCTTATGCAAATTTATTGTCACATTAGCGATTTTCAGCAAAAGTTGACTAAGAACTATATTAAAATCTTAAGTAAAGATGTAGAGCTAAATTGATAAAATTAAAGATTTTAATATCGAATTAGCCTGCATATAATACATTTCGTACGGATTAATGATTTCCCAACAGTAAAAAGAAGAAGACGGGTCTCGTTTTCCACGTCGCTCAACGTGTTTCATGAAAGCACGAATGGCGGTCTTCAACGTCAACGTCATGTCATGGATCTCGACAAGCAAACGCCATAAGTTTCACTATTACCAACAAACCATGAAAAACGAAGTGAAAAGTTTGATGTGATCCCCAATGCTTTTCAAAAGTCGAAGCATAACACCAAACCCTACTTTCCGTTCGTTTCTGCGACCTCTCTCGATCGGCAACGAGTCCGCTGCTTCCGGAGCATCGCCTTCAAACCTTTGGAATGATCACGAAAGAAGCAAAGCCGCATCAGCAGACAGTCCAAATTGCATTTGTCTTGCTGATAAACCTCTATTTTAGCAGCATTTGTACTCTGTGCAGCACTTTGCTGTACTCTGTGCAGCAAGTTTCTCTTTGCGCAACCGTTGCCGACGAGATCTAGAGACGCGGCTTTCACGTGCTAATGAGTTACCACCGACGTGTCTCGCGCTGTGAATTTGAAACGCGGTCGCTATTGACTCAGTGAGAAATCGCAGACGTGTACTTGTAAGATCCATCCAGCGTTGGTTAGCGAAAATAACATCTCCGTCGGGATCCCTTCTGATTTAATACTGGGGGGGACCAGGTGATGGAAACCCTACGAAATACAGTACGAGGGACCATTGGATGGACATCGACATGTACATTGCGAGCGAGCACAACATTATGGGTACACTTGTTTATGTATGTCCATGACTTACAGGTGGGAACTGGCCTACCATAACAGGACTTGACCAAGTGAAATCTAACGTACGCCAACAAGATTAGGGTTTGCCGTATTCGCGCGTTCTTGGCACCATGCATAAATCATTTTCCGGTCTTTATCTTTCTATTCTCAAACCAAACGAGCGGTTAATCGATTTTATGTATGGCTTATACATTTTCGGTGTGGTGATAGACTAGTTAGTGTGCAAGGAAAAATTACTAAAACGGTCCTAAATTTATTACAATTTTTCCAATTCAGCCCTAAAATTTTTTTGCATTTGTGTCAATTCAGTTTATTTGGCTAATTTGATCGGTCAACACTGACGTGTCAATTTTTTAATTTTTAATTTTTAATTTTTTCTTTCCTTCTTCCTTTGGCTGATCGTTGAACTAGCTAGAGGCTAGGGCCAATGAGGGCGAGCCTCAGCCACCCCTAGTGAGGCCTTGCCGTTGTGGCGTAGGGTGAAGCTAGCCCTCACCCTTGTCATGCCTGTGTGAGCTCAACCTCATCCAACGACAATCAGGCTTAGCCCTTGCCGTCGCCATCATGGCGCTAGGCGAGGTCGAGCCTCCCTAGTGGCCAATGAGGTTGATCTCACCAACCCTTGCCTCTGACCAGTTCAGTGATTGACCAAAGGAAGAAGAAAAAATTATTTAAAAAATTAATATGTTAGCTTTAATCAGCCACAATTGGTTAGATAGACCAAATTGACACAAATACAAAAGTTTAGGGCTAAATTGATAAAAAAAATTATGATTGAATTGAAAAGAAATTGCAATATGTTAGGACTAATTTAGTAATTTTCTTGGTGCGCAAATATTTGGCATGGAACGGTTGGTGACGAGCAATTTCAAAGGGCACAATCATAAGGGTTTTGACTAGTCCTTATCCTTTAATCTTTTCGAAAAGAAAAAAGGAGGGGAAGAGAGCTTTATGCATATGTTATGCTGCAAAATGCAGATCTCCTGTGCATGAGGACATCCTCGGATTCTAAACAAAAGATGTCGTACCAGCAGCAACAGGAGATGATCAGCCTTTGCATGCCGTCCAAGTGGCAGCTTGAAGTCTTTCGGTCAAACGACTTATCATGTGTGTTCGAAGATTCAGTTGAGGTTCAGATAAAGCGCTCGACGGTCGCCAGTCGCGAAGCAATCGCGAGCGAGACTGAAAAGGGCTAAAACCTAGTCCTGAATTCGAAAATCGGTCAGCCACTGCGACATTCATGTCGATTTAGACGCACGTAAGAAGCATTCACATCATGCCATTTGAGAATTGTCCAAAAAGTCTTCAACTAATCATAAAATATAAAATTTTCGATTTTATTAATTCAGTTGTAAACTTTTCACTGATTTTTTAGTACAATTATTTCTACTAATTTTAATTTGAACTTATAGATGTGGACGACAATCATCCTACACAACATAAATAATGCTGATATGGATAAGTTTTTTTTTCCTAATATTTTTTACCTTCCTTCTTCATCGACCATCACTGAGGTCTAACGTATGGTGGAGGAAGAAGGGGAAATTTTAAAAATTTCAGAAAAATTATAAAAATACAAAAAGGTATTCACGTAAGCATGTCCATGCTACACAGGATAATCGATATCCATATTTGCGATTACTTGTCAAAATTGGCCGCAATGACTATATTGGCAAAATGTTAAGAACTTAATTAGTCAAATTAAAATATTTATAACTGAATTAATGTGTATATATATATATATATATTATATATATATATATATATATATATAATAAATTTAAGATTTTTCTAGTAATTTTACTCGTGCGCTCTACCGCCATGCATGCATGTGACATACATGTTTTTTTTTTTTTTTGGTTGTTGAAGGAACCGCTTTGGCCGATAGCCGCCACGTAAACCCCCAACTGTCGCTAGCGAGGAAACTATCACCCTGACGCCATGCTTAACTCACCACACAGCGCTTCAGCCTCTCTGCTTTGCAGGAGCTTCGAACCTTGGCCTCCTTGGTGGAGGATAAAGGATCTACCATCCACGCTGCAATGGCCGGTGGTAAAATGACATACATGTTCTTCTCCCTATGAACTTGATTTGTTGATGGGAGGTTCCTTCTACAATTCAAGTTACTCTTGTCTTGATTGAGTAATCTGTCCATAGGCGGTGATCACTATCTCATCTCATTACTCATCAAGTTCGGCAACCTCGGGAGTGCTGTCCTCTATAAAAGTGTTTCTCTAGAAAACCCAATTTGACATGAAGGTGTTATAGAAGCTAATAAGCATTGAATCATATCTTCACTTGAAAGTTTAAGTTTTAGATAAGTCAGCAGTAGCTTTCCAATTCCCCAAATAGTATTGTGATGCAATGAATGTTCCAATCAAACTTGACCGACATTATAGTCACTGATCAACATCCCCCCCACGTGCTTCGCATGTCCGTTCCTTCCAACTTCACATCATGCTGTCTTCTTGCTTAAAGGAGTGGACGAGATGGAATGAAACATTGACGATAACAGCAAAGCATCTTTGCCACATTTTTCGCATTTGACAAAGCTCTTTTTTAGCTGTTCCGACCACAAAGAGAACTTCACTTAGAATTTTCTTGTTGTCGAGGAATAGAGGGCAAATTGTCTAGGTTTTGGCTCTTTTGAAGGAAAGCTACGGATCCATGAATTTCTTAGGCCGTTCCACTTCCGAATGTTGGAATCCCGGATCGACCACTGCTTGATCTCTGGGGATTACCACAAGAAATATCGTTGAGGTTTGCACCCCACATCAAATACCATTCCCACGTTCAAAACCTACGGCTTAGACCACCAGCACTTTTGCATCCACTTGCATCCTCTTAACCCCACCTATTCACAGAAATTGGTTATTGTCCTTTCTCAGATTGCCCGTCCCCCGAAAAAAAAGGGAACCACAAATCCCAACACACATTCTTTTCTCGTCTAGCTCGGCCTCCGTGGCTGCAAGCCGTGATCTCCCCAAGAGAGAGGAGTGAGAGTGGGCTGTCGGGCAGGGGGGCATCGGAAGCGGTATCACTGATATAGCGGCGGCGGCAAAGACAAGGGGAGGAGAGAGAGAGAGTAATGCTGCATGTGTGACCGCGTTAGAGGGAAGGTGGAGGAAGAGTGATAGGGAGTAAAAAAGCATGGGTATAGGGTTTGGAAAATACCTCTTTCCAGTTTGAAAGAGATGCAAATTAATAATTTTTTAGGTTAATAATATGAAAAATCCCAAACTAATATACATATGATAAATTTACTCCAAACAAAAGGCCTCCAACTAATATGCCTATGACCAATTTACCCTCCATTAGTTTTTGTTAAATTTTATTGTCGAATTACTGAGTTAGACGACAAGTGACATGTAACAAATGTACTAGCTTGGGGTTTTGTCTTTAGTTACTAATTTGTGATTTTTTGTAATAGTAATCCAATTTAACAAAAAATAAATGTATCGATTTAAGATTTTTGTGGTAAAAAAATTAGTATGGATAAATTTGTCATGAATATATCAGTTTGAGAATTTTGGTGGTCAAAAAATTAGTTTAAGTACATTTGTCATAAATATACAAGTTCGAGATTTTTTGTGGTATTAGCCATTTTCTAAAAGTGATTATGGTTTTTTTATATAGATGTACAATTGAAGGACTTTTTCGTAATCATCCCTTTATTAAAGTATGCATTATGTGAAAAAGTAAACTCAAGAAAAGGTGTGAGTCTTCTTCGTAAATATCTCTTCATTTTACTATACAAGATGCGAAAAAGTAAACTCAAGAAAAAGGTGTGGGTCATTCGTTGCACGGACATGAGGTGGTTATCCAAGCTATTAAAGTACGGAATTCGTCATTTGAGACCCGTTAATTCATATGGTGAGTGGAGGGATTTTGGTTAAATAATATAAATATGCTAACTTTTGACTCGTACAATATTTCACGATTGCACGAAAGTTCCTTGTACCTGATTGGCAAACCATTCTCATCCTGGATAAGGTGTAATTGACCACATTAAAAATATTTTTACCTAAACCTTTTCCATCATATATGGTGTCCGAATCAAGTCGACGAAGTAATCATTCAAGTTGTTGAAACTTGGAACTCGTCACATGATAATTTCTCATTTCGCAAACTGTCAATTCACTTTGTATTCGAGATGGGTTTCGTGAATTGTATTTCTAGACTAAACTTATGTTATAATCCTCTTGCAATTGCTTTCAGTTCTAGATAAGAAAATTATGAACCCTGTCTTCTTGCACAACTGGAGAAGAGGTAGATGGGACACTGGCACACCACATGCTTCCAAGGATGAACCATCAAGAAGGTGCCGACCACCCAACGTGCGCCGGGCGATGAGGTTCTTTTCAATGCGACCGCGGTCACACGACCCTTATGGATGCACAATTGGGCTCAAATTCTTCCGTAACTTGTTCTTTTCTACAAAAAGGCGGACCACGTGATCAGAGGATAGCCCATGCTTTGACCCGAGGACGGATGGAGACCGATTTATCGATTGAGGCGGGGAGCAAAGGTGGTGGCGGACAAGGACACACCGCTGGACGGGCGTCGTCCGTCCTTCGATGCTTGGGGTAAAAATGTTTTCCATTGTACCGCGTTTTGGTCAGGAGCGCAGTGTCGACAGCGGTTGGTGGGAACAGCCTTTGCATTATTTTCCTTAAAGCTGAGGGCCATAATAAACGTGTGAATTTATGTCGCCCCACGAGCTAATATTCACTTTGGCTTTTATGCACTGGCTGTGCTTCGTGGGGGGCAAAGCTTCGATTTTACCTTCTCAAAGACAGAGGGACCACGTGCGGATGCGAGTGAGCGATAGCCACGCATCTAGTCCGGTCAACAAAAACATACTAGGCTTGTCGCGCAGTGATTTATTCATATCTTTAAGTACAATCATATGTTGAAAGGACAATTTACCTCTCCTAACAAATTTTCAACTTACTCAAGCCCCACCAGCTTCAACCCCCATCAAACCACACCCCCCCTCCCCCGGGCACCTTGTCGTCGACCCCAACCTGCTACATCCGTCGACATCGTCCCCATCCTTATCTCCACTCGCATCATCATCTCCCTCTTCCACCATTCATACTAGTCTCTGGCTCATCCCACGCCCCCTGTCCAACGTCCCGTTGAATGGACCTCTGTACATGGGAATGATGGTAACTCCCAGCGTTGGTCTAAGATCAGAACCACCACGGGTGATTTTAATTGAGATTGCCAATAGACTTGTTACGGCAGCCACCATGAGCAACCTCGATCGAGGTCGCCCATGGTTGCGACGAGGTTCGTGACCTTAGGTTGACCTGGATGACCTCGATCTTTTGTCTATATCTTGGAAAAGGCCGGCAACCTCGGATCAAGGCCCATGCCATTGCCCTGCGACCTCAGCTGAGGCCACCCAAGGTAGAAAGATCTCATTGGTAGCAAGAATAACAGGCAGAGAGCAAAGGCGCGACGTTGGCAGATGGGGACAGCTAGCCAGGTAGTGGCAAAAGACGGCTGCGACCAATAGATCTTAGGTTTTTCGTTGGTTTTGGGCAAGTCTGAGAATTTAGGATTTCATTATGGGTATTTTTTAAAGTAAAATGAACACTTTTTAAATAGGGATACAAGAATGATTGATGTGAAGATGTAAAGTGGTTTTCGAAAATAAAAGTCAAATATGCATTCGATTTTTTCAAAAATAGAGATGTGTAAGCGGTCATAAGTGAAATTTGGTGTATGTATTTGGTAATCTTCATTTTGGCTTAATATGGAAGGCTTTTTATTTTGTTGTTCTGAAATTTCCCTCAGCTATCTTCATCGATGCACACTCGACTCATGTATATCAACTATGGTTTTGCCCCCATGAGGGCGACGCGATCAAACACAAGATCTGCTGCATCTGAGTTAGGCGCTTCGTGACTAAGTCGAACAAATTCAATTATCGTTCTTTCTTCAATTGGTAATATAATTATCATACATCTGCAAGCAAGTCCCACGCGACAACCTGGCTAAACCAAGGTAAGTTGTAGTTCAAAATAAAATCAAATGGCGGGCTAGTGGGCCAGGCCGAGAGATGTTAAACAACAGCATAGGCAGGAGACCTACATCAAATGGTTAGCCCGACAAGGATGAGCAAAACCAGGCCCAAGACAACATCATCCGACAAAATGCAACGTTGTATGGCCACTTGTGGAGGTTTCTAGTCGTAATATTGGCCTAGGGTAAATAATTTAATAATTATAGAAAGGTTCATTTATTTTTATGTAAAATGAATTATTTGAAAAATATTGTTCAAAAAATGATTACATGTATGGCTTATGAACATAAATAAACAAAAAAATGTTTAGAAAAAATTGTTATTAATGACAAAAATATTTTTCATTGACTAATTATTTTAAGCGAGACAAGTTTTAAAAAATATATTTTAAATCACTAATTTTTCACGAAACAAGCAGAGTCCAAAATTAATTATTCTTCCCTTCGTTGTCTTCACCCATCATGATGAGAGTTTATTGGGGCTTCCTCCCTGGGCTTTTTAGTGCTCAAAGCATCGATATGTGCGTGGTGGCTATGATTGTTTGGACCACCTGGTACTTGTAATTGGATGTGTGATACCACTTTTTAATATCGAACAAGATGAGGGGTACTTTTGTCAAGAAAAATAAGGGCCCTAAAAGGAATCTGATTCGTGTAGCGCCATGCGCTTTTTAAGGTGAGGGATGCAATGCCACTTAACACGGCATTCGCATTGAGATCGGGAGATTGTTGAGAATAGATTTATCAAAATAAATCATAAATCCATTTCTTAACTTATATTTAATGGATTGAATTGTTGTCTGAATTAACTATATTTAATAAATGTGCCATAGAGGAATTTAAAATAGTAAAGCCAAAAATAATATTGGTATTAAATGAGTTCATAATTTACTTAGACCCAATTCACATCTAGCCCTCACATAATATGACACTGGCTCGCTTGCTCCGCACTCTTGCCTTAGTTTGTGTATATTGAAAATTCTAGAAAAAAAAAAGGCAATATGCCAATATCTTAATATGAATTTACACATTTTCTCATGGGCCTCACAAAATGACATAAGCACACGTGTACACACTAATTTTTTCCCTCTCTAATTTTAATAAATGAAGAGGGGGAGACGTGTCAACGTAAATTATTATTGAAAAGAGAAACTAAGAAAATTTTGAAATTTTGCCAGATTTCGAGCAATTTTATCAATTGGGGATTTTAAGGTATGAGCAAAACACAAGCGGCCAAAGACTTTTTCTGATGGCTCCAGGTGGTAATGCAGGATCTTGACGGCAATCTCTGGGAGCGCGTGATTGGCGCCGTGACGATCCAAAAACCTCGCTGATTTGGGGGAAATAAATAACTCGTGGACATAAACGTTTTTATATATGCAAATTAAATCCTAAATTTTCAAAACGAGTAATTAAAATCCATTTGATTAATAGTATTAGAAAGGGTGCGGCTATTTGGGAATGATATCAACATAATTTTTTTCTTTGGCTGAAGAATAATATCCACTACGTTAAAAGTTGCAATTAACTTCTCTGTATATTCTTTATTGTTTGAATATTATCACTTTGAATTTTTTTCTTTAAATAAGACAAGAAAAATCATTCTTCTTGATGCTCTTTATATGGAAAATGTAATTTTTATGTAATAAAAATAGGAAACCTTTTAAATAAGTTTCCCATTTTGAAGATGGAAAATTTTTTGGTTGAGGTTTGACTATCTATTTTTCAAGCTAACAACGCAATCGGCCAAACATTTTCCTATCAAAAATTGCATGTGTGGCAGTTCTAAATTAGATTTTTGATATAGGGTCACCCTTTAATTGATGTTTACATCTTAGTTGCACAGATCAAAAGATTTAGGAAGTTCGATGAAAAGTTTAGGACCCAACTACCCAAATTAAGAGGTTTGGAGCTTGATTCCATACTGAACATGAGATTTAGGATTTCTGTGATTTTTTTTTTTTCAACTTCTAGGCGCTTCGAAAGGACCACTTCGTCGGCCAATCCACGGCAAAGCATCGAGATTTCCACTTAAAAAATTAAGTAGCCCGACATTTCATGCTTCGTACCCGGTTTGGCGGACGAATGGCAGGGGCCTAAGAACTTTTCTCAACGAGAAATCAAACGCAACCGAAAGAGAGCACTTTGGAATGAGACAGGATGCAAAGAGGAGGAGGTCGGCAAAGGCATGCAAATTGCAGGCCGACTAGTCCAACCTTTTGACGCTTGAAAAGCTGTTCGATTGCAAAGATAGGGAATAGCTTGTTCTTATCCTCTTTTAGGTCATGGTATGGCCATTGGACACCTTTTGCTTTTGTCCATTTCACAGGAATAATTCAACTTGACTCAACTTGACTGGTACGCTCTGAGAATTGTAGGTCCATTTGTCTCCTATAAACTTTACCTAAAGGGGAAATTTGGATAAAGGGAACTACAAACTTGCATGGGCATGAGCTGAACACTGGCTTCCAAAACATTTCCATCGGTCAAAAGATTAGAAAATAAAAATGGGGTTACTTTTATCATTTAACTGATAAAATCGATCGAGAGGAGGGAAGGGCGAATCCACGAATACACTTGATTTGGTCCAATCTCTTGCGTGCAAACTGGTTACCTTATTTTTGTGATTACCGAGTTTATGGAGTGAACTTACCAATAAATACAGGAAAAGAATGCTTTCTAAGCAAGGCAGGACAAGAAAATGTAAGGAGGAATGGCCTTTTGAAATACCTCTTCAGGACAACACATCACCCATTCTATCATTTTGGATCACCAAATCCAACTCCATAGCCAGTTCACCAAAAAAATTAGAGATAACCTACATTTGTTCATATCCAACAAACTACGGGCAAACTGCTTTATAGCAAAGTCATCTACATTTGGCAAACTATTCTAATTTTATTTGTTCATGGTCTATCAAGTAATCAAATCTTTATGGTTTTGACGTATATAAATCCATTGTCATGCCCTAGATCAAAAAAAAAAAAAAGGAGAAAAAGGTGCTTGAAGTTCTAGATTTTTTGCTTGGAGTACAATCAAGTTCTACACTTTTTAACTGATTCCATTGAGTCATAAACCTTTTTAGGAAAGTACTATCAAGTCCTTTTAATAAACAATATCTAAAATTGCCGACGTGCTACTTAAAATTCACTCGCATGACATCTTTATATTACACATTTCAACACAATTTTAAGACTCGACTGTAGCATTTTTAAGCGAATGTTTATGACTTAATTCAAAAAATTGAAAAGTTTATGACTCAATTGTACTTTTCAGAAAGTTAGGGACTCAATTAAAACAATAAAAAAATTTATGACTTGATCACATTTCATAAATAAGATTTAGGACTTGCCATACAATTTTTTTTTTTCACAGAAAAGGGATAAACCCTTTGAAGTTTGAATCAGTCACTTAAGATTATCAAATCATATTGAAAGAAGCTTTTGAATTTGATGGAATTGGTTGGCAAATGGCAGCTAAACAAGACTATGATGGAATTAGTTGACAAGCCAAAGGAGGAATTAAAATAAGGGGGTTGGTTGTACAGAGACTTCTTGAATGATATATTGAAAGAAGCTTTTGAATTTGATGATCTGGGCCTTATCATTGCCAGATTGTGCCCATATATATTAAATGTGCATTCGACTCCACACACATCTAGGCTCCAAACAAGCTTGTTCGCATGACATATGGCTCCTATGAACATACATAAATAGATGGACAACAAAGAAATTTACCCTAATAAAGATGATTGGAAAGTAATCAATGAATCTCTTACCATTTAAATTCGAAATGACAGTCGGACATTCCATAAATCTCTCATCTTTTCTTCTATGAAAATCAAAATAATTTTTGAGACAATGGTCAAAATCTTGAATACTTTTTTATTTTCCATTAATTTTATTGTTTTTACTATTTCTCTCCACACGACGAGTGTTCTAATAGGTTTTACTTTTCTACCTCTGCCGCAATCATATAACTTCCTTAATTTTTGGGTTTCTTGATGCGCTCTAAAGTTCTATTTGTTTCATGAAAAAGAAATGATTTGAAACATATTTTTCTAAAAATAATTGATTGTATCGCTCAAAATAATTATTAAATGAAAAATATTTGCATTATTGATAAGAATTTATGTCTAAATATTTTCATAGAAGATGAAAATATTTTTTTTCCATTCATTTTTGTAAAGTGACACAAACAATGATTTATAGGGAAATATTTTTCAAATCATTTTTTTTTTTTGCAAAACAGATGCACATCAAGAGTAAAATCTCATGTACACCCGTGAAATCTCATGGGGAGGTAGATCATTCAAGGTGCGCGACAGCTAACTCAAATACAACCTGACCACCAATGGCACGTTTGGTAATATTTACATTCCAGAGAATAATTTTTTATGAGAAATAGTTTTTTTTTTTTTTGTTCCAGGAACAATTTCGAGTATAAGAATATACTTGGTAATTACAAAAAATCTATATTCCATGAATAGAAATGCATTTGGTAAACTTGTATAATTTTGTTGTTTCTTTTAATTTTTGAATATTTTATTATATTTTTCATTTTTTTCCTTCTTCCTTCTTTGTGGCCGGTCGTCCACACGGCGACGCGGAACCTCACCATGCCACCGGCAAGGCTTGACCTCGCCTTGGCTGGGTGAGCTCGAGCTTGGCCTTGCTGGGAGCTAGTGATGCTCTGGCGAGGTCACCAACCCTCATCGGCCGATTGGCGGTCATGGCTGAGGTTGGCGACCGGTCAAAAGGAAGAAGAAGGAAAGAAAAGAGAAGAAGAAAAAAGAGGAGAAAAAAGAAGAGAGAGAAAAATTGATTCTCGAAATTGTTCCCGAGAACAAAAGTTCTATCAAACACGTTTCTGTTCTTTTTTTGTTCCCCGACTCAGAACAAAAGAACATAAAATTTTGTTCCGAGGAATATGAACACTTTTGAACAACCCGACCCCAAACTTTAAAAAATAAAAAATAAAAAACACTCATGTCGTCAATCAGATGGAAGAGAAACTAAACTTGAGCAATTAGAGCATATAACGATGGATGTAAAAGATAAATCACTCTAGCCTAAAGTGCACCTTTCTCACCATTAAAGATCTAAAAGATAAATCATGTTGTTCCATAAATGGTGTAAGCTTTTAAGGTGATTGGTACTACTTACAACTGAAAATGATAGAATAGCCAAGAGCCTAGGAAAAGAAAGAAATTGGTTGCGTTACTGGCTAAACCGCTGGCTTAGGTAAACTCCAACACTCTTTGTTTCCCAGCTAATCATAATATTAATCAAGAAAAGTCGCTAATCATGCCAAATTAGTGAGCAAGCAAGCAGGTAAAACCAGTTGGACTTGGCTTTTCACTGGTTTGTAATGATGGAGACCTTTTACCAAATATTCACGTTCGGGGCTGAAAATTTTCACTAACAAGGGTTTTTGCATTGCTGGAAAAGGTCTTCTTTTGCATGCCATGCTCAAATTTTTTTCCCTTTTGGAGTTTCATGAAATTGTCCACATTTTTGTAGAATTATTACCTTTACTAAAAGTTGTGCCTTCTTCCATCAATCTAACAACTTCATTTGGGACCACAAAAAAGTATTCAAAAGGTTAAAAAGAATAAAATTGCAAGAACACTTGTACCTTTTCTCTTCTCAACAAAAAAGCATTGCACTACATCAGCGCGCAACGGTAATTCCGCTCATACACATCGTTCTGTAGCAACTTCCACTATTAAAATGTTTATGGATTTGGATTTAATATGAAAATCGTGATACAGGAGTACATCTCTTTGTTTAGGTCTATGCAAGATCAATCTTGTAGAGTTACTTCTCTCCGGTGAATTTCGCTTATTTGGATGGAATTTGGCATAGCTATGATATGTAGGATCTGGCATAATAAATTTTGTAGTGCCGAACAAAATTGACAACATTGACTCAGTCAAATCCGATGATGGAAGTATTCCGCCGTCTCATGATCGATGTATATAAACTTTTTCATTCGATAGCGGCTGAGATTCCGCAGCAAAAATTTTGCTAATTAGGAAGAAATGTAGTAGGAAGGGGTCCATATAGAAATTGTCGGTGTGCGCACTCAATTGACAAAACGAACGACAAACCTGTGAACGCAGCTTCGCAACAATTTCCAACGCTACCAAAGTCAACAATCCCAAGTCAAGTTGACTTGGTCTCTCTCTCTCTCTCTCCCCCTCTCTCTCCCTCTCTCTCCCCAAGCTCCATTGGATAGGCTGCTGCTCCTTTCCCACCACCACGACGCATAATCAAAATCCCTCAGATTCCCATTATCCTAATCCACGATTAAATTAACCTTAATCCCCGTCCTAATGAAACCCCCGTCCCCACGAGATTCCTGTGCTCCCCCACATTACTCTCCCCCCACTGGTTAAAGCCTGCACCTTTTTCTTCTCTCTCTCTCCTCTCTCTGCGTGCTGCGTGTCAATGCATGATGACGACCGTGTATCTTCCTTAGAATTCAAGCAAGAGCAAAACCCACGACGCCTTTCTCTCTCCAAAAGCGACCCTCCATCGTTCCCTACCGAGTGAAGCTCCCTTCGATCGGGCACTGACTCGACGCCGCGCCGGGGTGAATTGGGTAGCCGTCGCCCGCCATGGCCGAGCGCCTGCCGTCTCCGTTCGGGGATCCGGCTCCGACCCTTTCCGACGCGGAGCTCCGGGAGACCGCCTACGAGGTCCTCGTCGCCGCCTGCCGGAGCTCCGGCTCCCGGCCGCTGACCTACATCTCCCAGTCGGAGCGGTCGTCGGCCGGGGCCGCGGGGGCGGCTGCGGCGGCGGCGCAGGGTCCGGCGGCTGCGCCGTCGCTGCAGAGGTCGCTGACGTCGACGGCCGCGAGCAAGGTGAAGAAGGCGCTGGGGCTGAAGCGGACGGAGACGATGAGCCAGAGGAGGGGCGGGGACGCGGCGGCGGCGGCGGGGAGCCAGGGCCGGGCCAAGAGGCCGGTCACGGTGGGGGAGATGGTTAGGGTTCAGATGAAGGTGTCCGAGCAGGTTGACTCGAAGGTTAGGCGTGCTTTGCTGAGGGTCGCTGCCGGACAGGTGCGAATGCTATGTTTCCCTGAAGCATGTGTTCTTCGCAGGGTTTGAATTCAAAATTTTGGTGTGCAATTGAGTTGATATTGTCGAAATGCGCGAATTTTAGTTGCTAGTGAGCCATTTTTTTAGGTCATGATGAGGCAAAGAGAAGTTACTTGAAAGAGTTCACTGGTTTTACATGATTTCGGCAATTAGGACTGATCGGAAAAAAAAGTTTGGAGAATAATGGTGGTTCTCTCTCTTCAGTTATAATTTGCAATCTTAGCTCTTCTTGTTAATCTTCATTGTAAGTAATTAAGTGCCAAATGGAAGTTTAGCATAATTAGCTCTTTCCCCCTTTGTTCTATGTTTCCAGCTTAATTTTTTGCACTGTTTTATTGATAGTTTATTGATGGGATAAGGGGTAGCTGCTCCATCATTCATCACGTTGAACCAAGGATTATATTCTAAATTTTGTCGAGTTTTCTTGGCCACTTCTCTATTGGGGATTAAGTATATCCTTTTAATACTCATTAATCTGTTCATAGCCTTTCCTGATGCAACTTAAATGAAAAAACTCTATTTATCCAATTGTTTCAGCTTGGAAGAAGGATGGAATCGGTAGTTCTTCCATTAGAGCTGTTACAGCAGTACAAGTTGTCGGATTTTCGCAACCCACAGGAATACGAAGCTTGGCAAAGGAGACATCTGAAGGTTCTCGAAGCAGGATTGCTTCTGCATCCACACCTGCCTTTAAGTAAGACCGACACTACTTCACAGCGTCTCCGGAAATTAATCCGTGCTGCCTTAGAAAATCCCAGAGAAAGCGAAAGGAATGGTGAAGCAGTGCAGCTCCTTCGGAGCAATGTGATGTCTCTTGCTTGCAGATCTTTCGATGGGAGTGCCTCAGAGACTTGTCATTGGGCTGATGGCTTCCCATTCAATCTTAGGCTGTATCAATTGCTCCTAGAAGCATGTTTTGATATTAATGATGAAACATCCATGATCGAAGAGGTTGATGAGGTTTTGGAACTCATTAAGAAAACCTGGGTAATTCTTGGGATGAACCAGGCCCTACATAATCTTTGTTTCGCATGGGTCTTGTTCCTGCGGTTTGTAGCAACTGGGCAAGCAGAAAATGACCTGCTATTTGCTGCTGGTAATTTGTTGATGGAAGTTGAAAGTGATGCAAAGCAGATGAAAGATGAAAACTACTCGATGGTTTTAAGTTCTACATTGAATTCAATATTGAATTGGGCTGAGAAGAGGCTTCTTGCATACCACGATACATTCCACAGCGGTAATATTGATGTGATGCAGAGTTTCATGTTGCTATGTGTGTCATCAGTGAGAATTTTAGCTGAAGGTACCTCTCACGAGCATCGCAGGAAAAAGAATGATACTGATGTAGCTTGCGACAGGGTTGAGGCTTACATAAGATCATCTCTTCGCATGGTCTATTCTCAGGCAAGTCTAATCTTTTCTTACTCTTCATGCATCATTAACATTATTGTGACAGAAGGACATGCCAATGGCAGCTACACAAACGAATCTATCTGCAGTTCTATTATGTTGATGCTTTTTGTTGTGAGATTTGTGCTGGAATCTAGTTCTATTCAGATGAGTGGGCAAGTTTTATACGACTCAACCTTTTTGATAGACAATTCCGACTCTTTCTTTTATATTTAATAAAAAGACTGCTCCTTTCTACATTGTATTGTGGTCTGACAAATTAACAATTTAATTCTATATTCTGTAACATCTTAGAATGAAGTGCATGGTTAGTCCTGTAGATGTTTGTAGGAACTGTTTTTATTTGACTCAGTAAGCTGTAATTTCTTGGGAACCCGTTACAGTCTTTCTTCCTTCATGCTACTATCTAGTAAGTCCTGTAGCTATTAGTGAGAACTTTTCCTTTGACTCAGTTGTATTTTCTTCTAAGCTCATTACTGTCTTTGCTCTTCATCACTGGGATGAAATTCCTTTCTGATTCTTGAGATTGTAAATTTGTGGAGGATATGGACCCATAAGCATAGCAAGACGCATAAGAACAAACAGAGCAAACAGTTAATCCTATGAATATCTTGAACCTATGATGGCTGTCAGTTAATTTTCTGCAGTCTTTTCAATTTAAGAATATTTAGTGGTGAGGGACACTAATAAGGCTTTAGATAGATCTTGTGCAAGCATTTGAGGATGCAGTCTAGCTTTAATATAAGAATGCTGTTGGAAGTACAAATTGTTTCCTTTATTTGATTGAAAACTTTTTCCTTTGTGCGTTTAAGACAGAAAAAGGAGAAGATAAGGAAAATATGTAAAAGCCAGCATAATGCTCTTCCTTTCCTCTCTATCCTCGCTCAAGACATTAGAGAACTTGTTGTTAATGAGAAGGAGCTGTTTAGCCCAATATTGAAGAGGTGGCATCCACTTGCAGCAGGTGTTGCGGTGGCAACCCTTCATTCTTGCTATGGGAATGACTTGAACAGGTTCATTTCGGGTATCGAGGAGTTGACACCTGAGGCTATGCAAGTTCTAATTGCAGCAGATAAACTGGAGAAAGATCTTGTCCAAGTAGCAGTTGAAGATTCGGTGGACAGTGAGGATGGTGGAAAGTCTATAATACAGGAGATGCCTCCCTTCGAGGCTGAATCTGTAATAACCAATCTGGTGATGTCGTGGATAAAAACAAGAGTTGACAGACTGGGAGAGTGGGTTGACCGGAATCTGCAACAAGAGGTACATCACTGATGGTCTGCAGAATGCAGGGAACTTAATGCACTGTTGTTATTCCTGTCAATTCTTGTTTGTTAGTTTCTAAATTTGTCTCACATGTGCCATTTACAACCGATACATGAATTGGTAGATATATCATTTGATGCATGCTGGCATGAAGGACTCATCCTTCCTGTTGACTCGTCATTCTTATCATTATTCTTTGTAGCAAGATGCATTTCTGAATACTTTAAATGTTCAGTTAACGTATATCTATATAGGTTCATGCCTTGCCAACTTCTTTATGTGTAGGTTTGGAGTCCAAATGCTAATAAAGAACAATTTGCTCCTTCTGCTGTGGAAGTTCTCCGGATAGTTGATGAGACTTTGGAAGCATTTTTCCTGTTGCCCATACCAATGTATCAAAGCTTGCTTCCTCAACTAATTAGTGGGCTTGATGGATGTCTTCAACAATATATGTTGAAAGTAAAAACTGGCTGTGGTAAGTACTGTGGACTGTAAAATGACTTCAAAGACTTCACATCTTTTTTACGAAGTACTAGAGAAGACCTATAGGGATGGCAGTTGGACTTTTGCAATTGCTAGATTTATAACTCAAGGTTAATTATGTTGTTATCTGCAGGAACAAAGAATAAATTCATCCCTGCAATGCCTGCTCTAACTCGATGTACCACGGGATCTAAATACAATCGTGTGTCCAAGAAGAAGGAAAAGGAAATGATTGCTCAGAGGAGGAAATCCCAGGTTGGGATTACCCATGGGGATGACTTCTTTGGGGTACCTCAGCTGTGTGTTCGTGTTAACACACTACAGCACTTCAGGACACAACTGGAGGCTTTGTCAAAGAAGACACTCATGTATCTTAAAAGTTCTGACCCCGCTCATGCAGACGCTATTGCAGATGGAAAGGGAATTAGATTTGAGCTTTCTGCCGCTGCTTGTGTGGAAGGAATCCAACAACTTTGTGAGACGATAGCTTATAAGGTGATCTTTCACAACCTAAGTCATGGGCTTTGGGACGCTTTATATGTCGGGGATGTTGCTTCTTCTAGGATTGAGCCTTTCCTTCAGGATCTTGAACAGTATTTAGAGACATTATCGTCATTGGTGCATGATCGAGTGAGGACGCGTGTTATAACAGATGTCATGAGAGCTTCCTTTGAAGGGTTTCTATTAGTTTTGCTAGCCGGAGGACCTTGCCGTGCATTCTCTATTGAAGACTCACAGATTGTAGATGAAGATTTTAAGCTTCTTGAAGAGTTATTCTGGTCTAATGGGGATGGGCTGCCAGCTGATCTGATCGATAAATTTTCAGCCACGGTTAAAAATATTCTTCCACTCTTTCACGCCAATACTGAGAGTCTAATCGTGCGGTTCAAACAGATCTCACAGGAAAGTTATGGCTCCTCTGCCAAATCCAAGCCACCGCTGCCTCCGACTCCAAGTCAATGGAGTCCTAACGAACCAAACACTATTTTACGAGTTTTGTGTTACAGGAATGACCAGTCGGCAACAAAGTTCCTCAAGAAAACCTACAACTTTCCCAAGAAACTATGACCAGTCAATGTGGAGCTATCATTTTGTGTGGCATGTCTTGATGTAAGGCTTGTTGCTGGATCATTCCTATTGCTTTGTGTAATTTGGACGAATGAGTTCTTGCACTTTGGCATGAGGAGGGCTTCTTTGGTGAGGGTCTTTGGGAGACCAGATGCATCTCTTGTATAGCTGTCATTGGTTTGTTTACTCAAGGTGGCTCAACAATAACAAGATTTTGAGCGCATTGGTAATCTCATCAGGTCATCCACTCATAAGGGGGCTCTAGTGAGATTGGGAATGGGGAGCTTACAAGGGATAATGTGAGGACATGGTGTCGGCATCGGCATCGGTTGACTCTGTGTTCCTGGAAAAAACTCCTCCTGGGGAGTGCTTCAGGCAACTAAATGTTAACATTTACATGGTGTGACCGTATGGTTTCCTTCTTTACTTTCATATTTTATTAGGATACGATAGATCAGATTATACAAACGTAAAGAGTCAAAGATAGGTATTGTGTACTACGGTTTGCAACAGCGGCTGTGAGACACTGAGTCAGTATTGGTTAGCTTCCCATTTTGTGTATGATTAGCATTCACATATACTGTTCTGTATCATACATCTCTTTCCAGAAAATTGAGTGTTAAGGTTTGGGTTTGTTTATCGATACGTAGCAAGATGCTACTTGATCAATCGCACTTCCAGATGCTTGTTCGCCTTATTCATGTGCGCTCTTATCTCGAGCTCAACGGTTGTGGACCTCGGATTGGTTGATCGTCCGATCCCAAATTCCACAGGTTTAACGGACTTTCTGGGAGCATGTAATAGTCTCTTTGATCCCTCAACTGAGTATATGCACGTGTGTTGTTTCTTCGAGGAGAACTGCTCGTGCTGTTTCCTTGTACAGGTGAATTGTGTGATCATGTCGATGGACATGCTGGAGACAGGAGTCATGAGTCATGACGTGATCCATCCTTGTATATGAAGCTTGTTGCCTGATTTCCTTCATCAATCATTCTGAAACCATTCATTAGAACTTGCCGCGCCTTACATGTTACACTTGCTCGTGGCTGCAAAAGCGGTGGTTTGGCCGATACGAGAATTGTAAAGATCTGGTAACTATAGTTGCTTGCATTGAGCTAAACTCATATTGGATGCCTCTCTTGGTTATGGAAATGATACGAAAAAGTGATAGAAGAGAGTCCATTGATAATTAGCTAATAAAAAGAAAGTTGTTTAAGTCCATCCCCTTAACTTTTCCAAAATTGGGAAAATTGAGACTATAAAATCCGCCTAATTTTCTTCTTTTCGGACACTTTCCAAAGTGACTTAGACTGGATTGGATTGAACCTTGGTGTGGAAACTTATTAGGTGACAACCACGTTTTGGTGCCTCGGGTAATGGCCTTAATACAACAGCACTTCTTTGAATATGTGCATTCTCGTAGAATCAATCCAACGAGTAGATGCCCATTAGTCTTTAGTAATTATCCAGCGTGCATAAAACAAGGGATTTATCTCATCTAGTGTAAACTAATTGGGTGTTCGAAAAGTCTTGAATACTCTATAATATAAAAGAATAATCGTGACTTCATCTCCAACTTCACATTAGAGTCGATATCCTTTTCTTTTTTGAGAAAATGAATTATCATGATCCTGTAAACTATTCGAATTTCCCATGTATTAAGATTATGTAAAATACTTCTCCAATCCTTAATCTTAAAATCCCGATTTCTGATTTTTCCATTCCCAAGCGACACAAAACTCGCCGCATAAGTGGGCCTCAAGCCCAAGATCAGCTCCCGTCCTCAGAGCCCAACGAACGCGTGAAAAAGCGATCCAGCCCAATACGACGGAGGCCCATTTAAGGCCCATCAAACCTCCCTCTTCACCGACTCGGACCAGTAGCAACCTCATGTTCCTCCATTTTTCAGGTATTTCTCCGAGGTCCGTCGTCCTTCTTCTTCTTCCTTAGGCTTCTGCCCTATCCCGTCCCTTCTCCATATACTCGAAGCCTCCCGCTCGATCGGCCATAGCCATAATCAATCCAACCAGCTCGTGCTCAAAGGTACCGATTCCCCTTCTCTCTCTCTCTCTCTCTCTAGGTCTCGATCGGTCGAATTCCAGGTCGAGTTTCGCCGCGCTGTTTGGGGGACCAGGCACGGCTGGTTTTTGGATTGCGTTTGTGCAAAGGGGTTTTGAGAGCCTCGCGGGCTTCGAGGCGCTGCTCGAGTTGGTTTGGTCGAACCCTAGAATCGGAATCTGGATTTGAGCTCGGGGTTTTGATTGCAACCCTAGGGTAGGTTGGGCGATTTCGAGCTGCGGATTGGGCTCCGTCGCGGTGTTCCTTGGCGGTTGCGATTTTTTTGGTGTTCCGCTTTGTTTTTGACTGGATGAAAGTTACCGTTTTTCTCTGCTCTGTGTTGGGATGTTGTGTGTTTTGGGGGTTATCGTGGAGAAGTCTTGGGCTGCGCGTGATTTGGTTTCGTTTAGCTGTTTTGCAACCCTAGTCTAAATTGGGCGATTTTGACCTGCGGATTGGGCTCTGTCGCGGTATTCCTTGGCGGTTGCAATTTTTGCCGTTCCGCCTCTGTTATTTACTGGATTAAAGCTACTAGCTTTCGCCGCTCAATGTTGGCGTGTTTTTTTTTTTTTTTTTTTTTTTTTTATTGGGGGGGGGGGGGGGTATCGCAGAGAAGTCTTGCGCTGATGAAGCATACCACGTGATTTGGTTTTGTTTAGCTGTTTTGCAACCCTAGTCTAAATTGGGCAATTTTGAGCTGCGGATTGGGCTCCGTTGCGGTGTTCCTTGGCAGTTGCAATTTTTGCTGTTCCATTTTATTTTTTTTTTTTGGGTTAACTGGATTAAAGTTACTGGTTTTCTCTGCTCTATGTTGGGATGTTGTGTTTTTTTGGGGGTTACTGTGGAGAGGTCTTGCGTTGATGCAGCATACTGTGTGATTTGGTTTCATTTAGCTTTTTATTTTGCTTGTTCTATACTGTAAGGTTACGTGGAGATCGAAGAAGGGTTGAGGCTTATGTGATTCATGGCCTAGGGATTTTGGTGTTGCAGTTGTTTGACTCTGATGCTTGTACTCTGCTTTTGGAGTCAGATGCCAATGGAGTTTAATTATGTTTACTCATTTTTTGGATCTTTCAAAGCACCCGATGTGTGTGCCACTAGATGGTGCCCAATTTTGATTTTTTTCCAAATTGATCTTCATTTGAATGGATTTCATGTTTTCTGCTAATTGCTGAGGATTTTTCTTTGTATTTGGGTGTTTCAGGTTTTGGGGACTCCTGGCTTTCCGTTGCGTGACAAGGAAGCATGGCATCTTTGAATGAGCTGTTGCCTCCAGCGAAGACAACAGCAGCCACTTTTTATGACCACTCAAATGATCCCTGGTTCAAGCAGCGTTTCAGCTCTTCTGATCCTGAACGAACCACTGTGGTCAAGCACAACCCTGTGCCGCCATACTTGAAACGCCAGGGTTTTGTGCCTCGAAAAGTTGAGGATTTTGGAGATGGAGGTGCATTTCCTGAGATCCATATCGCCCAGTACCCTCTGGATATGGGCAGGGATAAATCTGGGAAGCCTGGATCTAAAATTCTGCCAGTGACTGTTGATGCTCATGGAAATGTCGCTTATGATGCTATTGTTAAGCAGAATGAAAATGCAAGGAAGGTTGTTCACAGCCAGCATAAAGATCTCATTCCGAAGATTCTGAGAGATGAGGATGAGAAAGAGGAGGATGAAGATATGGAGAGGGAGATCGAAGAAATAACTCAGGAAACAAAGAATGCGTTAGAGAAGATTGTTAATGTGAGATTGAGTGCAGCACAGCCGAAAAATGTGCCCAAGCAATCATCAGATTCAAAGTTCATTAAGTATAAGCCATCTCAGCAGTCTGCTGCATTTAATTCTGGTGCAAAGGAGAGGATTATAAGGATGGTTGAGATGCCTGTGGACCCCCTCGAGCCACCTAAGTTTAAACATAAGAGGGTCCCGAAGGCCTCTGGATCCCCGCCTGTGCCGATTATGCATTCTCCGCCTCGCCCTGTTACCGTAAAAGATCAACAGGATTGGAAGATCCCACCTTGTATCTCAAATTGGAAAAACCCTAAGGGTTACACTATCCCACTAGACAAGCGTCTTGCTGCTGATGGACGAGGCCTCCAGGAAGTACAGATCAATGACAATTTTGCCAAGCTTTCTGAGGCTCTTTATGTTTCTGAACAGAAGGCCAGGGAGGCAGTTGCCATGAGATCTAAGGTGCAGAAAGAAATGCAGATGAAGGAAAACGAGAGGAGAGAACAGGAGCTCCGTGCTTTGGCTGAAAAGGCTCGTTCAGAGAGAACCGGTGCAGCAGCCCCAGCTGCCGTTTCTATGCCTCCCGAGAAAAATGGCATGGATGGCGTGGAAATGAGAGGGCATTATGAGCGTGAAGGAGAAAGAGATCGAGATTATCCCAAGGAAACGAGAGAAGAAAAGGAAGAAAGGCTGCAACGCGAGAAAATTCGTGAGGAGCGGCGTCGAGAGAGGGAGAGGGAGAGAAGATTGGAGGCTAAGGATGCTGCTATGGGAAAGAAAAGCAAAATCACTAGAGACAGAGATAGGGATATTAGTGAGAAGGTTGCATTGGGAATGGCTTCAGCTGGAGCAGGTAGAGGAGGAGAGATCATGTACGACCAGAGGCTCTTTAACCAAGAGAAAGGCATGGATTCTGGGTTTGCAACTGATGACCAGTACAACGTATATGATAAAGGACTGTTCACCGCTCAGCCCACACTTTCAACTCTCTATAGGCCTAAGAAGGACCTTGATTCTGAAGTGTATGGAGGTGCAGATGAGCAGCTGGATAAGATTATGAAGACGGAGCGCTTCAAGCCAGATAAGGCATTCTCCGGCACAGCTGAGAGAGGCGGTCCAAGGGACAGGCCAGTTGAGTTTGAGAGGGAAGCTGCTGAAGAGGCTGATCCATTTGGTCTGGATCAGTTCTTGACAGAGGTGAAGGGGGGCAAGAAACCAACCGATAAGATTGGTTCTGGAGGGACAATGAGGGCTAGTGCAGGCTCGTCGATGCGCGATGGTTATGGGGGAGGTTCCAGCCGAACACGCATCGGCTTTGAGAAGGGACGATAAACTATGTTCTGCTAATCTTTGCTTGTGCAAGCATCAGAATTTACATCTTTGTGTTTGTATGGTAAAGTTATTTCCTTGGCGAGTGCTGTGGATTTGAATTTACTTAAATGGAGGAAGCAGGAAGAAGTATTTCATAAACTCTGGTTTTTCTTAGCCATAATTTGAGTTGCATTATGATGATCAGCACTCTCTTCTAGCTGCTGTGAATTCACCATGGTTTGGTTTTGTGATCGAATTACTCAGAGCTTGTGTTTCGCTGACTGTTTTATGCTGCACGGATTATCTGTTTGAAACATAAAGATGTAGCGAAAAGCAAGTGCCTAAAACTGTTGAACATCTGACCTGTTATTTCAGAGGCTTTAAAATTTTCAATTGTATGGAGGTTTATGGCGATCATATATCAAAGCAATTAGCCTCTCCAGTGATTGTAGACCGGATTGTGAGGACTGTCCCCGTAAAGGTTGGGGCGTGCTACTAAGTTAAAGGGAAGAGCCAATTTTTCCAATGGGATGCTCATCTTTCATATATGTTGCCGCTCCTGGTAAAAACTCAAAAGCAATCTGTAGCCACCTGATAGCTCGAATTCGCGGTTCTATGCTTACCGATTCATAAGAGTTAAGAGTTGAAAACATTGGTTGGAAACAGATTTTTTTTTCCCTGGGCGTCACAGGTTTAGAAACAGAAATCGGGAGCCTAGAATTGTTGGTTTTGACAGTAACATTATAAGTGCTAGGCCGTTTTGCTTGAACGTCTACCCTTCGTGATCTTGACGTGAGAGCAGCTCTGCCATGTTACTAGAGATAAAATTGTCGAAGTCACTTAAGTGATTATTATCTGAGAAGGTAAATTAAGACGATCAAATCATGTGTGATTGTATACAGATGTTAGGGAAAACCCTGACAAAAAATGCCCTATTAACCCCGTCATATATCATCAGATATCATTAGGATGGTGTCAAAGTTACGCAAAAAGCATTAGGAAATAGGAAAGCACAAATCCTTGGAACAGGGTGAAGATGAGTCAGCTGTCGTCCAAACTATAAAGACAAACTTATATCATCATTTGAACACTGTCCTTAAACGCAGAAGAGATCGTTTTAAATACACATCCAACCAACAAAAGCATCCCATATCCATCCTTTTGCCTTCAAATGTTGGTACATACTCAACGGCAAAGGCTTCGGCTTGGCAATAGGAAAACCCAGCAGCAAGGGACTAGGATCCAGAAAAACTTTGGGGAAAGATTAAGAAAGTTGACAAAACTGAAGCTTTCAACCTGTGAAGAAAGCAGGAATCTCGCTGTGCTCAGGGTTTCCGGTCCAAAAAACATTCCTCAGAAGAAAACTGAATCAGTCTGCAAAAGGTTCCTGTAAAATTGCAGTAAACGGTAATGCCTATGAAAACCAAGAATACTTTCTCCAACTATGGGCCCAGGAAACATTGCTCGCACATAAGCTGCAAATCTTCTCTGGCTCTATGCCACATCACATCTCCCTGTGTGAAGCAGCTGCACCTATAAGAAACTGAGGACCACTAAGCAAATATTTTCGAATCAATCTGCTGAATGTTTGGGAAGATTTGCTTCAATGTGGTGAAGTAATTTGGAGATTTTGCCTGAAAAAAGAAAGTAGGTTTAAAGATCTGGAAGCTCAGAGATTAAAATATGGTCGACTTCTGTACAACCAAAACTAAAAGATTATTCAATAATCCATCTTTCTTTTGTCTCTGACAAAAGCAACCAACTTAAAGATTTGCAGTGGTTCCAAAAGAATATATGCAAATGGTAATATATTTTTAAGATATTCATATGGGATGCCTAACATTTATAAAGCCACGAAGGCAAACAGGTTTAGATCAATCATTGAACAAGAAATCAACTCAGCAAGACTAGGAGTGATGGGCTATATGTCCCTATCAACAATGCTATTTTCTTAAAACAAATTCTCAACTTCCCTTTAAAATTTTCCTCAATAAGACATCTAGAGCTAAATCAAAACTGAGTCCTGTTCCATCCTATTTCATTTTTTTTTATGGGGTCAAACCATTCTATTTAAAAAACCACAGCAAGGAAACTCATAATGACCATGGAAACTGCAGCAATACCAGTAACATAGGAAGAATGTGCCATGTAAGCATTTTAGTGGGAAAATAGCAATATTGCTTTTGCTACGCTATAATTCAGGGATAAATTCTCTAAGCAGTCTAAAGGTATGGTGCTCACTATGACTGTTTCAATTTAAGTACATGACATATCATACACAAAATTAAAAGACTACTTGACATATTGCATAATCATAAAATATCCACCCAAGGGGGGATGTGACCGACATAAGAAAAATACTCTGAAATACATCCTTTTATGGAAATGATAGCACGGCAAGATAAAGACATCTTGACCAAAACAAATCAATCAGTCAAGTTGCAGATAACATACACATGGATTGTTCTCGAGGTAGAGAGTGGTGAGTTTCTCCGTTGAACCTGCCACAGCCTCAGCAATAGTTTCAAGTGATTCTATCTGATTGTCATTAAGCCATAAATCTTCTAACCTGCAAATGATATCAGAAGAAAATACAGACATGCAACCAACACACCACTCAGAAGAAAAGTCTAAGCTGCAATCAACAGTCAAATCAGAAAAAAAAAAAAAAATCTTTGACTATGTGAAACTGTGATCATGCGGAAAATCTTAAAAATATTGATACCTTGTTAGGTTCTGAATGTCATCAATAGACTTCAGTTTATTTGATGACAGATCTAATACTCGAAGATTGACTAAGGTTGACAAGCCTTCCATTTTTGCAATGCCATTGTGGCTCAAGTACAATTCCTCAAGAGCAATGCATCCCTACAAATTTTGTCCTTATCATTACTCAAATGTCATTGATAATGTAAGAATTACTGCATTATAATTGCAGAAATGCTCAGCTTGAGGACAAAACACCGGGCCACAGTGTACCTCAAATCCTGCCATAGAGGTCAAACGATTGCTTTGCAAGCTAATCTTCTCGATGCATTTCAGCCCACATAAATTGACTGTTTTGATACGATTCCTTCCCAGCCACAACTCTTGTAACTTAACTAAATTTTGCAAGTTCTCCATCACCTGAAACAGAAGGTTGCATCTCATCACCCAAAAACTACTAAAGAGAGTTCAAATAGACCATTGTGTCTTAGGTACCGATGGGTATGCCTTCTTCAGTAAATACAACCATAACTTGTATCCATGCTAGGGAAAGAAGAAATTCGTTGCTAATACTAGGTACACGATTTGACGTAACAGAATTGAGGTTTGTAATTAAGATCAGTTAAATATTTATTCCCAACAATTGGTTATCTGAAGGTAAGAACAATCACCCTCAATCTGTTAGAGCCGAGTTCAAGAATCTGAAGGTCGGTGAAGTGATCGATCTCCTCAATTTTCGGTACTTCATTCTTTGATACATAGAGCTCCTTGAGAGTGCTGGAGACCTTAGACAACCCACTTAATGAAGGAATCTCATTGAAAGAGACATCAAAAACCAAAAGCCTCTTGAATATATGGGCACCAGGTAGCTTTGTTAATTTGTTATCCCTAAGCACCAGTTCCTGCAGAATCAAAACTTCCTGTTATTCCAAAGAACCAAAAAGGAGTAAAACCTACATGTAATACAAAAATTCTGGCTTTTCCCTTAATCACTCCAAGGAAGAAAACGAACGTGGATTTCACAGCAACATAGCAAATGCCACAAACTCTGTATAATAAGAAATATACACTAGAAAAGGGATCTTTTTTTTTTTTTTTTGGTAGTGGATGAGGTTCAATCACCAGTGCTGCCATGATAGAAAAAGCAGCCAGCATTCTATAACAACAGCTACTGCCGCATAATTGCAAACAAGATACAAACTTTGGCAAGTTTCTTTTTGAGGGTTGGCTAGAGGGACTCCCTATCCCCAACAAGAATCACTTTCCCCCTCCACCTTCTACCTTTCCGAGCCATCCTGTCAAGAGTTTTGCTATAAGTTCTTCTCCGAGTTTCGCTTCATGCACTTAGCCCCACCCTAAGCACTACGAACTCATTGCAAAATGCGGCACCTTTATGGAGTCGGTCGCAACAAAGCCCCAAAACGGGATCAACCTCGATGGATGCTCTACCTATTCATTTTCCTTCCAATATTATTGTCAAGGTGGTCAACCAGCGCCCATTACAAAATCCTTTGCCTACCCTCCACTAATGCTTCAACACACATTTTCTCAGTAAAGTTGCCGCCCCAAAAGCGAAACAAGCACATCCTTCTTCGCAAAAAAAAAAAATCCAATCTCCACCGAACAACAAGATCACATGCCCAAGCAATCGATCGCATAAGAAGAGAATCGAGTACCTCGAGGCCGGACAACGCCTCCCAGCCCGAAATCGCCGCGGCGGCAGCGTCGTCGATCAGATTCTGGCGGAGCGAGAGCTTCTTCAGGTTCGACAGCTGTCCGATTCGCGGGTCGAGGCTCGCGAGGCGGTTCGCCGTCAAGTCCAGCTCCGTCAGGGTCGGGGGGAGCTCGACGGAGGTGAGGTCGTGGAGCTGGCAGCTCGTGAGGTCGAGGACCGCCGCCGCCGCCGCGGGCCCCTCGTCCTCCGCCGTCGCGGCCGCGGCCGCCGGATCGTCGCCGGCCGGCGCCGATTCGGTACGGCTTTCCTCCATGCCTTCGCGACGATCGATCGAACGATCGAGAGAGAGAGAGAGAGAGTACGAGGAGAGGGAAGAAGAATCTTCTGCAGTTCGTTTCTGTTTTCTGCTTCTGTTTGTTCGCTTAATCATTGCGTGGAAGAAGGCATTGGGCCAATGGGCCCATTTTTCTCCTTCGGCTTCCGAAAGCCCAATTGGCCCTTACCATCAAGTTCTATGTAACTGTAAAAAAAAAGTTTAAAAAAGCAAAATTTTGGGTCCGTTTGTTTCAAGGAATATATTGATCGTGTTGCTTATAAAAAAAATTGAGTAAACATAATTTCATCATTTGTGAAAATATTTAGACATAAAAAATTTCATTGATAATGAAATATTTTTATTGATTAATTATTCTGAAAAAGTAAACAATCATTTTTAGGAAAATATTTTTTAAATCATTCATTTTTCAACAAAATAAACACACCGTGAAGATAATTGAGCACCTATTAATAACATTCCATGATTTATGGTGTATTTCTTTCATAGAAAACTCAAGATTTGGAAAATAAATCTAAAAAGATATATTTATTTATTTATTTTTATAATGGGAGATTATTTTCTCAAAAATATTTTCCAAATTTTGATTTTTTTTTTTTTTTATGAAATAGAGGCATCTTTAAATGTTATAACCAAGAACAAGCTACTGACTTGTCTAAGGACGGTGTAGGGGTCTATGGGGCATCTAAGCGTAAGTATTGTCCTTCTAGCAAAAACTCTGAACTTTCCTCCCAAGATATTCTAGAAACACTGGACTATAAATATGTCCAGACGACATGCAAGACTAGGGAAAAGTATATGAACAAGTGAAATAAACCATATATAAAGAGCAAGGAAAGAGAATTTGCTCGATCTATTTATAGTGGTTTGGCCCAAACTCGATGCCTACATCTGCTCCCCAAACCTCGCCGGACTTTAAATTCACTGTCTCAAAAATTAATTTATAATTTGACAAATGAAAAGTTAAATACTTCCACACAACTTTTATTCGTAACTCGTCCAAGTGAGTATCTCTTAATAGACAATAGAAAGCCACTTCCCTCCCCCGCCCTAAGAATGTGGAAATTTAAATTGTCCACCTCCTTCTCCTCATTTTTTTTTTTTTGTCGATTCTATTCTTTTCTTACTTCAACTCTTACTCTCGGATTTTTGTTTTGTCTCCTTGCAGGGTGTGAAAATCGAAATTCACTCCTGAAACTAACTTATTCCCACTCAACTCCTCTAAGAAAGTAGGGATTTGAACCCCCACTTGAAATGGTGGCTACTGGGCCTTCTTCTCGTATGAGAAATAGTCTTGATTCGTAATTCTTCTTAATTAGATATATTTCATAATTGTAAAAACGACAAAAAAAAAAAAAAATAGAACTTTCACCCCTGAAAATTATTCGCGCGGCGCATGCTCATGTCAGAAAGTTAACGACAACGGCGGCGGGGTTGTCGTGACTGCACTGGAAATGTTTCAAGGGAGCATTGGCAAAGGTTGCCGATCGTGTTTTCCTCGCGCCGATCGCCCTGATCGACTCAAGAGCGCTGCGCGCTGAAATCGTGTAGCGCATGATCTCGTTTCGCCACCTCCAACGTGGGCTCTCCAAATTCAGCTCAAGAAGACGGCTCTCCACCTCTTGCGCTCTCGATCACGGCGGCACCCACGAAGCCGATGCGTCTTCCGTGGCTTTCCTCCTCGCGCAATCTCGACAGCAGCCCGATTCGCCGAGCTCGACCCAAGCCCACGCCAAGATGGTGGCGACCCTCTTGTCCGGATGCGATGACAGGCGAGGGTTGAGCCGGATACACGCCCACGTGATCCGCTCCCGCTTGTTGGACTCGAATCCCGTTGCGTTCCACTGGAACAACATCATAAGAGCGTACGCGAGGCTAGACGCCCCGAGAAAGGCGCTGCTCGTGTACGCGTTCATGGCGAGGGCGGGCGTTCCGCCGGATTCTTACACTCTTCCGATTGTCTTGAAGGCGGTGTGCCAATCTTTTGATTTTGAAGCCGGCAGGCAGGTCCATGGTGTCGCCGTGAAACATGGGTTGGAGTGTAATGAGTTCTGCGAGAGCGGGTTCATCAGTTTGTACGCCAAGGCGGGAGATTTCGGTGATGCGCGCAAGGTGTTTGATGAAAATTCTGACAGAAAGTTGGGTTCTTGGAATGCCATGATAGCAGGTCTTGCCCAAGGTGGGCGGTCCAGGGAAGCTATCGACCTGTTTATAGAGATGCGGAGAAGTGGCTTCGTGTTGGATGACGTGACTTTGGTCAGCGTAACATCGGCTTGTGGAAGCATTGGGGACCTAGATTTGGCACTTCAATTGCACAAATATGTTTTTCAGGCTAAAAATAGTGAGAAAGCTGATATTTTGATGTTCAACTCCCTTATTGACCTGTACGGTAAATGTGGTCGGATGGACTTAGCATACAAAGTTTTCCTTGGGATGGAGGAAAGAAACGTATCATCCTGGACTTCTATGATCGTGGGTTATGCGATGCACGGGCTGGTAAGTGATGCTCTTGAATGCTTCCGTTGCATGAGAGAGGCTGGCGTGAAGCCTAATTTTGTGACTTTTGTTGGAGTACTTAGTGCTTGTGTACATGGAGGGATGGTGCAAGAGGGAAAATGTTACTTTGATATGATGCAGAAATATTATGGAATAAGGCCTCATTTACAGCATTATGGTTGCATGGTTGATCTGTTTGGTCGAGCTGGAAGGTTTGATGAGGCTAAAGAAATGGTGGAAGGGATGCCGATGAAGGCAAATTCGATTATTTATGGATGTCTGTTGGGTGCTTGTGAGAAGCATGAGAACGTGGAAATTGGTGAATGGGTGGCTAAGCATTTGCAAGAGTTGGAACCGTGGAACGACGGTGTTTATGTGGTATTATCTAATATTTATGCCAGCAGAGGTATGTGGAAAGAAGTGGAGGAAATGAGAGTGGTGATGAAGCAGAGAAGACTTGCTAAGCTTCCAGGTTATAGCTTGGCAACAAATTCAGAATGATAGTTGATAGATTGAAGTTCTCGGTTTTCATAGCTATGCGAAATGGTGGTTAGTTGATGACACCGTAGAATTTTCAAAGTTTAGTTGCCACAATCTTCACAAGTGTCCTTTTCTTCTTTGGAAAGCCATAGTGATGAAAGTTTTTGTGTGGTTTGGAGGAAAGTCTTTTTTTGCCCTTGTATTGCAAGAGCCAACATGCAATAGTGTCTAGCTGATTTTAGCCTAACTTAATAAGAAGGAAACCAATTCATGAGCACATCTTGGTGAGGTAATGTATCAAGAAGAATCTTTTGGATTTTCTCTTACTGGGAAAAAGCATTAAATGAGTCGATCACGTCAGATAAGAAGCTATGAAGGGACAGTGCATGATGCATTAATGAATTGACGTTCCGGTGCTAATAGTATGTGAGCTGCTTCAGACAAGGCAGAGACTGGAAATCTGATGAATTTAGTGGAGAAAAGCGGCAAGGTTTCTTATGGCAGGTTGCTCATAGTTTCAGGCTGCTCTATAGGACATTCTTTTTGTCTCTTCCATATTAACTGCTTCAATTATTTTATTTGCAGCTCTTTCAGATTAATTAATAGCACTCACCTTTCGCATCTGTTCTTATTTATTATGAGAATCAATTGATGTATTAGCTCACTATTTTGGCTTTCAAGCTGCAATTAATTCCAATATTACCTCTTTCTTGCAATGAAAAGAGAAAAGGAGAATTGGGCGACATTATAACTTCACTGACTTGCCGACTACCCGAGAATGCTTGAATCTTGCTTGATAAGATCTGGACACAATGCCTATTTTATAGAGCCCATTCTGTCAGATGAGTCATATTCCTCCTGGCAGATCTGTTGGTCCTGGTTTACAGTCAATTCATACCGGATGGTATCAGAAGAGGTATTTACAGCTCTCAGTTAGTTATCTTCCCTTGCAGACCATTAATTAATATAATTGAAGAGATGACCGTTACAGACAATGTTCCTCCGATCATTTGGTTAACAGCCAGGTGCCACATCTCCAATCATGCTATTACACATGTATATAAGTTGGAAAACACAATTTTTTGTATCAGAACTGGCTTCTAGGCTCACACATTACTAGAAAAAGTTCTTCCCTCTCTGCAGAAGGACTAAAGTGTCTGTCGAATTGCAAAATAACATTGAAGGTTGACACATGGAGCTATTCAATTTCAGATTTGAATTCTTGTAAGTAGGGACGAAGTTACTGTTTTTCAAGTCAAGTTTCTTCTGTGTGGTATTTTGTGGTAATGGAATATAACAGGAACACTTTGTAAGGGACTGGAATTTAATTGCATTGCATAGGTGACTTTCCGCCGTTGGATACAAAAGGTGTGCAACTTGTTGAGCTGCGCTCTTTCACAGTTGCCCAATTTATTGGAAATATCCTATCAATGCATTTGTACAAGAAAGACAAACATGACAAGTGGGATTTATGCCCCTTGTGTGGATAGAGCAGCCTCCATTCTTTCTGCCATGCGTTGGAGAGCAGAACCATAGAACTCTGTCAGACCTATCTCAGTCCCTCCTTCAATTGGATTTGCAACAAAGGACCAAGTTACAGCGGTTGCTTCTTTTTCAGCATCTTTCACATGTGAGTTCAGTTGTTGCCACTAAAGATTTGAACCCCATCATAGTACTATCCATGATCTCATAGCTGAAGCTTTTGTTGACAGGATCGATAGCGAGCAGCTTCTCCAGAGCCCAGTTGGTGACCGCCTCCTCCGAACCATCCTTGGAGATTTTCGCGACAGCAGAATATTGGACGCAGCCAGGCTGACCCGATACTCCTTCAACTCCATAGCACACATCTATCATGGGGAGAGCCACTCGTGGAGGTTGAAAAAATCCTGCAGAAGTAGCCATATCTGGTCCGGACTGGAGCCTTTGACTCGGGCACTAACCTTTATTTCCCATTTCTTCTCTGCTTCACAGGCCATAGCAATCCAGGATTCAGGCTTCAGCAGTTAGCATTTAGCATTTGATTGAACAATACTGAAATAGTGAAAGCATTAGTTGTCAGGGTACGAGAAAATATAGGTGTTGGACAAGTGCTCATAGGTTGGCTTCAGTTGGTCAGTGGATGTTCGTGGGCGGGTGCTTTGGGGTCCCATGAACATGTGAGATATACTCAGAGCACTTTTCGTCAGTTTGTGAAGAGACATTCTGGAAGTGGCACGGGAATCATGCAGGCCCAAAAGAAACATAATTGTTTAAAAATGACAAGTCTCGACAATCAAACAATATAAATGTGATTAAATGAAAAATAATAAACTTAGACACGAGAAAATAATTGATTCTGATTGATTGTAATTAATTTAGGGGATTTTTGAAATTTTTCATAATTGATTCTAATTGATTGTGATTGATATTTTTCTACTTTAGATAGTCATCCTGTACATGTATTCTTCATTTGGTAGGAACTAAATATTATATTTTCATGTCATCACAATTCTCAACTACTAGCAAGGGAAGCAATCATCCCGCTGAGTAGTGTTTTTAAATCTATAGTGGTCGTTGCCTCTCTCTCACTATGCAGGCTTCAGACTTCAACAACCAGTAATGAAGTAGCTGATTTAACGGAGTTGTTAATAGGCACTTCTTAGCATGTTCAACTATTGAAAGCACATATACGGTGCGTTGGCAGTGCACCAAAACAGATGTTGACATGAGCCGTAATTATGGTGGCACCAATGCTAGATCCCAGTGCATTTCTCCGTGGAGGCCTGGGTTCGAAGCCCCTGCAAGGCCGTTGGGTCATTTGTGCGCCTTGCCCGGTACGTGGGGTGGTGGTTTCCCCACATTGCCTCCGGGGTTTACTCTTTGGCTGCCGGCCGTGTGGGGGTTCCCTGGGTCACAAAAAAAAATGTTAAATCGATTTATTGTTCCCTTGCATGCTCATGTCCTCATGGGGTAGGGGTGTCAAAAAGCGAATCGAACCGAGATCGAAAAATTCCGTTTTTTCGGTTCGGCTCTCATTAAAAATCAAAATTTTTTTATCGGTTTGGTTTTTATCGGTTAACTGAACCGAACCGAACCAAATCAACAAACAGAGATAAGAGCTTATTTATTGGAAACGAAAAATATATACAACAGGAAAAAAAAGAAAAAAATGGCAAAAATCAAAAACTAAAAGCTGAAAACCAAAAACCGAAAAAGCTGAAAAAGACCGAACCAAAATGTCAATTTGATTCGTATTCGGTTCATGTCTCATTTAGTTCGGTTCAGAATTTTTTCCTAGTGGTTGGGTTCGATTCGATTTTTCAAAAAATCCGAATCAAACCGAACCATTGACACCCCCTACTATGGGGTGCTGATTCGTTGAAAGCATGCCGATTGCCTCGGGAAAAGACCACCAAAAACCCCAAACTTTGTTTAAAGTGACAAATTTACCTAACTTTCTTTTTTTTGTAACATAAAAAAACCAAAAACTTTGCAAATTATGATACATTTACCAAATTATGATACATTTATGATACTCTTCTTCTTCTTCTTCTTCTTCTTCTTCTTCTTCTTCTTCTTCTTCTTCTTCTCTCTTCCCTCCGCTAGCCATGGCGAAGGGAAGCTGGTGTTCGACGAGAGCTGCCCTTGTTGACGTCGGGCGAGGGTCGCCCTCATCTAGGGTGGATAGGGTAGCCCTCGCTTGACCCAGCTGAGCGCCGCCCTCGCCCAACGCTGTCGAGGGCAGCCCTAGCCAGCCCAGGTGAGGGTGACCCTCGCCGGACGTCAGCTTCTCTCTGTTGGCTCCACCATGGCCGGCGGAGGGAAGAGAGAAGAAGAAGAAAAAAAGAAAAAAAATTTAAAAAGTAAAATGACAAAAATGTCCTATAGTTTATGGTAAATGTGTCATACGAATGAAAGTTCAGGGTTTTTTGTGTCACAAAAAAAAGTTTGGGGTAAATGTGTCACAGTTGGCAAATTTCGGGGTTTTTCATGTCACAAAAAAAAATTTGGTGTAAATTTATTATTTTAAGCAAAGTTTGGGTTTTTTTTTTTTTTTTTTTTTTTTTTTGGTGGTTTTTTCCCTTTTGAGAAAAGCATGAGATAGCCTAGCCATGATGGACTGATTCTGCAAAAGGACGGTGAGTAAAGTAGTTTTCATCAAATAGCATATCGGCTGTTTCGTAGGTTGACAACTGGAGACAATGTGGTGGATCTTGTTTAGAGGATATAGGTTGTAGGATTCCATGCTGCGTTGTGTGCATGTTGGTTGTTTGTTTGTAAAAATAATAAAAGGTGATTTTTCCATGTCTCACTTAGGAAAGTTGGGAGGAGATGGGCAACTTTTCTTCTAGTTTGTTTAAAGAAAAAAGAATGGGTTGTGGGTTAGATCCACAATAACTATGTGGGGGTGTGCAAGTTTGGCACAATTTAATTTGCACTAACCTTTTTATTTCATTTATTAATTTTATCTGGTACAATTATCTTATTAACCTTTATTAATTGAAATGTTATATTTTTCATTTAGTATTTTTGGAAATTATGAAATTTGGAATTTTCTTTTAGAAAAATAGTTTTTTAATTATTTTTTATTCTGAATTTTTTTTTGTCTTTTGAAGATAACCTTTGAAAATTGCCTTGTTCAATTTGCAACTTTTCCTAAAGGGATATCTTTGTTCACTTTGCAACTTTTTGTGAAGTGATACATTTGTTTACTTTGCAACATTTACGAAAGGGTTGCCTCTATTCATTAAAACCGAGATAAATATGTTAGTTTTGGCATGAATATGTATTAAGTTTTTTCGAGTTTTCTTTTCAAAATTACAACCGTAATTTCAATTGTTTCCTTTGAGAGACCTTGGAGCAATATTAGAATTGCTATCTAATACTCTTAATGGAGACTTTGTTATATCTTAAAGGATAGTTGCTAATGACTATTAGCAATATTGTGGGACAAATAAATCCTTAAAGAAAGTGATATCATGTCTTAAAGTCTGACTTTATTTTTCTATCCAATTCGAAGTCATATTTTTCCAAAAGGTTTAAGGATTTATTCACTCAATAATGGAGTCAGAGACAATTAAAGTTATAAATCAAGACATGGTCAAACTGAACTGGTTTGACAAGAATAACTTTGCTCTCTAGAGAGACAATATGATGTTCCTACTCACTACTATGAAGATATCCTACATATTGGGTCCTAAGTTTGCGCCTAGAGAGGATTTACAGCCTACTACTGAGGGAGGACAACCAAGTGCAAAAACCATTAAAAGGGTTAACAAAGAGAAGAAGAAATGTGCAGAAGATGAATTGCTATGTTGTGGACATATTGTAAATATACTATCCGATTAATTGTATGACTTATTTACTGAGATGAAGTCAGCTAGAGAAACTTGGAATGTACTGTAATTCAAGTACAAAGAGGAGGAGCCAGGTACTAATAAATATTTAACCGCGAAGTATTTTGATTTCAAGTTTAGTCATACTTAACCCCTTGTTAGAATAAGTCTATGAATTACAAGTTCTTGTCAACAAAATTTGCACACTTAAAATTGATATTTTGAAAGCTTTTTAAGTTGGAGCAATTATTGCAAACTTGCCTCTAAGTTGGAAAGATTATGGAACAACTTATGCACAAGTCAAAGGACATCACCTTGAAGCAAATACAAAAACATCTCTGTATTGAGGAAGAGTCACATTTACATGATAATACTATTATGTATGATTCCAAGGTGAATGATGCGGAAGGAAAACTTAAAATCGACCAAAAATTCAAGGTAAAAAACATGCATAAATTTAAGAGAACACAAAGGAAGAAAAATGGTTGTTGTTTTGTTTGTGGTAAACAGAGACACAATGCTAAGGATTGCATTTACCGCAAGAGCATATCAAAGGACAATAACATTTCAACTGTGAAGGCCGATGCAAATTTGATTGAAGAAAATCATGTGGCCATGATTTCAATCATGTTGTCAAACATGAAAATTTCTTAAATTAATGATCTAATGGCTATGATTTATGAAATCAACTCTACTACAATCCAATCCAGTTAGTGGTTAAATTCTGGAGCAATAGTCCATGTGTGTAAAGACAAGTACATATTCAAGCAATTTGAAAAGATAATCGACTCAAATGTTCAAGAGGTCCCGATGACGAATAATATTCTTGCAAAGGTTGTTGGCAAGGGCATGATGGAGATAGACTTTACTTTTAGTAAGAAGATTACTCTTCTTAATATGTAATTTATACCCAAAATTAGAAAGAACATAGTTTCTATTGTTTACTTTGCAAAAGAGGGGTTTCGTTTTTTGTTTAATCCCAACGAGGTTATCCTATCAAAAACTGAAATGTTTGTTGGCAATAAGTTATACAAATGACGACATGTATCAACTAATTAACAATAACAATATTGCCACTTCTGTTTATATTGTTGATTCTCCACATTTATGGCAAAGTAGGTGGGTACATGTAAATATTCATTATTTAAAGAATATGAAAAATTTAGACTTGATAAATTTTAATGGCGAATTTGATAAATGTGAAATTTGTGCGTAGTCCAAATTAACTAAGAAACCATTTCCTAGTATTAAAAGAAATTCAAATTTATTAAATTCGACTTATATGTGAATTCAATGGCATACTAAGCCGTAATGGTAAAGTTATTTTATTGACTTTGTGGATGATTGCAATAGGTATTTATATATTTATTGAATGAAGGCATTTACCATGTTTAAGAACTATAAGACTGAAGTAAAAAATCAATTAAAAAGGAAAATCAAAGTTTAATGTTCGATAGAGGTGGATAATATTTTTTAAATAAATTATCTTCATTTTGTGAAAAAATATGGTATTATTCATCAAGTTTACACACCACATACTCCACAACAAAATGGTTTGGTTGAAAGAGAGAATCGATCTCTTGAAAAAATGATTAATTATATGCTTTTAAATTCAAAGCCACCAATTACTCTTTAGGGAGAAGCATTGCTTACTACACGTTATATTTATAATAGAAATATCATCTATGGATTATGGAAAGGTAGAAAACCAAACATGTCATATCTTGAAGTGTGGGGGTGTTTGGCATGCTATCGAGTACTAGACCCCAAGCAAACAAAACTTGAACTTAAAGCTATCAAAAGTGTTTTTGTTGGATATGCCAAAAATTGTAAAGCTTATATAGGCTTCTTGAGTCCATTGTCATTAGAGAAATGAGAAATGTTGAATTCTTTGAGACTGAATGTTCCACGGGTTCTAAAATTATTGAAAATAATTCAAAACCTATAAAAACTCAAATAGATTCTCATGAGAAAAAAAAAGTGATTCTAAAAACATGGCTGAATTGGGAAGAAGCACTAGAGCTAAAAAATTGAAAGACTTAGGCCCAAATTTTATTACTCAAGTTTTCTTATTGAAGGAGACAAATAATAATGTGATAAATAAATACCATTTAGTATTAAATTTAGAAGACGATCCTAAATGTTTTAGTGATGTTACGTCTTATAGAGATGCTTCTTTTCGAAAGAAGTTGTAGATGATGAAATTGACTCAATTATGTCCAATAATACTTAGGTATGAGTAGATTTACCAAAAGAATCCAAGACTATAAATGGGTTTTTTTTTTGAAGAAAATATCATTTTGATGATTCTATCCAAGCTCTTAAGGCTAGACTAATGGCCAATGGGTATAGACAAAATGAAGGAATATATTCTTTTGATACATTAGCTCTTGTACCACATATAATTTCTATTTGAATTTTTTTCTCTTTAGCTTCCATTTATGATTTTTGTGTTCATCAAATAGATGTTAAGACTGCTTTCTTGAATGGAGACTTAAACGAGAAAATTTACATGGAATAACTATAGGGTTTCGTTCTTCCTGAAAATGAAAGGAATATATGTAAATCGATTACATCTTTTTGAGGGCTTAAGCAAGCTCCTAAGCAGTGGCATGAAAAAATTGATTCAATCATATTGTCTAATTGGTTCATATACAATACCGATAAATGTATATACTTTAAATTTACCAAAGACTATGGTGTCTTAGTATATTTGGATATTGATGATATGCTTATCTTTGGAATGAACATGACTAGAATTGTTGAGATTAAAAAGTATATAACTTCCATGTTTAAAATGAAAGATTTAAGTGAAGTAGATACAATCTTAGGTATTAAGGTTAAAAAATATAGTAGAGGTTATTCTTTGAGCCAATGTGATTCCATTGAAATATATTAAATCTCAACATCTTCGTTTCAAGTAAATAAGTACTCCATTTGATTTCAATACTAAATTAAATTATAATACCAGTAGAACATTAACACAACTCGAATATTCCAGTGTAATAGGATCTTTAATATATGTGATGTATTTTGCAAGACTTAATACAACTTATTCCGTATGCAAATTGAGTAGGTATACTAGTAATCTAAGTATAAAACATTGGAAAGAAATTACTAGAACTTTTGATTATCTTAAGAGAACTAAAAATTTAGGATTATTCCATAATAATTACCAGCCATATTAAAATAATACATCAATGCTAGTTGGATTACAAGTGTGGGTGATAAACATTCTACTTCTTGATGGATATCCATAATAGGTGGAGGCATTGTATCTTGGACGAGCAAGAAATGAATATATACAACTCATTCAACGATGGAATCCGAATTTGTTGCTTTAGCAGCAATTGGGAAAGAAGCTGAATGGATTAAGAATTTATTGTTGAATATCAAATTATGGTCTAATCCTATACCTTCTATTTTTACCCATTATGATAGTCAAGCCACTTTGGGAAAGGCTTATAGTAGCACTTATAATGGAAAGTCTAAACATATTAGTCTAAGATATCAATGTGTGAGGCAAGTTATTAAAAAATGCTACTATAACAATTGTTTACGTGAGATCAAGTAATAATCTAGCCGATCCCTTAATAAAGGCTTTATCATGAGATATGGTAAAAATGACCTCACAAGAAAAGCGGAAACCCTTTATTTAAAATCACCGGTAATGGGGACACACCCTGACAAGAAATGCTCTCAGTGTTTCGACATGTTCTTGTGCTCCTATAGCACCACCCCCATATACATCCACTGACCGACTGAAGTCAACCTAAGAGCATTGTCCAGCACATTGATTCCCATGACAATCCAAGGTTATGCCTTCTCATACCCGAACAACTGAAGCTTTTCCCTATTTCAATGTTGTTCCACTGCTGCTCAATGCTAATTGCTAATTGCTGAAGCCTGAAGCCTGCATTTGCTATGGTCAGTGAAGCAAAGGAAAAATGGAGAGGAAAGGTTAGAGCCCTGGTGAGAGGCTCAGGTCCTGACCAAGTATGGCCCCTCCTGGAGGATTTCTTCAGCCTGCACAAGTGGGTCCCCACGATAGACACGTGCTATGGAGTCGAGGGCGTGTCGGGTGAGCCCGGATGCGTCCGATACTGCTCTGGCACAAGAAGCTCCGCCGATGGTTCCAAGGATGTTTTCACCGACTGGGCTCTGGAGAAGCTGCTTGCGACTGACCCTGTCAACAAAAGCTTCACTTATGAGATCGTGGACTGCAATGATGTCGGGTTCAAATCCTTGGCTGCCACAATGAAACTGACGGCGGTGAGAGATGCAGAAGAAGATGGATGTGGAATGAGCTGGTCTTTCACGGTGAATCCGATTGAAGGATGGACGGAGAAAGATTTGACGGAGTTCTACAGTGCTGCTCTTCGAGTCATGGCTGAAAGAATAGAAGCTGCCTTATCGAACAAAGGGTAATAAATCTTGATCTGATTCTTGTTTACCTTGTAGTGTCATCCTATGGCATTGATGCCCGTAATAGTAACAGTCACTGCATGATCTGATATCTAGAATGAATAGGGCTACAATACCAGAGACCAGACCAAGAAGATTCGTGAAAATGGTGTATCCAACTTATTAAATGAGTGCGCAATAGTCGTGTACAAGTATAAATGTTCAATTAGAGCATTTGAGTCGCATATATCCTCATTTTTCCATCTTTAGATGCTGTTTCCGGTAGAGCATGCAAATCGGGGAGTCTCTATTGGTAGTTTGTTTATAAAACAAATGAAAATGTGCCTTGTCCCGCATTGAAAAAATGTAAGTGCACACGTGGACGAGATTTGGCATTAACCAACAATCATTATTTTATTTATTAAAAATTCGGATTTATTTCTATAAAAATTAATCATAAAGACTTGTTGAAACAGTGCGACTGTTTATGAAAAAATTACTGTTATTTTTTATTATTAATTTAATTCCGAATTTTTAGTTATTTTCAACATAACTTTTGAGACATACTTGTTCATTTTGCAACCTTTTCCGAAAGGTTGCATTTGTTCTTTTTTGCAATCTTTTGAAGAATTGTTTGTATTCGAAAGACAGATAAATACGTTTGTTTTGAGATCAAACTAATATCATCTTCTTCCATTTTTCCGTCTTCTTTTAAAAGAAACTACAACTATTATTTACAATTATTTTCCATGAGAGACCTTGGAGAAATACTAGAATTATTATTTAGTAATCTCATTTGAGATTTTGTTGTATTTTGGAGGAAATTTGCCGGTGACCATTAATAACATTGTGGGGCAAATAAATTTAAAAAAAAAAAGTGATATCACGCCTCAAAGTCGGACTTGATTACTCGATCCAACTTCATTGTTCTACCCAATTTGAAGCCATATTTTCTAATAGTCTCCGCTTTATGGTGGGTAAGTTCAAAAATGAAAATTTGTATAGCTGTTGAATCTCACCACTAACAAGCAGACCGGAGTAGAATGTAGACAGAAGTGGATGTCATCACTTTGAATCAGTGAATGAAGCGAAGCAAAGTGAGAAAATAACCAAAGAAGTCAAAGAGAAAGCTGTGTTTAGACACACTAGTGATCATAAAAGTATGGCAGCTCTAAGCACCTTTATTGATTAAAACTTAATTGTTAGCTTCTCAGCTGTGTCAGAGAAGAGAGTTGCATCACGTGCATAGGGGAATACAAATTAAAGTTTATTGAATGAAATGGAAGGAGAACTTGCTTCAAGTTGCAGAAACCTTCATAAACTCACACCCAATTTCGGAAGACGGAAATACCTACACCTCGTAGAAACTCTAAGTCCGAGCCTTCCTCCCTCTTACTGTCGTTCCTGATAACATGGAGTGCGAAAACGCGATTGTCAGGTTCGGTGACCTTGACCAAAGCGCACGTCAGCAGCTCCCTACTTTGCGAGCTTAATGCCGACCACCACCATCTGGTCTCCATGAACTTCGGTTGGAAGCTCTATGGCGGCGACTCCGCCTGGCAGCATTTTATCGTGTGCGTGCGAGCTTCAAGCATCACGTTGGGCTCGTTGAGGTTGAAGAAGAGGTGAGCTGTCCAACTTTGACACTATGAGGGAAGCGCCATCTTTCGTGTGCCGTGGTTGCTCTATAATAAGGAATGTCCAAAGGCACTAGATGCTTGGCAACGGGTCTTCTTGTCGTTCGTGCAGCGAAATTTGTTCATAAACTACATCCAATAAGTTATAGTGTTGAAGTTGATTAAATTTTGTGATAAGATTTGCATATAATTCATTCATGAGATTGAGAGATTATTTCGTGAAGAATTGTTGGGTTTAAATACTATGTGCATTATTAGGTGTAATTGGGGTTTTAAAAACACCGTGAGTATTTGAGTGATTTGAGTATATAATCTCTATGTATTGCTTGATTTATAGCAGAATTCGTCACCATTTTCCCTGCAGACGCAGGTCACTATGACTTAACCGTGTAAATTTGGTGTCTCATTTATTTTCTTATTTTGTCTATTTTATTGATTGCTTGCGTTCTGCAATAATCATGATACCAATCCTTTATAGAGTCAATGCATCATGGCTAGGTTGTTTCCCGCCTTTCTCAAAATGATAGAATCAAAAGCAACTGGCCGTGCTTTCACAAATCAGCACCTCATTGCGACACGAGTGTGCAAGGGATCATCAAATGTGTTTAGCATTAATAAGGGCTCATGTCAATATCTGTTTTGGTGCACTGGCCTCATGTGGGCGAATCTCTTAGGACAATTATAGGTTTGTCGAGGAGCCATGAGTAGAATTGTGACAATAGAAAAATATAACATTCAATCCATACTAAATGAAGAATACATTTATGACATGACTTTCTATAGTAGCAAAATATCAATTAGAATCAATCAAAATCAATTAAGAGAAATATACAAAAATCCCATAAATATTTCTATATTTCTAATGCAGAGGTCAACTTGAGTTTGGAGAAAAGATCCAACAAATGAAGTAGAAATATGTCCAACGGTGCCACAAAGAATATAATATTTAATGAAATGCAGTTTATTTCAACGTGCATAGTTTTATTCGTGGAAAACATCGAATGTATTGTCAAAAGAGCCAGCTAAAAGCGTCGGAAAAGCACCTACAAGGCCACGGGCTTCAGTATCTTCGAGACGTGGCAGCATGTGTGGGGGCGTCCGACATCCTTTTGACGTGAAATTTTAGGATTTTATTTGTCGGAGAATCTAGTAGTGTTGTCTATTCTCCAAAGCAAATAGCAAAAGATACAGGCTTGGTAGAGGAACGGAAGCAACATGGCCTATACGACTGGCTTCGTGATGACTAAGTGGAGTGATGCGGCTTATACAGTTGGCATCATGACGACAGGGTGAAGAAACGAAGCCTATGCGCATTGTTAGAAACACACTCGATAGAGAAAAGCAACCAATGCACATTGTTAGAAACAAACTCGATATTGCGTTCAATGATGGGTCTGACACTAAATTATGATGACTTAAAAATGTAATATTCTTTTTATAACCAAATGAATAGTACATAGGCTTTACAATAGGACTATCTAGTCATATCTAAAGTAGCAAAACATTGATTACAATCAACCAAAATCAAGTAAGAGAAATACACAAAATCTCCTAAATATATCTATATATTTGACACCAATATTTACATGCACATCCTAACAACCATGCTTTCAGTATTTATGTTAGGATACATATGTGAGTTGTGTTAGAGAAGTTTCACATTGAAGAATTGATATGGTGTACAACAGTTAATATATCATAGTTGTACCATAGTCCATTAACTTAAAATTTTAAGTAGAGGTAGACTCAACTGGATATATTGATTGATTCAAACTTGTGGCGATCTTCTCGAAAGAAGGTACTAGGCAAGTGGGTCAAGATTGCGATTCTTGATACTTTTAATCAAATATTTGATTTTCTTGGTAACAAGCAAATATGTGCTACTTCTAGGAAGGCATTTTCGGATTACAAAACTTCAAGTCTTCAACATGCTCTCTCACTCTCTATATAAACCTTGATATCCGCAGCTCAAAAACACAAGCCTAATTTGCCTTCATCTCTCTCTCTCTCTCTCTCTCTCTCTCTCTCTCTCTCTCTCTCTCCACTTTGTTTGAAGAACTAACAAAGCCAAAATGGATTCTGCAAACATTGATCATGTGACTTCTGAGATGAACCAAACCCAACCAAAATGGCAAGGCCAAGCTTGTGCAGACTTGGCGGGTCCAAAGGCAGACCAAATATGGCCCTTCGTGGAGGACTTCTTTGGCCTCAAAAGGTGGTTCCCGACCCTCACTGCTTGCACCGGGGTCGAGGGCGTCCCTGGCCAGCCTGGGTGCATCCGTTACTGTGCTGGGTTCAATAATGCCCCGTTCGACCGGGCCATCGGTCAGGCCAAGACAAGCACCCTGTATTGGGCGAAGGAGAAGCTGTTGTCGATCGACCCAGTCGCCAAGACATTAAGCTATACCATCATAGACAGCAATATCGGGTTCAACTCCTACGTAGCCACAGGCCGAGTCGTGCCTAAGGAAGAGGGGTGTTGCATCATGTGGCGGTATGAGGTCGAGCCCGTGAATGGCTGGAAACACGAGGACTTGGACCAGTGGTTCGAGTCGGCCTTGCAGGTCATGGCCAGGAGCATGGAGAAGGCTCTTCTCAGTCAAGCAAACTGATCTCGTCTGAATCTGATGATTTGCCTCTGTGCTCGTGTGGTAGTCTTGAAGCTGAGTGATGCGGTGTGCAATAGTACGTAGTAGCTCTCTAATATTTTCGCAATAATTCGTATGTGAGACATTTGATATAATTTATAAAAGTTAATAATTTTTATTCATCGGATTCGGTTTCATAAGATTGGTCACTATTCCCCATTGGCATTGGATTTAGAGCACCATCTTGTACGTCCAAATTGCATTTATATATACGCTTTTGAAGGAATTTTTCCTTTTTGCCAGAAAAATGAGCGAGAGTTATATTTGCTCAAACTGAAGATATGATCATACATGACCGACATAATCTTGAGGCTATGATTATTTCACGGAATATATAATATTTCTAGAAAATATTTTGAGGGAAGTCAATTTTTTAATAAGACGACAATATTTCCGGTATTTGGTTAAAACTTGAAAATGAACTGAAAAATATTTTATGTCGTTTCGTGTGAAAACATAATTTGATTTTCTTAAATAGACACACACTATTCGAGCTTTAGTAGTTTATACATGGGCAATTTCGGAACCAAACATTGTCACTAGGGTCTCGGGTCTAGCCTCAGTGGACCCAAGCATGGGAACCGAGGTTCCCAGGCTCAACCTTGATGGACCCGTGCACTCGGGCATGACCTTGAGTCGGGCATGACCTTTGTGGAAGCAAGCTCGAGTGTTGGGAATTTGAGCTTGGCTTTGGTGGACTCGAGCCCGAGTGTTGAGGTATCAAGTACAGGCACTAAGGCTTTGGGCTTGGTCTTGATGGACCCGAGCACAAGTGCCAAGGTCCGGAGCTTGGCCTTGATGGACCTAGGTAGGGGCGCTAGAGATTCAAGCACAGGCATCGAGATCTAAAGTTGAGTCTTAATGAACCCGAGCCCAAGCCCGAGCGCCAGAGATCTAGTTTTGCACATCAAGGTTTGGGAACTAGTGTTGGGATCTTGGTGCACCAAGTGTAAATTTTGAGTCCAAACGTCGATATCTAATCATATTTGAAAAATGATTTATAATTTTTTTAAAAATAAAATCATGTTCTTGAATCTAAAAATAGGTTTTTCTTTGATCAGGAAAACATTTTTTGCTAACTCATTTTTCTTAAGAATGTTTTTTGCGAAACATACCTCACTTGAGTTTAGGTATCTTTCAATTAACTTTGACAGGTCGAATAATGCTATTTCAGACAAATGCGGAGTATTCATGTCAATTTTGACTTCATTTTTATACGTTGGTACGATGAGGTTCGTGGCGGATTCAAGAGTCTCCATTTAACGCGGCAATATGTCCCCTTAGAGTGCCATTATCCTGGTGTCCAGCCCCGCACCATTTATGCGCATCTGCTCCAAGAGTACGACGATATGAGAGACACATTCAACAAGCTAGTCAAAATTAGTGAGGAGAAATCACGATATGAGTTCTAAATTTTGTCAATTCTTTGCACTGTTGGAATGTGACTTCAAATAGGTTTTTTTAGTAGAAAGAAATATATGACTTAGAATTAAATTGAACAATGAAGTCAAACTTTGAAGCGTAATATCATATTCTTTACTGATTTATTTGCCCCACATTATTGCTAATGATTATTTGTAGGTTGTAAATATTATTCAGGATATAGCAAAGTCTCGATTGATAATACTATATAAGAATTTTAGTATTGCTTTAGAGTCTCTTAAGGGAAATAATTGAAATGATGACTGTAATTTTGGAAAGAAAACTGGAAAAGACTTAATATGCATTCATGCCGAAATTGATATATTTATCTTGGTCTTAATGAACAAAGAATAATGCAAAGTAACGGTGCCGTTATTGCTTGAAGATGACAGTGCAACACCACTTTCACTTCAAGAAGAACCGGCTATTGGATTTGTGTAAATAAGAAAAAAGGGAAAGTTGCTTAATGGGCTGCATCGGAAAGGAAAATTAGAATTTTCTTTTTTGCCATCTTAACCTCACATGTTCTTTTAAGAATATTACAAAATTAGAACATTAGAAACATAGTAAACTAATTCAAATCACATTTTATCATGTTAACTCTAAATCATTTTAGTATGTTTCTTTAGAATATGTTTTTATTTTTCAATTTGAGAATATGCTTGTTCGGAATAACCACTATGATGGGGTAGCTCACTATAATCAATCACCTAGATTTCCCTCTCTCAATTTCCTTTTTTTGTACAAGTACCCCTTCTTGGCATGCTTAAAAGTATTATAGTCAAACCAGCTACTGCCATTGTAATGGTTATCCTGAACAAGCATTTTTTCAAATTGAAAAATACAAACATATCCTAAAGAAGTTCACAAGGAATTTTAGAGTTAACCTTGTAGAATGGGATTTGATTGAGTTTATTGTATTTTTAATGTTTCCATTACTTTGTAACTCTCATGTTTATTATAGTAATTAAGCATTAAATTTTTTAAAATCGGAAAGAAAGAATGATACTTGGCAATGAAAGATTCCACAAAAAAAGTTGGGCTAGAGATCAGAAGAACATGCGGTATGAGGAGGAAAGAAGAAAGGAAAAATTTATAACTCTCAGTTTCTAGTGCAACCCATTGAACAATTTTCCTTGTTTTGATATTTAAACAAATCCAGTAACTGGCTCCTCTTGAAGCGAAAGTAATGGTTGAAATTGCCCCATCATCTTCTAAATAGTACGGAACATGACACAACACGTCGATATGACGTTTATGAAAAATAGAGAATTTCGATATATTGGGACATGTTATATATTAAATGAATATTCTTATTTTTAATTAATTTGATTCAAATTCACAAATAAATAAATAATAAAAAATAGCTTATAATGAATTTACACTTACAATATTAATAAATCTATTCATAGAAAATTTGAAAAACATATTAATAGTTAATACGTACCCATATTTAGGAACATATTTATAACTTTAACAAAAATTATAGATGAAACTAATAACTAACAAAAAATTATAATCAACTTATTTAAAAAAAATCTATGAGCTTCTATAATAATTAAAATTTATCATTATTTAAATTTTAATATTTTTATTTTTGGAAACTATTTTTAGATAATTTATTTATTTTTTTGACAAATATAGCATAGCCATCCAAAAATTATTTTCCTCTTTTTTTTCCCAAACCCCCATTACCCAAAATTTATTTCCCTCCATCATTTCTCTCCCCCACGCCACCTCAAACCCACCCCCCTCAGTTTCTTTTCCTCCTTTCTCCCCTCAATGACCTGTCATTTCCTTAAATTTTCTCTCCCACTCCACCTCACCCCTCTGATTTCTTTCCCTCGTTTGTCCCCCCTGCCACCTCCCCCACCCACCCACCTGTCATTTCCCTCTTCCCCTCCCCCTCACGCCAACCCCCACCCCTTGGCCCCCCATTAGTGATGGGCCATCACATGTTGTTTCTCTCCCCCCTCACCCCTATGCCACCGCAACCCCTCGGGCCCCCCGCCTCATTTCTTCCCCTTTCTTCCACCCCTCCCATCACCCGTTGTTTCTCCTCCCCGCCTCCCTCCTCTTCGCCTCTGGTTCTTTCCCTTTCTTCCCCCTTCCCCCCCCCTAATGACCTGTTAATGCGACCTCCTCCTCCTCCTTCTCACACGATCCTCTTTGCTCTCTTCCAGTCGTCTCATCGCATTGCCTCCGGTCCTTCCTCCTTCGCAACCACAGCCTCAACCTCATCACCGACCCTCCATTGCAGCATCACAATCATGACCGTCTAGATCGTCTCGGTCTCTACTCTTCCTTTGGCCCTCCCTCACCGTCATGGCGTCGCTTGTGCTCCCTCACCCTCATCTCCATAGTTCATTGTCTTCTTTGACAACCCTCTCTTGGACACACGTGTTGGAACGTGTCAAGAAAAGTTGATCATGTGTCCAAGTGTGTCAGACACGTCAACACATGTCGGACATGACAAGGGAGCTCGGACAACGTGTTTGTACTTCATAGGTCATCTTCAAGCAATAACGAGACTGTTATTCTAGCGTTGCTCATGAACAAAAACAACCATTCAAGAGAGCTTGCAAAGTGAACAAAGGTAACATTTCAGAAAAAGTTGCAAATTGAATAAAGATATTCTTCCGGGAAAAGTTGTGAACTAAATAAGTATATTTTAAAAGGTTATCTTGAAAAGACATATAAATTTGAAATAAAAAATAATTATAATTAATTTTTTAAAAATAAAATTCTCAATTTCATAATTTCCAAAAATACTAAATGAACAAATATAACCTTTTGACTAATAAAAGTTAACAAGATAAAGGTATGGAATTAAATTAAAAAATAAAATGAAGGGGTTAGTGCTATTAGACCACACCAAAATCATGCACACGCACATGAATATTGTGGGTTTAGCCCATAACTCATTCTTTTCCTTTGAACATATTAGAAGAAGCTTATATTATAAAGGGGATAAGTACACTAATGGTGCCATAAGTTGTGTACGGCGCTCACTTTGGTGCCAAAAGTTTCCGCCGGATCACTTAAGTGCCAAATTGGAGAAAAAAAGATCACTTTGGTGCCATCGGCGAGAAATTCTGGCCAAAATGATTACGTGGCTTTATATTTAAAAAAAAAATCGATAAACCCTTTAAACGACGTCGTTTTCTGTCCTATTTAAGAAAACAACGTCGTTTTGCCGTCCTATGTGGATGGCTTAGGAAAAACGACGTCGTATTGCTCATTTGTGATTGAAATTAGGGTTTTTTTTTTGTTCATCCTCGCCGACCAAGCTTGCTCAGCCACCGTGCTCGGCCACCGTCGCTCGGCCACGGTGCTCGGCTACCGTCGCTCGGCCACCATCGCTGGGCCACCGTGCTCGGCCACCATCACTCGGCCAAGAAGTGATGGGAAAATAGGAGGCGAGGGCAGAGGAGGAGGAGGAAGAAGGGGGATTGAAGGTGCAGAGAGAGAGAGAAGACAATGAGTGTGAGGGAAACAAGGAGGGCTTAGATGGAGATGGTAGATTGGGCTTTGTTCAAAGAGTGGCTGGTGCTGGTATTGTTCTTCGAGGAAGAAGACGCCGCCGCCATGGCTTCTCTCTCTCTCTGTTGGCGTTGTTCTTCGTGGAAGAAGACGACATCGCCATGGCTTCTCTCTCTCTGCTGGTGTTGTTCTTCGGAGAAGAAGATGATGCTGCCATGGCTTCTCTCTCTGCACTAGTGTTGTTCTTTGGGGAAGAAGACAATGCCGCCGCCATGGCCTCTCTCTCTCTCTCTCTCTCTCTCTCTCTCTCTCTCTCTCTCTCTCTCTCTCTCTCTCTCTCTCTCTCTCTCTCTCTCTCTATTTGGGGATTAGGGTTTCGACTTGGGGTGCCAAACGACGTCGTTTGGTGGTTTACTTGTTGACTGGACTCTCCGGCGAGCCACATCAGTATAAGAAATTAATAAAAAAAGGCCACGTCAGATTTCCGGCCAATTTCGTCGGCATTGGCACCAAAGTGAGCGTTTTTCAAATTTTTTGGCACTTAAGTGATCCGACGGAAACTTTTAGCACCAAAGTGAGCGCCGTACATAACTTATGGCACCATTAGTGTACTTATCCCTATTATAAAGTGATCAATCTCCTCCCAAGTTTCCTATACGGGAAATGGAAAAAAAACATTTTGAGGAAGGGACGAAGAAACAATAGATGCTAACTTGCTTCACAATGGAAGGGTTTTGTTTTACAAACAAACAATCAACAATTACCCACTTTATTTGTAAGACAAAGATTTCAAAAATAAAGTAAAATATTAAAAATATATAACCAACCTTTCGATACATAAAGGTCTATTTTAAGTTAAACTTATGCTTAGTGCAAGTATCTCAAAACTCTATCAAAGTGGCAATAGTTCAGTTTTAAACTTGTACCTTAAATAATAGAATTGAACATGTCGCATATATACTAACCTCTTGTTTCAGCGAGAATTTATATTTTGCTTAGCACTATTATGCCATTGTGCTTGTCCTATTTCATGAGCTCTTTAGAAAACAACTCCAATTTTTGTAAGAGGCGGCCCCACTTTTAAGCTCATATAAGTAAAATATCTACCATGTAGTTCTATTACTATTAACACATTACAAATTTGTAGTATACTTTTTTAAAAATTCAATTCAACCTACAAAATGTAACAGATAACACCGACTTCTCATATCAAGGCTAACATCAGTACCAAACAATTACTTCAAGTATTTGTTTTTATCCATTAAACCTTATAATTAATGATGTTTAAGAAATGTGTTGTGTCATTGGTGATTTTAAATAAAGGGTTTCAGCTCCATTTATTGTGAGGTCATTTTTATCATATATCATGGTAAATTTTTTTATTAAGGGATCGGCTAGATTATTATTTGACCTCACGTAAACAATTGTTGTGGTAGCATTTTTAATCGCTTGCCTCACACACTAATGTCTCAGACTAATATGTCTAGATTTTCCATTATAAGTGCTACTATAAACCATTGCTAAAGTGGCCCCACTATCACAATGGGTAAAAATAGAAGGTATAGGATTATGCCATAATTTGATATCCAACAATAAATTCCTAATTCATTCATCTTCTTTTTCAGTTGCTGCTAAAGCAACAAATTTGGATTACATCGTTGAATGAGTTGTACATATCCGCTTGTCCAATATACAACACCTCCACCTATTGTGGATATCCATCAAGAAGTAGAATGTTTCTCACCCACACTTGTAATCCAACTAGCGTGGATGTATTATTTTAATATGGCTGGATGATTATTATGAAATAATCCTAAATTTTTAGTTCTCTTAAGATAATCAAAAGTTCTAGTAATTGCTTTCCAATGTTTTATATTTAGATTACTAGTATACCTACTCAGTTTGCATATGGAATAAGTTATATCAAGTCTCGTATAATGCATCGCATTTATTAAAGACCCTATAACACTTGCATATTCAAGTTGCATGAATGCTCTACTGGTATTATAATTTAACTTAGTACTGAAATCAAATGAAGTACTTATTTCCTTGAAACAAAGATGTTGAGATTTAATATTTTTCAATGTAATCACATTGGCTCTAAGAATAACCTCTACTATGTTTTTTAGCCTTAATACCTTAGATGGTATCTACTTCACTTAAATCTTTCATTTTAAACGTGGAAGTTAGATACTTTTCAATCTCAACAATTCTAGTCATGTTTGTTCCAAAGATAAACATATCATCAATATACATATACACTAAGACACCATAGTCTTTAGTAAATTTAGAGTATATACACTTATCAGTACCGTATATGAAATCATTAGACAATATGACTGAATCAAATTTTTCATGCCATTACTTAGGAGCTTGCTTAAGCCCTCAAAGAGATGTAATCAGTTTACATATATTCCTTTCATTTTCTAGAAGAATGAAATCCTCTAGTTATTTCATGTAAATTTTCTTGTTTAAATCTCCATTCAAAAAAGCAGTCTTGACATTCATTTGATGAACACAAAAATCATAAATAGAAGCTAAAGAAAAAAGAATTCATATAGAAATTATATGTGGTACAAGAGCTAACGTATCAAAAGAATCTATTCATTTCTTTTGTCTATACCCATTGGCTTCTAGTCTAGCCTTAAGAGCTTGGATAGAATTATTAGAATGATATTTTCTTCAAACAAACCTATATACAGTCTTGGATTCTTTTGGTAAATCTACTAATACCCAAGTATTATTGGACATAGTTAAGTCTATTTCATCATTTACAACTTCTTTTCAAGAAGAAGCATCTCTATAAGATGTAACATCATTAAAACATTTAGGATCGTATTCTAAATTTAATACTAAATGGTATTTATTTATCACATTATTATCTTTGTCTCATTCAATAAGAAAAACATGAGTAATAAATATGGGCCTAAGTCTTTCAATTTTTTAGCTCTAGTGCTTCTTCCCAATTCAGCCATGTCTTTAGAATCACTCTTTTTTTTTTCTCCTGAGAATCTATTTGAGTTTTTATAGGTTTTGAATTATTTTTAACAAATTCAGAACCTGTGGAACATTTTTTTTTGATACCTAAGGAACCACGTACAGTCGGCGGGTAAACCCTGGAGTGACGATAACGGAGGACCCATCACCCCGACGTCACACTTAAGACCCCAAGCGATTGTGAGGGGATTCGAACTTCTCTCCTTCGTGAGGGGGAGAGAGCTCAAACCATCGCGGCCACCAAGGTGATGGTGAACCTATGGAACATTTATTCTCAAAGAATTCAACATTTCTTGATTCTCTAATGATAATTGACTATATAAGTCAAGAAGCCTATATAAGCTTTATAGTTTTTGGCATATCCAATGAAAATACTTTTGATAGCTTTAGGTCCAAGTTTTGTTCTCTTGGAGTCTAGTACTTGATAGCATGCCAAACACCCCAACACTTCAAGGTGTGACATGTTTGGTTTTCTACCTTTCCATAATTCATAAGGGGTCATGTTATTTCTCTTGGATGATATTTTATTATAAATATAACATGTAGTAAGCAATGCTCCTCCCCAAAGAATAATTGGTTGCTTTGAATTTGAAAGCATACAATTAATCATTTTTTCAAGAGATCAATTTTCTCTTTCAACCGAACCATTTTATTGTGGAGTATGTGGTGTCTAAACTTGATGAATAATACCATATTTTTCACAAAATGAAGAGAATTTATTTTTAAAAAATATTATCCACCTCTATCTGAACATAAAATTTTGATTTTCCTTTTTAATTGATTTTCTACTTCAGTCTTATATTTCTTAAACATGGTAAATGCATTCATCCTTCAAAATCATGAGATAAACATATAAATACCTATTGCAATTATCCACAAAGTCAATAAAATAACTTTACCACCACGACTTAGCATGCCATTGAATTCGCATATATCACTAAGTCAAATCCAATAAATTTGAGTTTCTTTTAACACTAGGAAATGATTTCTTAGTTAATTTGGACTACGCACAAATTTCACATTTATCAAATTCGCCATTAAAATTTATTAAGTCTAAATTTTCAATATTCTTTAAATAATGAATTTATATGTACCACCCTATGACGCCATAAATGTGGAGACTCAACAATATAAACAGAAGGAGCAATATTGTTATTGATATTTAGTTGATACTTGTCATCATTTGCATAACCGATTACCAACAAACATCTCATTCTTCGATAGGATAACCTTGTCGGGATTAAAACGGAACTCGAAACCCCTTTTTGCATGGTAAACAATAAAAACTATGTTCTTTCTAATTTCAGGTATAAATTACATATTAAGAAGAGTAATCTTATTTCTAAAAGTAAAGTCTATCTCCACCATGCCCTTGCCAGCAACCTTTGCAAGAGCGTTATTCGCCATCAGGACCTCTTGAACATTTGAGTTGATAATATCTTCAAATTGCTTGAACATGTACTTGTCTTTACACACATGAACTGTTGCTCTAGAATTTAACCACTAACTGGATTGGACTATAGTACAGTTGATTTCAGAAACCATAACCATTAGATCATTAATTTAAGAAATGTTCATGTTTGACAACATGATTGAAATCATGGCCACATAATTTTCTTCAATTTAATTTTCTTCAATTAAATTTGCATCTGCCTTTACGGTTGAAATGCTCTTATCCTTTGATATGCTCCTGTGGTAAATGTAATCCTTAACATTGTGTCTCTGTTTGCCACAAAGAAAAACAACAACCCTTTCCTTTCTTTTCGTGTTCTCTTAAATTTATGCCCGCTTTTTTCTTTGAAGTTTTGGTTGATTTTATGTTTTCTTTCCATAGCATTCACATTGGAATTATACATAATGGTATTATCATGTAAATGTGACTCTTCCTCAATACGAAGATTATTTTGTATTTGCTTCAAGGTGATGTCCTTTGACTTGTGTATCAGTTTTTCCATAATCTTTCCAACTTGGAGGCAATTTTGCAATAATTGCTCCAACTTGAAAAGCTTCCGAAATATCAATTTTGAGGGTACAAATTTTGTTGACAAGTACTTGTAATTCATGGACTTATTCTAACAAGGAGTTTGGTATCACTAAACTTGAAATCAAAATACTTTGTGATTAAATATTTATTGGTACCTCCCACGGCACTCCACTTAAGTCGCACAATGGGGCGTGGAGGTTTGAACCCCTCCCCTCTCGAATGAGGGGGTAGAGCGCAAACCAGCGCATCCACTACGGGGTGGGTTTATGACTGTAATTGTCTTTGACTCCATTATTGAACAAATAAATCCTTCAAATTTTTTGGAAAAATATGACTTTGAATTGGATAGAAAAATGAAGTTAGGCTTTAATACATGATATCACTTTCTTTAAGGATTTATTTGCCTCACAATATTGCTAATGGTCATTAGCAAATATCCTCTAAGATATAACAAAGTCTCGATTAAGAGTATTAGAAAGCAATTCTAATATTTCTCAAAGGTCTCTCAAAGGAAATAATTGAAATGATGGCTGTAATTTTGAAAAGAAAACTTGAAAAAACTTAATACACATTCATGCCGAAACTAACATATTTATCTCGGTTTTAATGATTAGAGGCAACCCTTTAGGAAATGTTGCAAAGTAAACAAATGTATCACTTCACGAAAAGTTGCAAAGTGAACAAGGATATTCCTTAGGGAAAAGTTGCAGACTGAACAAGGTAATTTTCAAAGGTTATCTTCAAAAGACGTATAGAATTTGAAATAAAAAAAATAAAAAACAACTATATTTCTAAAATAAAATTCCAAATTTCATAATTTCCAAAAATACTGAATGAAAAATATAACATTTCAACTAATAAAGGTTAATAAGATAACTATATTAACTAAAATTAATTAATAAAATAAAGAGGTTAGTGCCAATTAAACTGCGCCAAACTGGCACACCCGAACGTACCCACAACCCATTCTTTTTCTTCAAACAAACTAGAAGAAAAGTTGCCCATTTTCTCCTAACTTTCCTAAGTGAGACATGGAAAAAGAACCTTTTATTTTATTTTTTTTACAAGCAAACAACCAACGTGCACACAATGCAGCATGGAATCGTGCAACCTCCTCTAAACAAGATCCACCACATTGTCTCCGGCTGTCAACCTAGGAAATAGCTAATATGCTGATCTTTATCTGATGAAAACTACTTTGCTGAAGCATCAGGACACCGCCCTTTTGCAGAATCAGTCCATCATGATTCATGACTAGGTTGCCTCATGCTTTTCTCAAAACAATAGAATCGGAAGCAACCGGCGTGCTTTCAACGAATCAGCACCTCATAGGGACATAAGCATGCAAGGGATCAATAAATTGGTTTAACATTAATTAGGGCTCATGTCAACATCTGTTTTGGTGCACTGCCTACGCACCGTATATGTGCTTTCAGTATTTGAACATGCTGAGAAGTGCCTATCAACAACTCCGTTAAGTCAGCTACTTCATCACTGGTTGCTCAAGTTTGAAGCCTGCATAGTGAGAGAGGCAATGACCACTAAAGATCTAAAAACACTACTCAGCTGGATGATTGTTTCTCTTGCTAGTAGTTGAGAATTGTGATGACAGGAAAATATGTTCAGCTCCTACCAAATGAAGAATACACTTACAAGATGACTATCTAAAGTCGAAAAATATCAATCACAATCAATTAGAATCACAATTCTAACTCTCGGTTTCCGGTGCAACCCATTGAACAATTTCCCTTGTTTTGATAATCAAACAAATCCAGTTACTGGTTCCTCTTGAAGTAAAAGTAATGTTTGAAATTGCACCATCATCTTTAAGCAATAACGACACTGTTATTCTAGCATTGCTCATGAACAAAAACAACCATTCAAGAGAGCTTGCAAAGTGAACAAAGGTAACATTTCAGAAAAAAGTTGCAAAGTGAATAAAGATATTATTTTAGGAAAAGTTGTAAACTGAATAAGTATATTTTTAAAGGTTATCTTGAAAAGACATTAATTTGAAATAAAAAATAATTATAATTAATTTAAAAAAATAAACTTCTGAATTTCATAATTTTGAAAATTAATAAATGAACAAATACAACCTTTTGACTAATAAAAGTTAACAAGATAAAGGTATGAAATAAAATTTAAAAATAAAATGAAGGGGTTAGTGCTAATTAGACCATGCCAAAATCGCGCATCCGCATGTGAATATTGTGAGTTTAGCCCACAACTCATTCTTTTCCTTTGAACAATTAGAAGAAGCTTATACTGATAAAATGACCAATCTCCTCCCAACTTTCCTATACAGGAAATGAAAAAAACACATTTTGAGGGAGGGACCAAGAAATAATAGACACTAACTTGCTTCACAATGGAAGGGTTTTGTTTTACAAACAAACAAACCAACAATTACCCACTTTGTTTGTAAGAAAAATATTTCAAAAATAAAGTAAAATATTTAAAATATATAACCAACATTTCGATAAGATTAATATACATACATAAATGTTTATTCCAAGTTAAACTTATACCTAGTGCAAGTATCTCAAAACTCTATCAAAGTAACAATAGTTCAGCTTTAAACTTGTACCTTAAATAATAGAATTGAACATGTCGCATATATACTAATCTCTTGTTTCAACGAGAATTTCTATTTTACTCAACACTATTATGCCCTTGTGCTTGTCCTATTTCATGAGCTCTCTAGAAAACAACCCCAATTTTTATAAAAAGCGGCCCCACTTTAAAGCTCATATAAGTATAGTATCTACCGCGTGTTCCTATAATTATTAACACATTACAAATTTGTAGTATACTTCATTAAAAGTTTAATTCAACCTACAAAATGTAATAGATAACATTGACTTCTCATATCAAGGCTAACATCAATAACAAACAATTACTTTCAATAAGTGGGGAATTAAGACAGGAAAATTCTCAATCAATTACAAACATATTGTACGAATAATAATTCATCCTTAATTTTTCAAATTACTAACTTAGTCTTAAAAATTTATGGTTGTTTCTATCAATTTCATTGAAAATTGATGATGTGACGGCCCACTGATCATCAGCTATCTTATGTGGCACATTGCTACATCAATAATTTCATACAAAAATCAAACGAAAAGACTATATTTGAATTTAACACAAAAGTTAAAGATTAAAATAGCAAAATTACAAAATTTAGAACTGATTTAATGTCCATACAATAAATTTGGAATTGATTGATCATTTTCCGAAATTAAGACCACCTTACATCTTGTCTTTTGGCGAGTTGATAATCCTCTCTTTGCTTTTGCTTTTGTTTTTTTTTTTTTTTTCATTTATGCAGACAAAACTTAGCATATAACATTTCATTGTGTCATTCCCCTTTCCATCGGTTGTCATGGGTCATCCATTGTGAGTTGGCGTTCGTACGAGAGTCCTATTAATTCCAATAACGTCCTGTAAAAGATGGGACATCGCACTCCAATCGAGACCACATGTGAAACAATGGATAACATATGTTAAACATGCATTTGAAATTCCATCATATATTTTGCTAGTGTGGTTGCAAATTGCCTTAGCCTTAAAGAATAATATCACAAATCCATGAATTTTGATTTAATGATCACTAAATTTTGATCAAATATGTAATTTTGTCACAGCACTTTTAATCTATTCAATATGATTATTGAATTATTTGTAAAATGTTAAATGCAATCTTTTTATTTGTATCGGTTTCACATAGCCTAAGGAATAAAATGAACATATACTAATATTTCAGAAGTGGGTTAATGACCATTTTGACAGCTCTAAATGCAAGGATGGCATTGCCCGTTTGGCCAAAATTCAAAAACCACATTACATACATAAAAGGTTCGTAGATGACATTGTACATAGAATTTTATGTCATTTTCCCGGTAAAGCATCCAAGTCTAATTGGGTCGCACATAATACAACGATTTTCTCATTGGACTCCATTTGCTTTCCATTACTTGTATGGCTATGGAATTAATAATTCAAATTCGTACCATGGGAGCCAAATGGGCTTCAAAATATATCAAGTTACACTTATCATCTTGAACACAATGTGTCTTGCTCGTGTAGTGATTATCATTTACTAAATATCAAATCCCCAAAATTGGATTGGGAAATTGGAAATGACAAAAGTTAGTTATTTTTTAAAAAAGGTTGATGCTTTCTATTTTCGCTTTATTAAGAAATATATGAATTATGGAAAAACCTCTGCCCACTTGAAAATACTTTTTAATCGTTTATTTTGCTCACACAAATAAATACATGAAAAAAATTTTCATTTATTGACGAAAATATTTAAACATAAATGCTTATTGATAATAAAAATATTTTTATTAACTAATTATTTCAAATGATATAAGTGATATTTCATGAAAAATTTTTTAAATGATTTATTTTCAGCAAAATAGATAGGGCCTAATTTTGATATATTTCAACTCGGTCGACGGGAATTTGGTAAATCATTAATGAAGTAAATCGGATAAAACCGTTGCACGATGATGACATCACATGACATCTTGGCACAGTGTCATCCACTGAGTCAAGAAATGTCCTCTTCGGTATTTGTTCTAGAATCGCACAAATGAAGACAGTTGAAGTGGGGCACATGTCGCGTCATTACTTTGGCCTCGCACGCTATAAACACTTTCATAATGCGAAGAGCACGAGGCATGATTTTTTCGGAGGACTAGGAAAAGGTACGAGGTTGTATTGTATGATCGAGAATGAGCCATTAGTCCATTCGAAGCTACATTTCTAACTTTTATCTCCGCTCTATGTGGTGCAACTTGTTCACCCCCTCCTTAGTATTTGTCAATGATGTCTTTATGTTTTATATGTAAACTGGATCGGTTTGCGTGTAAATATCAAATATGAGACATGCGATTGAATGACATTAGGTGTATCCAATTTAAACTATTAGTTGTGCATGGTGAGAACTTATCACGGGATAAAGTGCTACACCTTGGGAACCGCTTTTTGAACCTTATTAGAATAAAGTGCTACATGGAGGTCACCTCAATTGGTGCGATCGTCTGTGTATGGTAGAGTTAGCTATATCGTATGCATCACTAAATAGCATATTTCCAATCTATTATTAACTATATTTAGGATCCGTAGAGAATATAATTGCTTACTTAATCAGTGATTTGCTTACTGGACATTGAGGCTGATTCACCAACAACTTTGAAGAGTGGTAAGGATTGGGAGACAAGATATTGAGGTCCTAGGATAGAAGTGCTCAATGGAATCTAAGTGGACGGCAACTTCTTTGAGCATTGAAGATGTGTCGGATAGTGGGTGCGAATAAAGCACCGGAATAGGGATGAGGGCAATGACTATTGACAATGGATGATGATAGTGATATAGCTAGTACGAGTACCTAGAGAGGGGTGAATAGGTATATAAAAGATTTTTCTTGATAATCGCGCAATACTTAGACAGTTGAAGGATTTGCGACAAATGATAATCAACGTAAGACTGAGTAAAGAAAAAGAAAGAATTGAACACGCGGTTTACAGTGGTCCGGCTTGATTCAAGCCTACGTCCACTCTTCTGCACTGACAGCCAATTGGCTGGATTCCACTATGAACAAAGAGATGTTACAGCGTTGATCTTCCTTGATTTCTAGGTGTAGATGATCTACCACACTTGCTCAAGGTATCACCAGGTATAAACACTCTCTATGTATACAATTTCGCTCAAAAATGTATCGACTAATAATCAGGGTACTTCAGACTCTGGAATTTCTCTATTGATCACGTACTCAAACAACTAGAACGTCTTCCTTTTTATACTCCTTTATGCCATCATGCCCGTTGGCACTTTCCAAAGGAATTCCTCCAATCTACCCGTTGGATGGAATCAATCAAGAAGATCATTCGAGCTTTTAAAGGAACTTGACGATAGCCCATCAATCCTGTTCGTCCATACAATCAGGATCTTGGTTTCCAAGAATAGAACATTCCAAGAATATTTCGTCGACCACCGGATCTTTAATTGATCTAGATACGAACAAAAGAATCCGTTATATTTATTCAACCAAGGGATCTTCTCCAGAGGATAGGATTAAATCCTCAACCATATACTTTGGCTCTGGATTTCCTTCGTCACTAGATCAGAAAGACTGTCAATGAGAATAGTCTTGAGTCTTGAGTCTTGAGTCTTGAGTCTGGTGATCGAGAGTCTTCGGACTTTAAACTAGACGGTCTGCGAGATATCCAGACTAGGCGATAGAAACATTTTGTCAGCTTCAAAATATTCGGAAAGATTTCTCCAACAATCTCCCCTTTTTGATGGTGACAAAACTTTCTGTAAATTTGAACAACTTTGACCTGCAAAAACATTTCTCAAGCAATATGGCTATCTCATAAAGATTAATAAAACAACCAGACTCTGCATCCACAGAAAATTGGTTAGTCTTTCATGAGTAATACCATATAACAACACTTGATATAAATGCAAATAGTCAAGCATAGTCAAATTCAAGTTCACACCCAAGTTCACTCAAGTCATACTCAAAAACAAACATATTCAACCACAAAAACAAGTTTAAAGTCAAAGTTTAAAGTTGGTTGGTTGGTTCGAATTGCTTCTCCCCCTTTTTGTCATCATTAAAAAAAAAAGGTGAGAAAGGAGTCAAGTCTGCTTGGGAATGCGCACGATCACGGAAATCTCCCATGGATTTGGACTACGCCTTCTAGCCTCTTCAAGTCTTCCCTTAGTTGAGCTACCTCCTCTCCTTTGGCATTGGCTTGAAGTTGTAGAGCGAGGTCTTTCATTTTGTCCTCCAGGGTAACCGAAGATGCTTGTCCAGCATTCTTTATGGCTTGAATTTCATAGTCCAGAGCATAGATTTGGCCCCGCATTTCCAGAAGAACATTAAGAATACGACGAAAATCTGCTGAATTGTTCGTCTGTGTACTTGCATTTGCTTTCTCAGATGGATTGAATGTAGACGATGGCGCTTCTGTATAATCTTGCAGATTTGGTGTTGACGTATCGTGTCCTTCTTCAGGCAATTGAGAAGCCTGAAATTCTTCTGGATTTGCTGGAGATTGTCTTAGACCTTCACTATTGGCAGCATGAGGTGTGGATCTTTCTTGCTCGCCAACTCCCCCTGTCTCTAGGACATCAAAAGGGGAAGAGTGATGATCATGCTCTTCTGTATCTTGATTCCCCTTCTCTCCAGATTCAGCTGCAGACTTTTCTTTCTCTTCTTCTCCTTCTTCATCTTCTTTCTCTTTCTCTCGCTGCTCTTCTTCTTCTCTGTTCTTGGCTTGCTCCTCTTCTTCTCTTTGTTTCTTCTGATGTTCTGTCGATTGGGGTACAGAACGTCTGGTCCTTATCAAGGCAGTGATTGTGAGATCTTCCTCCTCATTTTCATCCTCCAAGATGAGAGTTCTCTTCTTTTTGGATGAGGCACCAATGGCCTCCTTCCCTTTTCTCTTTGAAGCAGATGGAATTGGAGTCTTCACTCTGAATTTCTCCATTGCCTTGGAAAGTTCTTGCAGACGCATCTTCGTTAACATCTTCAAACCTACCACCATCTTATCGCACGGTTGAACACAAAGAGTATGTGGCGGTTCAATATTCATGTGTCTGAAGATTTGGTCACCAGACCTGGGTAAGGCAATTGTCCCTTGTCCTTCGACATTGCTCTGTACATGTGAAAGAGAATAGTGTGAGGGAGAGAGAATTTCTTCCCTGAGTTGATTGCATACATCAATTTTGCCTTGGAATTAGACACATCAGTCTTTGATGTAGACTTGGGCCTGATGCAATTGATCACAATTTTGTGCAGCACAATATTGATGGCACACATCCTTGAATAGATGATTCTTCCTTCTACATCTCTATCTTTGACAAGTTCCAATGAGGCACGAGTAACTGAGACTTTAATTGGTTGATAACGTCCTCGTTCAACTCCAATTATGTCCGCCAACATGTCCACATCTACCACATAGTCCTGGTCTCGAACACTGAATGATATTCGATTTGCATCTAAAAAGCTGAGATTCGAATAGAAGTATGCTGTCAATTGCGCATAACCATCTGTGGTATCGGTGCAAAATTGCTCAAGTTGAAGCAGATTGAACTTCTCCCTGAAGTTCACATTAGCGGCATCCAAGAAATCAAAATCAACACTCCTAGGGTTTATCACCCCTCGTTTAAGCAGTCTGAAGAACAGATTCTCCTGTTCCTTCGATTTAAACAACTCCATATTTTTTCCCTTCACCTTCGCAGCAACACCCATTCTAGGTTGAAAATCACTGAACATTTTATCATCATCGTTCCCGTCAGTTGAATTTGGTCCCGACATACGAGGGTCATTTGGAATGTTCGCAAGTGCTTTCTCGGCCTTTCCCTTGGGAGCAATTCCCAAATCCTCCATTTTTCTCAGAAAGATATACTCATTCCCATAATTCTTATCTTTGAGAAAATCATCCACGTAGTTCAACGGAGTTCCAGTACTTTTCAACGCACCGTAGAGTTTGTAAATATAAGAGGGTTTTTGGACTCTTACAGGGTCTGCGTCCTCGATTATCTCTTCCTCCGGTTGTTGACCCGCACCTTGTGGGGTAGATGGCGTTGAGTGACGTGGTGGAGAGTGAATCGGGCTCTGTTGCTGACTTGATAATTCTTCCTCTTCGGTGAGATCAAAATGGGTAGGTCCCTCCTTCATTCTCTGTGGTCCCCTGTTTGCGATTCTTGAAGACTTCCTCGAAGAAGACATCCTTCCTTGTCGCTGAAAGATTCCTTTACTTGCTTTCCCAAGAAAAGATGACAACTTTCTCGAAGATGAACAAGAAGTAGAAATCGGATTGGGAGGAGAATGCTTTTTAGGGTTTTGAAGATTGGGTGAAAAAGAAAAGCTGTATATATAACTCGGTTTTGAAAAAGGGAAGTTCAATCGGCACAAGGAAAGTGTACGAACACTTCTTTTTAAAATCATTAACTGCCAAAATTAATCCTTTCGAAAAGACAAGATTTCGATTTTCACGGAGACTATAAAATAACTGAACGAAAGATCGTACCTTTTCGAGTTTAGATAAAATAGCAACTTACAGTCTATATCCATGAATGTCTGAGTCTGAGGATTTAGAGTCTGAGAGATTAGAGTACGAGGGTTAGTGAGTCTCTAGACTTTAACTTCTTCAAGCTTCAAAATGTTGAGTCTCGGAACGGATAAAATCGAATTGATTTTTCTCCAAAGGTTTTGTGAATATATCCGCTAGTTGACTTTTTGAATCAACAAATTGAATCGAGATTTCTCCATTTTGAATATGATCTCTAATGAAGTGATGTCGAATCTCTATATGCTTTGCTCTTGAATGAAGAATTGGATTTTTGGTGAGATTGATTATTTGGTGTTGTCACATTTGATTTCGTGTATGAGTCTTCAATCCCAAAGTCTTGTAGCTATTGTTTTATCCATAGAATTTGCGAACGAGTAGCTTCCAAGGGCTACATACTCGCTTGTTGTTGAGAGAGCTACGGTGCTTTGTTTCCTTGAAAACCAAGACAACGTCACTGCTTCCAAGCAAGCTGGCAAGTTCGATGTACTCTTTCTATCGACTCTGAGCCGGCCCGGATACGCGTCGAATATCCTAGAAGATTAAAGTCTTCCTTCTTAAGATACCAAAGACCGATGCTTGAAGATGAAGCAACGTATTTAATAATACGTTTTGCAGCACTGAGATGGGATTCTCTAGGATCTGATTGAAACCTAGCACAGATGCAAACACTCAACAAAATGTCGGGTCTAGAAGCGGTAAGATAAAGAAGTGAACCAATGATGCTTCTGTACAGCATTTGATTAATTTTCTTCCCTTCTTCATCTTTGTCTATCTTCAAAGAACTTGACATTGGTATATAAGTCTTTTTGCAATTTTCCAATCCAAACCTTTTGACAAGATCATTAGCATATTTTTCTTGGTAAATGAAAGTTCCTTCCTTCAATTGCTTTACTTGAAGACCAAGAAAGAATGTTAATTCTCCCATCATACTCATTTCAAACTCATCCCGCATAGACTTAGAAAATTTCTTGCATAGACTTTCATTAGAGGATCCAAAAATAATATCATCCACATATATTTGAAAAAGTAAAAAGCTTTTGTTTTCCTTTTTGATAAATAAAGTAGTATCTACTTTACCTTTGACAAACCCATTATGTAATAAGAACTTACTCAGTCTGTCGTACTAAGCTCGAGGTGCTTGCTTTAAACTATACAAGGCCTTTTTCAGTCTGAAGACTGAGTCTGGCTTCTTTGGGTCTTCAAACCTAGGTGGTTGTTCCACATAAACTTCCTCTTGGATAAATCCATTTAGGAAGGCACTTTTGACGTCCATTTGGAATAACCTGAAATTTTTGTAACAAGCAAACGCAAGTAATAGACGAATAGCTTCTAACCTTGCTACAGGAGCGTAAGTCTCATCATAGTCTATTCCTTCTTCTTGCGTGTATCCTTTGGCCACGAGTCTTGCTTTATTTCGTACGACTTTACCTTTTTCATTCATCTTGTTTTTGAACACCCATTTGGCTCCAATAATAGTTTTACCTTTTGGTTTATATGTCAATTCCCAGACATCATTAGTGTTGAACTGTCTGAGCTCTTCTTGCATGGCTTCGATCCAGCTTTCATTAGATAAAGCTTCTTCTATGCTTTTTGGTTCAATTTCAGAAATGAGAGCCACAACACTAGACTCTTCACGTCTTTTGGATCTGGTTCGAATTCCTTCATTAATTTCACCGATAATGAGATCTTTAGGATGACTGGACTTATGCTTCCGATTCTTGGTTGATTTATCTCGGATGATGATCTCTTTCTTTATTTGAATCTTCATGAACATCTTGATGCTGGTCTTCTAGAGTCGAGACATTTCTTGAGTTGTGAGCTTTGGAAGGTGGGAGCGATTCGAGACTCTTCATCCGAGTCGGATTTGGATTCATCTTGCGTAGAGTCTTGAAATTTGACATTCATTGACTCCTCCACCGACTGGCTCTTCTTGTTATAGACTTTATAGACTTTGCTTGATGTAGAATATCCAAGGAAGATGCCTTCATCTGATCTTTCTTCAAACTTACCAACTTGATCCTTTGCATTTTTCAATATAAAGCATTTGCAACCAAACACATGAAAGTATGAAACAATGGGCTTCTTACCTTTGAATAATTCATAAGGGGTTTTTTCTAGAATAGGTATTAGGAAGACTCTATTGATGATATAGCATGCTGTTGAAACAGCTTCAGCCCAAAATCGTGAAGAGATTTTACTTTCAATTAAAAGAGTTCTAGCCATTTCTTGAAGAGATCTATTATTTCTTTCCACAACTCCATTTTGCTGAGAAGTATATGGAGAGGAGAACACATGCTTAAATCCAGATTCATCACACAATTTTGTAAAATCTTGATTTTCAAATTCACCTCCATGATCTGTTTTTATACTAGAGATAACACATCATTTTTCATTTTGAACCTTTTTAGCAAATTTTTCAAAATACGAGAAGGTTTCGACTTACTTGCAAGGAAATATACCCAAGTAAAGCGGGAGTAATCGTCCACAATTACTAGGCAATATTTCTTACCTCCAATACTACGGGTTGGTTGGTCGAAGAGATCCATATGCAGCAAGCGTAGTACATGATTAGTAGAGACATGATTTATTGGCTTAAATGAATTTCTTACCTGCTTTCCCGAGAATACATGGTGTGCATGGATCAGACTTTTGGTATGGTAATTTGGGTAGACCTCGAACAAGTTTGCTTTGATGAGATTTTGGCTAATTGCTTCATATTGACATGACCAAGCTTCTGTGCCATAAGCTTGCTTCATCTTGAATTGAGATTAGGCATTGTGATTCATTTAATTTCATGTCTAAGAGGTAGATATTTCCATGTCTTCCACCCATGAAAGATTGAGTAGAGTCTTTCTTGATTCGAGCATATTCCTTCTTGAAAGGAGATCTTGAAACCAAGTATCACACAATTGGCTAATGCTAAGAAGGTTATAGTTGAGTCCTTCCACCAGAGAAACATTGCTTATTGTGAGATTTCCAATTTTCACAGTTCCAAAACCCACAATGCTTCCTTTGCCGTTTCCTCCAAATGAAACTTTTCCACCATTTATTTGAATAAGCTTTATGAAGCAATTTGAGTCTCTTGTCATGTGTCTTGAACATCCTTTGTCAAGATACCACTTTATCTTTTTCTTGACGGAGACCTGCATTTAAAAGAGAGTCTCAAGCTTTCTTTGGTACCCAAATTTTCTTGGGTCCTTTAGTGTTAGTAGGATAAATATTATTAGGCCACACTTTCTTAACAGGCTTCCAAACCATAGGATACTCTTTTTCAAAGTGATCCTGACTGTTACACTTTGAACACCTTAGAGCATTTCGACCTACAGACTTTACAAAAACTTTCTTGAAAATATTTTTGTAAGACTCTCTCGACGGTCTTTTCTTAATTCTTTCTTTTACTTTAGGAAAATCAATTAAGGGAATTGTTTTCTTTGTCATGCCTAGACCGGACTTATTGAAGTAAGGTCTTTGAATTGAAAGAACTTTTTCAAGTTTTTCGGATCCTATTGAAAATTTCTTTGAAATATTTGATAAGTCAGTTTTTAAAAAAGCATTTTCTTTTAAAAGATTATCTTTTTTTTTTTTTTTTTTTTTAAGAGTAGAAACATTCAAGTCTAAACTTTTAACTCTTTCTTCTAAAATGTTTTCCTTTTGTTTTAGAGCTGAGTTTTCCTTTTTAAGTTCGGAAATTCTTTTGAGAGAAGTCTTAAGACTAAAACACGGTTCATCAATGTATTTAGAGACTTTTGACAGGAATTTTAAAATCACTTACCTCAAATTCAGCGTGCGATCGAGTCGATTCAAAATACGAGTCGAGTCCGAATGTGCCATCAGACATATGTTGGCATATTCATTATCACTTTCTTCACATTCTATATCACTCCAGGTTTCGGCTTTGAGAGCTTTTCGAAACTTCTCAGCTTTTCCTCTTTTCTTCTTCAGAAGAGGACGGTTAGGTCGATGTGTCCCTTTTTCTTACATTCGATGCAGACTACATCTTTATTTGGTTCCTCATCATCAACAGACTTGGTCTGATGTCTTTGGAAACTTTGTTTCTTTGAGTTGAACCTTTTTCATTTTTTATTCAGTTTTCTGAACCTTCTTATTATGAGAGCAAGCTTCTCATCGTCCATATTATCTTCAGAATCTGTATCATCAGAATCATCATTTGATTTTAATGCAATGGATTTCTTACCTCTTGGATCTTCGTCTTCATTAATTCGTTCCACTTCATAAGACTCGAAGAGTTCCAATCAGCTCGTCGACAGAGATAGAGGCATAATTCTTTGCGTTTCTCTTATTGAAGTCTTTATATGATTCCAATCCTTCGAGAGTCCACGTAGTAGCTACCTTCATGGGATCAGAAATTTTTTGTCCTTGGTTCTCAAGACCATTGACAATATCTGTAAAACAACTAAACATGTCAGTTATAGATTCTCTTGGTTTCATTTTGAAGGCTTCATTTTGACCGAGGAGAATGTTGATTCTGGTCTCCTTCACTCGATCTGTTCCTTCATAGGTGATATGTAATCTGTCCCATACTTCTTTTGCTGTAACACAAGAAGATATTATGTTATATTTAGTTGGAGACAAGGCACAATAGAAAGAGTAAATTGCTTTTGCATCGAGTGCTTGTCTCTTGTTTATCTCTTCCTGAGTCATTCCGCTGGTCTCAACAATTTCTTTCCCTCTTTCAGAGACTGATGCAGCAGTATGAGTGATTCCTCTTTCCATAACGTCCCATTCCAGAGGATCCTTTGATCGTAGGAAAGCTTTCATCTTGTTCTTCCAGATATTGTAATCCTTTCCATCAAAGTAAGGTGGTCTGGTATTGCTTTGCCCTTCCATCAGCCCTGGTGCTAGAATACTAGCCATGGATCTTTTACTCTGAAGTAAAACACTTCAAATAAAGTAAGAACACGAGCTCTGATACCAATTGATATAGCTAGTACGAGTACCTAGAGGGGGGTGAATAGGTATATAATAGATTTTTCTTGATAATCGCGCAATACTTAGACAGTTGAAGGATTTGCGACAAATGATAATCAACGTAAGACTAAGTAAAGAAAAAGAGAGAATTGAACACGCAGTTTATAGTGGTTCGGCTTGATTCAAGCCTACGTCCACTCTTCTGCACTGACAACCAATTGGCTGGATTCCACTATGAACAAAGAGATGTTACAGCGTTGATCTTCCTTGATTTCTAGGTGTAGATGATCTACCACACTTGCTCAAGATATCACCAGGTATAAACACTCTCTGTGTATACAATTTCGTTAAAAAATGTATCGACTAATAATCAGGGTACTTTTTCACCAAAAAAAAAAAATAATCAGGGTACTTCAGACTCTGGAATTTCTCTATTGATCACGTACTCAAACAACTAGAACGTCTTCCTTTTTATACTCCTTTATGCCATCGTACCCGTTGGCACTTTCCAAAGGAATTCCTCCAATCTACCCGCTAGACGGAATCAATCAAGAAGATCATTCGAGCTATTAAAGGAACCTGACGATAGCCCATCAATCCTGTTCGCCCATACAATCAAGATCTTGGTTTCCAAGAATAGAACATTCCAAGAATATTTCGTCGACCACCGGATCTTCAATTGATCTAGATACGAGCAAAAGAATCCGTTATATTTATCCAACCAAGAGATCTTCTCCAGAGGATAGGATTAAATCCTCAACCATATACTTCGGCTCTGGATTTCCTTCGTCACTGGATCAGAAAGACTGTTAATGAGAATAGTCTTGAGTCTTGAGTCTTGAGTCTTGAGTCTTGAGTCTGGTGATCAGAGAGTCTTCAGACTTTAAACTAGACAGTCTGCAGATATCCAGACTAGACTGATAGAAACATTTTCTCAGCTTCAAATTATTCTGAAAAGATTTCTCCAACAGATAGATGATGCGATGGCGATACGGATAATTGGCACGACTCTATGCGGGCAAAAATGAAAGAGTCCCCATGGTAGAACTTGAGTTCACACAAAGTCTGAGATTAAAAGACTGACTCTGATAAATAATAAGAAAAAAAGTACTATATTACTTGACACTAATGTGTTACAATCAAAAGATGTTTATACTACGAACAATGTGTATAGGAAAGTAATTAATTTAATATAACAAAATAAAAACTAGTTATTTTAGAATATAACAAGAATTACATAATCAATTACAGTTTCAGAATGTTCTAACAAATATTCTAGCATATTAAATCTATTAGTAGAATCATATGTATACAAGACTCTCATTTGTCGTCCAATATATTAAATCAAATCTTATATTAAATGTCAACGTTATTGTTTGATACAAAGTGGGTTTAAAATATATCATGTTAAAAACATGGGAGGTAAGATTGAATAATTAATGTGAACATAGCACTCACGCATAGGATGAGAATCCCGCATAAATATCTAACACTATAGTCTGAAAAATCTCAGATGGAGTCTATCAAATCCTAGATATGGACATGTTGGGGTCACTTCCGCACAAATTTCATCGCATGTAAGGTCAGAGAATGATCTCTCCCAAACTATGTCAAGGAGAGGGACGTGGGTTGGGAGGGTGTAGCTTCAACTTTTCATCTTAAGATCTGACCAATCGTCGCGGACTGAATGCGAGAGAGAAAATTGACCAAATTATGTGGTAATCGACCAACAAAGAGAGTAAATATCTTTCATGTAAGTGATAGGCACCATGATAGTGTTCACCTTTGACCCGACCAATAGAGGACACTAATACCATCCAGCGCTACGGACAGATTCCTAACCATAGCTATCGGAAGAGGATTGACAAAAGCTGGTGTGGTGCATTGGTTCTCCATGATTGTAGAAGGAAGAGGATGGACGAGACACTATGTTAGAAATACCAACTTAAAAGCTTGACAGTAGTCCCACGAAACCTATCATGATATCAGAATTGGGTTTTGCTCTCAGATTATTTCCCTCATTCGTAAAATTCCACATACTCTTCCTAATTCGGCTTGTAAACGCGTGGGTCTTTTATTATCCCCGTCCCTTGACTACGGGTTCATATGCTCTCTCTATATATAGTCTTCCTCCATTTATAAGTTTAATATTTTGGAATAGTTAGTATTGATATCACAAAATCTTTTAGGCCCCTGGAGATCTTTTTCTCAGGTTCCGAACTTTTGATTAATAAATAAATTACACTCCAAATTATTAAAATGCTCTAATGTAGAGAAGAAAATATTCTCTTACATCTCTTTTTTACATCAACAATACTTTAATACATCTCTTGCGACAAAAAATTTGGGCTATGTTCAGGGGACTAGGCTTGGCCCAAAATTTAGGTGGAAAGAATCTCTCTTTGTCCACACTTGTCCACACTGATACCAAATCCATCCCCACCACAACATGTCTCCCTCCTCCTCCTAATTTCATCTCTAATCGGGCCTTCTTATGGCCATGACGGTCGGCCGGCCTGAACGACTTTGATGGCACCCGCAACGGCAAGTGTGTGACCGTCACACAATACAAAGGAGACATAGCATTCCTCTATAAGTATGGCAAGGACCAAATGTAAGCATCAAGCAACATGATAGTGTTCACCTCTAGTAGAGGACGTTAATAGCATTTAGCGGTATAGACAGATTCCTAGCCATAGCTATCGAAAGAAGATCAACAAAAGCTAGTGCATTGGTTCTCCATCGTTGTAAATGGAAGGAGGATGGACGAGATATCATCATATTAGAAAGACCTGCTTAAAAACTCGGCAACAATTCCAACAAACCTAATATGATGGGTTTTGCCCAAGATTATTTCCCCCATTCGTAAAATTCCATGGGCCCTTCCTAATTTGGATTACGTTAGTAATTGTTTTATCATTCCACGTTCCTTGATTATGGGCTTATATGATCTCTATATATATGGTCTTCTTCCATCTATAAATTTAAAATTTTAAAACAGTTGGTATTAGTCTCATAAAATCTTTCAGGCTCTTGGAGATCTTTCTCTTAGGCTTTAAACTTTGATTAATAAAAAAATCACACTCCAAATTATAAAAATGCTCTACTGTAGAGAAGAAAAATGTTCTCCTGCATCTCTTTTTTACATCAACAATATTTTAATACGTCTCTTTGCAACAACAATACCTTCAAATTTTGGGCTATGTTCGAGGGACCATGCTTGGCCCAAAAGTTAGGTGGAACCATTGTGATACTAACTCCATCCTCACCGCCATCAATCTCCCTCCCTCCTCCTCATTTCATCTATGATCGAGGCTTGTCATGGCCACGACGACCGGCCGGCCTAGCCACCCACAACAGCAAGTGTGTGACCATCATGCACGACAAAAGAGACATGGCATTCCTCTATAGGTATGGCAATGACCAAACCTAAAAACCTAACGCCAACGTATTTCAGATATTTGACTGGAAAATTACAACATTATGAATAACTAACTACTAGTGAGAATATTCAGAAGTCACCGAATGTAAAGTAATTGATGATTATTGACCCTCAATTAGTAATGATAAGTTCATGTCTCTTACGATAATTTAAGATAAATGACTATTTCAAGGTTATTGACTAGTGTTATGAACTCCAAAAATTAGATTACAACGAGATCGGTCAAATTACAATTTGTTGGAGAAAAAATCGTTAAAAGGAGTAAGCATGAACTTATCATTGCTAATTGACTTTTAATGCAAAATTACAACACTGTTAAAAGGAGTAAGCATATCTCAAGGAAAAATCATTTACCTTATAGGAAGTAATATAATTTATCTTAAGAAAAAATCGTTTACCTTATAGGAAGTAATATAATTTATCTTTAGAATGAGCAATTTAAATTGAAACTAAGGTTAAGGAATTAGCTTGTTGCATCGTAGATGTCAAATAAAGTCCACGGATGATGTTCTATATTAGCAAAGTAGGTTTTAGTGTTTTAAATCACCTTTTAATCCATAAATTTCTTGTAAGCATAACAATCGTCTTATAAGTCACGAATCACTGTTTTCGATTGTATATTGCCTTTATACTCCACGACTTGCTGTGCTATAACATGTCATTTTGACTTTAAAAAAAGGGAAAAAGCCACCAAAAACCCTAAACTTTGCCTCGAGTGACAAATTTACCCCGAACTTTGTTTTGTGACGTGAAAAACCTTGAAATTTGCTAACTGTAACACATTTACCCCAAACTTTTATTTGTAACACAAAAATCCCGAACTTTCATTTGTGTGACACATTTACCCTAAATCATAAGGGCGTTTTGGTCTTTTTACTTTTGAAAATTTTTTCTTTTTTTTTCTTCTTCTTCCTTCCCTCCGCCGGCCATGGCGGAGCCGGCGGAGGGAAGCCGGCGTTCGGCAAGGGACTCCCTCCCCAGATCTAGCGAGGGCACCCTCGCCCGACGCTGGCGAGGGCCTCCCTCGCCAAATCTGGCGAGGGCACCCTTGCCCAACGCAGGCAAGGGCGGCTCTCGTCGACGTCGGATGAGGGCCTCCCTCGCTAGATCTGGGGAGGGCACCCTCATCGACGTCAAACGAGGGCCTCCCTCGCCAGATCTGGCGAGGGCACCCTCGCCCAACGCCGGCGAGAGCACCCCTCGCTGAAATCTGGCGAGGGCACCCCTTGCCAGCGTCAGGCGAGGGAGGCCCTCGGCCGACCCAGTCAAGGGCCTCCCTCGCCCGACCTCGACAAGAGTAGCCCTCGCCGAACACTGGCTTCCCTTCGCCGGCTCCACCATGGCCAACGGAGGGAAGAGAGAAGAAGAAAAAAAGAAGAAAAAACAGAAAGAATAAGACGAAAATACCCTTAATGGGGTAAATGTGTCACAGTTAGCAAACTTCGGAGTTTTTCACGTCACAAAACAAAGTTCGGAGTAAATTTGTCACTCGAGGCAAAGTTTTGGATTTTTGGTGGCTTTTTCCCTAAAAAAACAGAAAACTTCTTTTGGAAGCATGGCAAACTTCTCAAGAAGTAATCTTTATGCTGTCCTTTGATCAGTGCAGTAGCGCTTGGTTAAAGTGGAGGATTGCCTGCGCTTTTCCTTTTAGCCCCTCCTTTTCTTTTGTACTCTTTCCATTCCTAGGATTTTGTCTCTTTTTTTAGCACTTCTAATAAAATTAATGTACCTTGCAATCCCCCTTTTCCAAGATCTCCCGTCTAGGACTTTCATTATGGAATCTTTAGATTTTTCACTTTTATTATCCTAATTTTGTAGTTTTCACTTTTTAGTTTTTTAGTTTTTTTGTTTAATGCAGCATACTCATAATTTCTTGGAAAATCCCAGGGCAATCTTTTTACTAATTTTTGTAATATGAAATTGACAAAAAATATCAAAGTGACGGCTCGTGTGAGACGATGCAAACAACTATCTCTCTTCTTGGTAGAAATTTTCAGGATCAATTGTTCATATCGTATGTCGTAATCATATTTATAAATTGTTTTTCGTGCTAGCATGGGTCATCGTAATTTTGATTTCATTCATGTGAGATCCGTGGAGCGTGTTGGACTAGCAACATATTAAAAGTGGGATCTTAGTGTGATTTTTATTTTAAATATATTCTCTTGTTACTTTTCAAAAATAGATTATGTAATATGACTATATTCACTGTGAAAAATATACAAAAAAAAAATCTTGGAAAAAAAGGGGGAAATTTCAAAGAACGGAGCAATCTGCTGGCAAGATTTCTTTTTTTTTTTTTTGGGTCATATGCGGGCAAGATTAAAAAGGGTAAGAAACAATTTTCAATTTTGACAATAGAGAAATGAGAAAACTCTGCAGTAGATCCAAAATCTTCAACCAAAAAGAAAGAAAAAGAAGGAAAGTTCAGCAAATTTAGGAGGAAATTCGAGAAGATAGAGAGAGAGAGAGGCTCAAATTCATTCCAATTTAGGGGTGATTGAGTCTAAGGTGGGTAGGGTCTAGACCTAGACCCTGTACTCAACCCTGTTATAACCGGTTCCTCTTTTATGGACCCTATACCCAACTTTATTTGTATTAGACCCTGTACTCGACCCACCCTATTTTTCCATTCTAGTTTTAGGGTCAACCTTGTTTCCACTAGAACTTATTTTGCAATCTCCCGATATCCTATACAATTTCAAATTTTATATTAATATGTGAGAAAATAATGTAATCCTCCTAATTTGTATTGAAACATTAAGCACTTGTAATAAATAAATACATGAACTTTTTGACTAAACGAAAAATTAAGAATCCATAAGGCTAATTATAATAAATAAAATCATAAGGCAAAGAAATAGTAACAAACATAGGTCCAATATTAATCTTATTCCCATAATTACTACATGAAGCTACTCATTTATGCAAATATAACTCCTCCTACAAAAGAGAAATTAGGCGAGCCAATCCATGTGATACACCGTCCGTCCATTGGATGGTGCGAGAGGGAGCCAATGAGGGAGGGAAGCAAGTGAGGAAGAGGAATGACAAAGGAGGAGTGCCATGCGTGTTTGAAAGAGCCAAGACGAAAAACGTCGTGTGATTATGGGAGTAAGAATAGAAATTGAGGGAAAAAAAAAGGGTTTTGGAACTTTACTTACAAAACCGGTCTGGGAATCGATTCCAAAACCGGTCGAGGAACCGATTTCCTAATGAGTAATCACTCAGAACATATTCTCGGACCGGTTTAAACCAGTTTCAACAAGAACCGGTTCCCGACCCTATTTTCCGGGTGGGCTGGTCCGAGAACTAGGTATACCCAGTCCGGTTGCATGCCCCTACGTTCCATGTGATATGGCTAGTAAAAGTACCTAGAGGGGGGTGAATAGGTATAAAGAGTAGTTTCTCACGATAATCGCACAATACTAGACAGTTGATAGAATTGAGACAATTGATTCTTGTCAAACAACAATCAAAATAAGACTGAGAATAGGGAAGAGAAAATTGAATGCAAGGTTTATAGTGGTTCGGCTTATTTCAAGCCTACATCCACTCTTTTGTACTGACAGCCCACTGGCTAGATTCCACTATGAACAAAGAGATGTTACAGCACTGTTCTCCCTTGATTTCACGGTGTAGAAGATCTACCACACTCCCTCAAGGTATCACTAAGTATAGACTCTCTTTTGTGAATATAGTTTTGCTCAATATGAATCGACTAATAATCAAGGAGCTTTAGACTTTGGAATTTCTATATCGTGCATCTACTTGAACAGCTAGAACGTCTTCATTTTATACTCCTTTATGCCATCATACCCGTTGGCACTTACCAAAGGAATTCTTCAAATCTTCCCGTTGGATAGAATCAATTAAGAAGAACATTCGAGCTATTAAAGGAACATGTCGATAGCCCATCAATCCTGTTCGCCCATATAATCAGGATTTTGGTTTTGCAAGAATAGAACCTTCCAAGAGTATTTCGTCAATCATCGGATTTTCAAACGATCTTGATTTCGAATAAAAGAATCCGTTATATCATACCTAGCCAAGAGATCTTCTTCAGTGGATAAGACCAAATTCTCAACCAAACACTTTAGCTCTAGATCGTCTTTGTCGCTGGATTAGAAACTGTCAGTAAGAATAGTCTTGAGTCTTGAGTCTTGAGTGCTGAGTCTGGGGATCTGAAGGTCTTCAGACTCTAAATAGAAGGGTCTGCAATGCTCCAGACTAGACTGATAGAAACATTTTGTCAGCTTCAAAATATTCTGGAAAGATTTCTTCAACAATCTCCCCCTTTTTGACGGTGACAAACTTTTATGTAGATTTGAACAGCTTTGACCTGCAAAACATTACTTAAGCAATATGGATATCTCATAAAGATTAACAACTCAACTAGACTTTGCATCCACAGAAAATAGGTTAGTCTTTCATGAGTAAAGCCATACAATAACACTTGATATAAATGCAACAGTCAATTTCAAATCCACACCCAAGTCATGCTCAAAACAAATATCCAAACAAACTAAACTAGAGTAAGAATTTTAAAGTCAAAGTTCAAAGATTGCAATTCTCCCACTTTTTGTCATCATTAAAAAAGTGAGAAAAAAGTCAAGTCTGCTTGGGAACGCACACGAGATGGAAATCTCCCATCGACTGTACGATGCCTTCCAGCCTCTTCAAGTCTTCCCGTAGATGTGCCACCTCTTCCCCTTTGGCATTTGCTTGAATTTGAAGAGTGAGGTCTTGCATTTGATCCGACAGGGTAATAGAAGACGCTTATCCAGCATTCTTCAGGACTTGAAGCTCACATTCCAAAGCATATATTTGACCCTGCATTTCTAGAAGAAGATCAAGGATGCGACAAAAATCTGTTGTAGTGTCCGTCTGTGTGCTGGCATTTGCTTTATCGGATGGAGTAAAGGTAGACGATGGAACTTCGGTGTAATCGCGCAGATTTGGCATTGAGGTATCATGTCCTCCCTCAGGCATTTGAGAAGCCTGAAGATCTTCTGGATTTGCTGGTGAGCGACTCACACCTTCACTATGGACAGAATATGGTGTAGTCCTTCCTTGCTCGCCATCTCCCCCTGTTTCTAAGGCCTCAATTGGGGAAGAGTGATGGTCATGCTTGTTAGCGTCTTGATTGCCTTTCTCTCCGGCTTCATTTGCAAACTTTTCTTTGACTGCTTCTTCTTCTTCTTCAACTTCCTTCTCCTCTTCTTCTTTTTCTTTCTCTTCTTTCTCCTTTGCTTCTCTGTTCTCTTCCTTTTCCTCTTCTTCTCTCTGTTCTTTGTCCTTTGCTTCTTTTCCTATTTCCTGTCGTTCCGTTGATTCAGATACAGAACGATTGAGCCTTTTCAATGCCAAGGCGAGAGATAGAGAGTTCATCCTCTTCATCTTCATCCCCTAAGATAAGAGTTCTTTTCTTTTTGGATGGAGCACCCATGGGCTCCTTCCCTTTCCTTTTTTTATGCAGAAGATACTGGATGAGATTTGACTGGAGTTTTCACTTTGAACTTCTTCATTGCCTTATCAAGTTCTTTCAGACGCATTTTTGTCAGCATTTTCAGACCCACCACCATTTTGTCGCATGGTCGAACACAAAGAGATTGTGGAGGTTTAATGTTCAAATGTCTGAAGATCTTAGTCACAAGACCTGAGTAAGGCAACTAGCCCTTGTCCTTCACCATCGCTCTGTACATATGGAAGAGAATGGTGTGAGGGAGAGAGAACTTTCTCCCTGAATTGATCGCGTACATCAATTTCGCCTTAGAGTTAGACACGTTAGTCTTGGATGTCGATTTTGGCCTGAGACAGTTGATCACAATTTTGTGAAGTATGATGTTGATGGCACGCATTCTTGCATAGGTAATTCTCCCTTCTGCATTCCTGTCTTTGACGAGCTCCAGTGAGGTACGAACAATTGAAACCTTGACCGATTGATATCATCCTCTTTCAACCCTAATTATATCTGCCAGCGTGTCCACATTTACCACATAATCTTGGTCTCGAACACTGAAGGATATTCTATTTGCTTCTAAAAAGTTGAGATTTGAATAGAAATATGCTGTCAATTGTGCATAGCCGTCTGTGGTGTCGGACCAAAATTGCTCAAGTTGAAGTAGATTGAACTTTTCCCTCAAGTTCACATTGATGGCATCCAGAAAGTGGAAATCAACGCTTCTGGGGTTTATCACCCCACTTTTCAACAGTTTGAAGAACAGATTTTCCTATTTCTTTAATTTGAATAACTCCGTTCTTTTTCCCTTAGCCTTCACAGCAACACCCATCCTAGGTTGAAATTCATTAAACAGTTTATCATCATCGTTCCAGTCAGTGGGATTCAATCCTCCTACACGAGGGTCACTTGGAATGTTTGTAAGTGCTTCCTCAGCCTTTCCTTTGGGAGCACTTCCCAAATCCTCCATTCGTCGCAAAAAGACATACTCATTTCCATAACCCTTGTCTTTAAGGAAATCATCTACATAGTTCAGCGGAGTACCAGTGCTTTTCAAAGCACGATAGAGCTTGTAAATAAATGAGGGTTTTTGAACTCTTATAGGGTCTACTTCCTCGATTATTTCTTCCTCCAGTTGATGACCCACACCCTGTGGGGGTAGATGGTGGAGAGTGATGTGGTTGAGAGTGAATCGGGCTCTGTTACTGTCTCGGTAACTCTTCCTCTTCGGTGAGATCGAAATGGGTAGGACCCTCCCTCATTCTCTGTGGTCCCTTGCTCGCGATTCTTGAAGACTTTCTTGAAGAAGACATCGTTTCTTGTCGTTGAAAGATTCCTTGACTCGCTTTCCCAAGAAAAGATGACAACTTTCTCGAAGATGAACATGAAGTCGAGACAGGATTGGGAGGAGAATGCTTTTTAGGGTTTTAAAGTTAAGCGAAGAAAACAACTGATTGTATATATATAACCCTATTTAAAAAGGAAAAAACCAATCGACATAAAGGCAAGTGAAGCAGTCGTCCCTTTTTTAAAAACGATAACCGTCCTTTTTTAAAGAAAACTACCATTTTTAAATAGAAGTTATCCTTTTTGAAAAGGCAAAATTCCATCTTTTAAAGATAATATAAATTAATCATAATTGAATGAAAGATCGTACCTTTTCGAGATTGAATATTAAAACAACTTACAGTCTATAGCCATGAACGTCTGAGTCTGAGGGTCTGAGAGTCTCTAGACTTTAACTTCCTCAAGCTTCAAAATGTTGAGTCTGGAACGGATGATATCGAATTGATTTTTCTCCAAAGGTTTTGTGAATATATCCGCTAGTTGGCTCTTTGAATCAACAAATTGAATCGAGATTTCTCCATTTTGAACATGATCTCTAATGAAGTGATGTCGAATCTCTATATGTTTTGCCCTTGAGTGAAGGATTGGATTTTTAGTGAGATTGATTGCACTGGTGTTGTCACATCTAATCTTAGTGCATGAGTCTTCAATTCGAAAGTCTTGTAGCTGTTGTTTTATCCACAGAATTTGCGAACAACAACTTCCAATAGCTACATACTCTGCTTCTGTTGTAGAGAGAGCCACAGTATTTTGTTTCCTTGAAAACCAAGACACTGTCCTGCTTCCAAGCAAGTGGCAAGTTTTCAAGGTGCTCTTTCTATCAACTCTGCAACCAGCTAGATCTGCGTATGAATATCCAAGAAGATTAAAGTCTCCCTCTTTAGGATACCAAAGACCGATGCTTGAAGATGAAGCAACGTATTTAATAATACGTTTCGCAGCACTGAGATGAGATTTTCTAAGATCTGATTGAAACCTAGCACAAATGCAAACACTCAACAAAATGTCAGGTCTAGAGGCAGTAAGATAAAGAAGTGAACCGATGATACTCTTGTATCGCTTTTGATTAACTTTCTTCCCTTCTTCATCTTTGTCTATCTTCAAAGAACTTGACATCGGTATGTCGGTCTCTTTGCACTTTTCCAGTTCAAACTTTTTGACAAGATCATTAGCATATTTTTCTTGATGAATAAAAGTTCCTTCCTTCAATTGTTTTACTTGGAGTCCAAGAAAGAAGGTTAACTCTCCCATTATACTCATTTCAAACTCATCCTGCATAGACTTAGAGAATTTCTTGCACAGACTTTCATTAGAGGATTCAAAAATAATATCATCCACATATATTTGAACAAGTAAAAAGCTTTTGTTTTCCTTTTTGATAATAGAGTAGTATTTACTTTACCTTTGACAAAACCATTATATATTAAGAACTTACTTAGTCTATCGTACCAAGCTCGAGATGCTTGCTTTAAACCATACAAGGCCTTTTTCAGTCTGAAGACTGAGTCTGGCTTCTTTGGATCTTCAAACTCTGGTGGTTGTTCCACATAAACTTCCTCATTGATAAAACCATTTAGGAAGGCACTTTTGATGTCCATTTGGAATAACTTGAAATTTTTATAACAAACAAACGCAAGTAATAATCGAATAGCTTCTAACCTTGCTACTGGTGCGTAAGTCTTATCATAGTCTATTCCTTCTTCTTGCGTATAACCCTTGGCCACGAGTCTTGCTTTGTTTCTTACGACTTTTCCTTTTTCATTCATCTTGTTCCTGAACACCAATTTAGCTCCAATAACAGTTTTACCTTTTGGTTTAGATGTCAATTCCCGAGACATCATTAATGTTGAACTGTCTGAGCTCTTCTTGCATAGCTTCAATCCAGCTTTCATAAGATAAAGATTCTTCTATGCTTTTTGGTTCAATTTCAGAAATGAGAGCCATAGCACTAGACTCTTCGCGCCTTTTGGATCTTGTGCGAATTCCTTCATTAATGTTGCCAATAATAAGATCTTTGGGATGACTAGACTTAAGCTTCCAGTTACTGGTTGATTCGTCAGGTTGATGATCGCTTTCTTTACTTGAATCTTCACGAACAGCTTGATGCTGGCCTTCCAGAGTCTGAGATGCTTCTTGAGACGTAAGCATGAGGCACCATGAGTGCTTTCTTTGAGCAAGCTGAGATAGCTAGTATAAGCACCTAGAGGAGGGTGAATAGGTGTATTGACAATTTCTCGATATGCCACAGCGATACTAGGCAGATGATAGAAATGAAATTCTCTTTTGATTAACAAAATGAATTACGATCAAAGTAAAGTAAAGAGTAGAGAAGAGAAAATTAAACACAAGGTTTATAGTGGTTCGACTTATCCCAAGCCTACGTCCACTCTTCCGACTGACCTACCTACTGGATTTCACTATGAACAAAAGAGATGTTACAACACAGTTCTTCCTTGATTCCACAAGTGTAGATATTCTACCACACTTCATCAAGATTTCTCACGAATATAAACACTCTTTTGCATACAAGATTTCGTTCAAATGAATTGACAAAAAGAATAAGGAGCTTCAGACTGTGGAATTCTTCTATCATCCAACTTTTTGAAAAACTAGAACGTCTTCCTTATATACTCCTTTATGCCATCATACCCGTTGGCACTTACCAAAGGAATTCTTCCAATCTTCCCGTTGGACAGAATCAATTAGGAAGATCATTCGAGCTATTAAAGGAACATGTCGATAGCCCATCAATCCTGTTCGCCCATACAATCAGGATCTCGGTTTCCATAAGTAGAACCATCCACGAATATTTCGCTAATCATCGGATCCTTAATCTCCGAATCAATCTCGATCGATCAAATGATTCCATTATGTCATATCCAGTGAAGAGATCTTTTCCAGTCGATAAGGTCATATCCTTAGTAAAACATCAAATTCTGGATAGCCTTTCTTCAACGGATTAGAAACTGTCAATGAGGATAGACTTTAAGTCTTGAGTCTAACTGTCCGGAGGTCTTCAGACTTTAAACAGCAGAGTCGCAAACCTTGAGACTAGGCGATGAAAAAGTTTTATCAGCTTCAAAACATTTCAAGAAGATTTCTCCAACAATCTCCCCCTTTTTGATGGTGACAAAACTTTCCTGCAGATTTGGATAACTTTGATCTGCAAAACATTTCTCAAACAACTATGCATATCTTATAAAGATAAATGGCTAAATGAATAAATGAATAATACTAGAATCTGCAACTACAGAAAATAGGTTAGTCTTGATAAAGCCATCCATAAGATATCAATAGCAGTCAGATCCAAATTCAAATTCAGTTCCCATCCAGACACAAAAATAAAGTCAAACATCAAAACAATCCAAATCAAACAATCCAAACGATTAAAAATTCAAAGTTTGATTCAAATCTTGCATCTCTCCACCTTTTTGTTAGCATTAAAAATGTTGAGATGAAAACATAATAGAGTCAAGATTGCTTGGGAACGCAAACAAGCTGGAAATCTCCCATGGACTGAACGATCCATTCCAGCCTTTTCAAGTCTTCCTTCAGTTGTGCAATCTCCTCACCCTTGGCATTAGCCTGAATTTGAACAGAAAGGGCTTGGATCTGATCATTTAAGGAACCTGAAGAAGCTTGACTTGCATTCTGCAAGTTTTGAACCTTGCATCCCAGAGTATAAATTTGAGCGCGCATCTCCAAGAGAATATCTATAATTCTATGAAAATTAGTTGAATTATCGGTCTGGGTACTAGCTTCGGCATGATCTGCAGACGATGGCAGATCAGCATAATCACGTAGATTTGGCGATGAAGCATCAAGTTCTTCCTAAGGAAAATCAGAGGCATGAATGTCTTCTGGATCGGCTGGAGAGCGGCTGACTCCCTCACTGGTAGCAGCTGACATCCCTCTTTTCTCATGATCTCCCCCTATTTCTATGCCTTCAGGTAGAGAAGAGTGTTTTTAGGCTCTCCTTCCTCTTGATTCACTCTCTCTTCTACTTCTTTAAGCCTTTCCTCATTTACTTCTTTTTCGCTAGCTTCTCTTTCTTCTTCTTCTTCTTCTTCTTCTTCTTCTTCTTGTCCTTCTCTCTCCTCTGCTTCTGTCTCCTGTCGTTCCCCTTGATTCTGGAATAGGACAACTTAGCTTCTTCAATGCTATAGTAGAAATGGTAAGGTCTTCATCATCATCTTTATCTTCAACGATGAGAGCTCTTCTTTTCTTGGATGGAGCAACCATGGGCTCCTTCCCTTTTCTTTTTGCTGTAAAAGAGATTTGATGAGTTTTGACAGGAGTCTTCTCCTTGAATTTTTCCAACGCTTTGCTTAGTTCCTTCAGACGCATTTTAATCACCATTTTCAATCCTACCACCATATGATTACATGATCTAATACAAAGAATTTGTGGAGGCTGAATATTCAGATGTTTGAATAACTTCGTCACAAGACTTGGATAAGGAAGTTGACCTCTGTCCTTCGCCATTGCTCTATACATGTGGAACATAACAGTGTGAGGAAGAGAAAACCTTTTCCCATTAATGATGGCATACATCAGCTTTGCCTCTAAACTTGAAACATTAGTCTTGGAAGTTGATTTCGGTCTGAGATAATTGATTACAATCTTGTGAAGCAGAATGTTAAACGCACTCATCTTCAAGTAGGAAATATTTTCCTCTGTTCTTCTATCCTTAACAAGCTCCAATGTGGCACAAGCAGTAGAAACATTGATCGGTTGATATCTTCCTCTCTCAACTCCAATCACATCTGCCAGCATATCCACATCAACCACAAAGTCTTGATCTCAGACACTAAAAGATATTCTATTCGCATCCAAGAAACTAAGATTTGAATAGAAATATGTAGTCAATTGAGCATAAGCCTCTGTGGTGTCAGAACAGAACTTTTCTAGTTGAAAAAAACTGAACTTTTCTCTCAAGTTCACATTCACAGCATCTAGAAAATCAAAATTCACACTCCTAGGGTTTATCACCCCACGCTTCAGCAATTTTGAGTATAAAGCTTTCTGTTCCTTTGATCTAAACAACTCTCCCATTTTTCCTCGAATTTCCGCTGCAATACCTATTCTCGGATGAAATTGACTGTACAATTTGTCATCATCATTTCCATCTATCGGATTAAGTCCCCCAACACGTGGATCACTTGGAATGTTTGCAAGGGTTTCTTTTGCCACCCATTTAAGAGCAATTTCCAAACGTTCCTTTTTTCGCAAAAAGATGTACTCGTTCCCATATCCTTTGTCCTCGAGAAACTTATCGACGTAATTCAATAGAGTACCGGTCATCTTTAAAGCGCGGTAAAATGGAGTACCAATCCTCTTTAAAGCACGGTAAAATGGAGTACCAATCGTCTTTAAAGCGCGGTAAAGCTTATAAATAAAATAGGGCCTTTGAATTCTTACAAGATCTGCGTCTTCAACGATTTCTTCCTCTTGTTGATGACCAGTACCCTGTGGACTAGATGGTGGAGAATGACGTTGCTGAGAATGTTGTGGGCTCCGTTGCTTATTTGGAGACTCTTCTTCCTCGGTGAGATCGAAGTGCGTAGGCCCCTCACTCATCCGCTGTGGTCCCCTGCTTGCGATTCTTGAAGACTTTCTTAAAGATGACATCTTCCTTAGTCTTTGAAAGATTCCTTGCTTGACTTTCCTAAGAAAGATGACAACTTTTTCGAAAATTAAACAAGGGAAGAAAACAGGAATGGAAGTTCGGTGCTTTCTTAGGGTTTTTGGAGAGTAAAGCGAAGAAGAAACAACTGTGCGAACCGGTTAAATAAAAAGGTATACGGAACGTCATAAAAGTAAATAAAAAGATGCATTTTCAAAAAAGAATAACGGCCTTTTTCGAGAAAATAGTCATTTCAAAAATAATTTCTTTTTCTGAAAAGGAAATGTTGCAATAATCATGTCAATTAAAGATAACAATAATCAAATACGGTTGATAATCGTACCTTTTCAAGATTAGATTCGAGATGAGAGAGAATAACTTACAGTCAAAGTCTTGTTTGTCTGAGTTTGAGAGTTTCTAGACTTTAACTTCTTTAAACCTCAAAATGTTGAGTCTGGAACGGATAATTTCAAATTGATTTTTCTCTAAAGGTTCTGTGAATATATTCGCCAGTTGGTTCTTTGAGTCAACACACTGAATCGAAACTTCTCCATTTTGAACATGATCTCTAATGAAGTGATGTCGAATCTCTATATGCTTTGCTCTTGAGTGAAGAATTGGATTTTTAGTAAGATTAATTGCACTGGTGTTGTCGCAGTTAATCTCCGTGCATGAATCTTCAATTCCAAAGTCTCTTAGTTGTGGTTTTATCAACAAAATTTGTGAACAACAGCTTCTGAGAGCTACATACTTTGCTTTTGCTGTAGAAAGAGCTACTATAGTTTGCTTTCTTGAAAATCAAGACACTGTTCTGCCTTCAAATAGTTGACAGGTACCTGAAGTACTCTTTCTATCAACTCTGCATCCGGCTAGATCTGCATTTGAGTATCCAAAAAGAGTAAAGTCTCCCTTTTTAGGATACCAAAGGCCGATACTTGAAGTTGAAGCAATGTATTTGATAATCCATTTTGCAACACTTAAATGAGTTTCTTTAGGGTCTGCTTGAAATCTAGCACAAATGCAAACACTAAACAAAATGTCAGGTCTAGAAGCAGTAAGATAAAGAAGTGAGCCAATGATACTCCTATATAGCTTCTGGTCGATTTTCTTTCCTCCTTCATCTTTGTCTATCTTCAAAGAACTTGACATTGGTATTTCAGCTTTTTCGCAATTGTTCAGTCCAAACTTTTTGATGAGGTCATTAGCATATTTTTCTTGATGAATAAAAATTCCTTCCTTCAGTTGTTTCACTTGAAGCCCGAAAAAGAAGGTTAACTCACCCATCATGCTCATTTCAAATTCATCCTGCATAGTCTTAGAGAATTTCTTGCACAGACTTTCATTAGGAGATTCGAATATAATATTATCGACATATATTTGAACTAACACAAAACTTTTGCTTTCTCTTTTGATAAACAGAGTAGTGTCTACTTTACCTTTAACAAAATCATTTTGAATTAAAAACTTACTTAGCCTATCGTACCAAGCTCGAGGTGCTTGTTTTAAACCATATAAGGCCTTTTTAAGTCTGAGTATTGAGTCTGGTTTCCTTGAGTCTTCAAACCCAGGTGGTTGTTCCACATAGACTTCCTCATGAATGAATCCATTTAGGAAAGTGTCGCGACCCGATCTCGCCACCCTCGAATCCCTTATTATCACGAGGAGAGAAAAGGGGGAAAGGTCGGATTTAGGGGTACTTGATCACGAAAGTTCCCTCACGGCTTGCATTCCAAAAGACGTCATCACCTCGCCTTTTGGATCAAGCCTCTCATGAGTTCCCTCCACGAGATTGCGAGCTCTCCCAAGCTCGTACCCCACGTGACAGCGGAATGTCGCAATCCATACCCACATAAGCGACACACCTAAAAAAGGGAGTCGAATGTGGATATCTAATTTAAGGGTACTTTTAACATGGTAGCCCTCTCGATAGTACGCTTCACCCATTAGGATGTCATCACTTCATCCTCTGGGTTACTCCCACATCAAGTATGCTAAACCATAGTGAGTTTCATCGAAACTCATACCCCGCGTGACAGCGGATTTATTTATACGATCTACTTATTTATGACAACCTAAAAAATAGACAGGAGTCGCCACTAGCCTCATTTTCGGGGATTGACTAGAAACCCAATCGAGAGTCGGGAGTGTTCCCTCGATTTCTATGCAACCAGATATCTAGGTTCAGGGACTTGGATTACGCTAATATTGCTATTAGCGCCCTTTCGGTACCTAAACAGTATGTTGTGTTTTTCCTAATATGTCCATGCGTTTATTTTTTACATTTTCAGGATCATCAATTCCTAGGCTAAGTGATCATGCGTGGTTGATCATTTTCATGCTATTCTATTTCTAAAAAAAATAGAAAGGAAAACAACCAATGAAATTGAAATTGCAAAACATTAAGTAAGCAACCAAGGAAAAACAGTAAATCTATCAGGCAGTCTTTAAAGAATATAAAAGAGAAAACAGTTGGGAAAGAAAGAAGACCCGCAACTCGTCGGGTTTTATACAACATGGAACCCGAGACATATGTCGGGAAAAATGAGCATTACATGATAACAGTCGGAGTGGACATCGACCTTCGCCATCTTCACGCCTTCTCCATCTTTAGGATTCTAATCTAAACCTAATCTAATAAACCTATAACTAGGTATATGCAGTGGAAGAAAACAAACAAACATATCAAAACATCAAAGAACAGGACATTATTAGTGTTAAAAAAAATGGTGACTAAAGTCATGAAGTCCTTACACCAAATTCTAAGTGAAATCCCAAGACTAAGCATCATTATGTATTACACCCAAATCATCTATCTAACGATCACACACAAAATATATAACATGACAAACATTCAAACCATATGACCTTGGTCCTCAATCAACCCAAAATAATGAATGAACCAACTAAAGATCACTTATTCTAAACCATGCACCATTGAATTCAATTAACATATGTATTTAAGGCAAAAGGAGCAATCAATATGTAATCCACATGATACCTAAAACCGTTTTGTAGACAATTGATAAAGGATGTCATTCCATGAAGGAAGCACCTCAAGATTCCTAACGCATGAATTTCTAAAAATATTAAGAACATGAACAAGTCAATCAAGAATAGATCATAGTAGCATGTCACACCATCATTCTACAACATATTGAAAGCAATTTGGACAAATCTACTATCTCATCTTAAGACTAACAACTATCCACAGAAAAGACAGCATTACAGTTCAAGACAAATTCCAGATTTCAAAGCTCGATTTTAAAAAAAGAAAGGCAGAGCAAATGATGACCAAATCGCACATATAATATGTCAATGGAAAGTTTGAGAAGCCTATTACAAATCTCTAGAAGACATTAAGTCCTAATAACATCATCTTCCAGCTCGTTCCGGTTAAAACAGAAAATTGCAGCAGGTCAAAACAGCAAATCAACTTAAAAAAACTACTGCAGAATTGACAGACTTTGTCGGTATTTTTCGATGACCGGATGATGTCCATTCAGGGCGTGCGACATATCAAATCGAAGCTTGAGAAGTCTATTTGCTATGTCTAAAAGGGCTCAAGACCAGAAAGCCTCATCTATCACCTCATTTAAGCCAAAACAGAAAGTGACATATCAAGGTAAATCAAGTTCAATCAATTTCAAGTTCATGATCATTGATCATCAATCCACAGAAATTCATTAACCTCAGTAGATTATATCAATATATTCAAGACAACGTATGATTAGAGAACAAACACAGATCAAGCCAGAAACTATCATTGAAGAATTGAAGTCAAAATTCCCAGATTCAGCTCCTAGATTTAGTGGCTTGTTTCTCATAGCAAATGAACTTCAATTTTAACAGGCACCCTACTGATTCGAAGCTTTAAGAAATCAGAATTATTTTTCTAGCTGATTTCTTCCATTAATTTCTGCGTTTAATTGCCAAATCAATCTATCAATCACATTGACTCATTAACCTCCAAAATCCTAGAACAGATTAACATTGGACGATCAATCACCAGTCAACTCCTATTCGGCAGACTCAACATCCACCTCCCCAAAAATCTTTCTTAAGGGCAGCGAGATTTTCACAGGCCTCAGAGAACTCTTCCTCCTATATACCCTCACTGACATATCAGTGCACAAATACATGCTTAGCAATACATGAGATCAAACTTGTGGTCAATCTGAGAGAAAACCTTGGCCATGGAAAAACTTATTTCATCAATGGTGTAGTTGCAGACATGAATTGATTACATTTACCAATCAACAGTTGAAAGAGACACTCGATAGCCAACTTTGATCTAGCTTAAGCATTTCATCGAGCAGAAAGTAGGTATCTCGGCCTCGAGTCCAAAATGCCACAACTAGATAGGAAAGCACAACCAAACTTATCACGACAACAATTTTACAAGCTCAGATTACCTAGTGAACTTCAATAGTAGGCAATTGATAGGGGAAAACAGAGAGAGAAAGCAAGCGACAGGCTGAGCGCGAGATAGAGCGATCGAGAGAGAGATGGCGAACCTGATTGAGCGAGCGAGCGTCAAATCTCCGGGAAAGAGTCGGAGAACACCTAATCCAAAGCTTCCGAAGCCGAATCCAGCGAGAGAAAAATCCGATTGAGAAACCTCGAGCTGAGAGAGAAAAAAAATATCTGGATCGCTCGAACGGAGAGAGCGAGAACTCGAACAGAGAGAAAGAACAGATTTCCCTAGTGATCCCCAACTGCCGGCGCTCGATCTCTAATCGCTTGCTAATGGAAGAAAGCCTTCGACCTAAGCTTCGACGGAGAAGGAGCCTCCGAAAGAACGATTGAACCCTCACGAATCCAGAGAGAGATCCCTTTGAGAGCGTCCATCGATCCGGCCGAGCCACGTGAGGCGGTGAGATCCGAGATCCTCCAATTGGCGGTGGCGGCGACGCTGCTTTTCGACGGCGTCTGGCACGATTTGCGATGATAGGGAATTGAATAGAGCTGCTTCACCGATTCCCGATTGGATCCAGAGATCCAATCAAGGGTTTTGAACTCACCAGATGATGAACCGATCAGAGAGAGAGAGAGTCCCAGAGACCGTTCGGCCGTTTTTTCTTTGAGAGAGGGATCCTCCGAATGCTCCGTCCAGAGAGAATCCCCCAGAGAGCGAACCCCACCCCCAAAGAGTTTGTGAGAGAGCCCGTCTAAGGAGAGAGAAACTTTGTGCGAAGTGTGGACCCTCAAACCGTCCGCGATTCCCCCCTTTTTATATTCTTTTTTTCTTTCTTTCTTTTCTTTTTTTCTCTTTTTTTTTTCTTTTTGTTTTCTTTTCTTTGTTTTCTTTTGCTTTTCATTTCATTTCATTTTTTCTTTTTGTTTTGTTTTGTTTTGTTTTTGTTTTTTTTGCAAATAATGGATGATTAAAATGTTGACGGAAATTTCGGGTGTCAACGAAAGCACTTTTGACGTCTATTTGGAATAACCCGAAATTTTTATGACAAACAAATGCAAGTAATAAACGAATTGCTTCTAACCTCGCTACTGGTGCGTAAGTCTCGTCATAGTCTATCCCTTCTTCTTGCGTATATCCTTTGGCCACAAGTCTTGCTTTGTTTCTTATGACTTTTCCTTTCTCGTCCATCTTGTTCATGAAAACCCATTTAGCACCAATAATAGATTTACCTTTTGGTTTAGGAGTTAACTCTTAAACATCATTAATTCTGAATTGCCCGAGTTCCTCTCGTATAGCTTCAATCCAGCTTTCATCAATTAAAGCTTCTTCTATGCTTTTGGGTTTTATTTCGAAAATAAGAGCCACAGCACTAGAATCTTCGCGCCTTTTGGATCTTGTGCGAATTCTTTCATTGATGTCGCCAATAATAAGATCTTTGGGATGACTGGACTTATGCTTCCAGTTGCTGGTCAATTTGTCAGATTGATGGTCAGATTGATGGTCACTTCCTTCACTTGAATTTTCAATAGTCACTTGTTGCTGATCCTTCAAAGTCTGAGCTTCTTCATGAGATTTAGACTTTGTAGAGTTTGGAGCAAGTTCAGGCTCTTCAAGATGAGTCTGAATAGATTCATTTTGTATAGAATATTGGAATTTGACATTCATTAATTCCTCCACGAGATTGACTCTTCTTGTTATAGACTCGTAGGCTTTGCTTGAGGTTGAATATCCAAGGAATATGCCTTCATCTGATTTTTTTTTTTTAAACTTGCCAACTCGATCATTTGCATTTTTTAATATAAAACATTTGCATCCGAACACATGGAAATATGAAACAATAGGTTTCTTTTCTTTAAATAATTCATAGGGGTTTTTTATAGAATAGGTCTTAGAAAAACTCTATTGATAATATAACAAGCTGTAGAAACTGCTTCAGCCTAAAATCGTGAAGAGATGTTGCTTTTAATTAAAAGAGTTCTAGTCATTTCTTGAAGCGATCTATTATTTCTTTCCATAACTCCATTTTGCTCTGGAGTATATGGAGAAGAGAACATATGCTAAAAACTAGATTCATCACAAAATTTTGTAAAATCTTGATTTTCAAATTCACGTCCATGGTCTGTTCTTATACTTGAAATAACATACCAATTTTCATTTTAAACCTTTTTAGCAAATTTTTCAAAATAAGAGAACGTTTCGGACTTACTTGCCAGGAAATATACCCAAGTAAATCATGAGTAGTCATCCACGATTACTAGGCAATATTTCTTACCTCCAATGCTTTGTGTTCTGGTTGGTCTAAAAAGATCCAAATGTAGAAGCTGCAGTACACAGTTAGTGGAAACTTGATTGATTGGTTTAAAGAAATTTCTTACTTGTTTTCCCAATATGTATGGTGTACATAGATCGGACTTTTGGTATGATAAATTAGGTAGACCACGAACAAGTTTCTTTGCTAAGATTTTGGCTATCTGTTTCATATTAATGTGCCCAAGCTTTCTATGCCATAAGTTTGCTTCATCTTGGATTGAGATTAGACATTGCGATTCATCTGGTTTCACATCCAAGAGGTAGATATTTCTATGTCTTCAACCTATGAATGACTAAGTAGAGTCTTTACTGGTTCTTGTACACATTCCCTCTTAAAAGTAGATTTTGAAACCGATATCACACAACTGACTGACACTGAGCAAATTGTAGTTGAGTCATTTAACTAAAGAAACATTGCTTATTGTGAGATTTCTAATCTTTACTGTTCTAAAACCCACTATTCTTCCTTTGTTATTTCCTCCAAATGAGACTTTTTCACCATTCACTTGAATGAGCTTTATGAAGCAATTTGAATCTCCTGTTATATGTCTTGAGCATCCACTATCCAGATACCATTTTACCTTTTTCTTGATAGTGACCTGCATTTAAAAAATGACTCAAATTTTCTTTGGTACCCATATTTTCTTGGGTCCATTTGAGTTAGTATGAAATGCAGTTTTTGCCCATACTTTCTTAATAGATTTCCAAACCATAGGACATTTTTTTTTCAAAATGATCTCGTACTATTGCACTTTGAACATTTAAGAGCATTGCAACTTACTTGTTTTACAAATATCTTTTTAAAATGATTTTTGTAAGTATCTCTTGTCGGTCTTTGCTTAATTCTTTCTTTCACCTTTAGAAAATCAATTAAAGGAATGGTTTCAGAGTCATTCCTAAACCAGATTTGTTGAAATAAGGTCTTTGAAGCAGAAAGAATTTTTTCTAGTTTTTCAGATCCTATAGAAAACTTTTTAGAAATATTTGAGATATCATTTTTCAATAGTGCATTTTCTTTCAAAAGATTATCTTCACTTTCTCTAAGAGAAGAAACATTCATTTCTAAACATTTCATCTTTTCTTTCAAAATATTTTTCTGTTGTTTTAGAGTAGAATTTTCTCTTTTGAGTTCGGAAATCTTCTTAAGAGAAGTTTTAAGACTAAAGCACAACTCATCAATGTATTTAGAAACTTTAATAGGGATTTTGAAGTTACTTACCTCAAATTCACTGTCCGAATCTGATTCTGTCTTGGAGTTTGAATCTGAATCTAATTGTGCCATTAGACATATATTGGCATAATCATCATCATTTTCTTCACACTCTGTATCACTCCAGGTTTCTGTTTTAAGAGCCTTCGATACTTTTCAGCTTTTCCTTTCTTCTTCCTCAGAAGAGGACAGTTGGGTCTGATGTGTCCATTTTTCTTACATTCAAAGCAGACTACATCTTTATTTGATTCATCATCCTCGATGAGACCTAGTCTCTGTTGCTTTTGAAAACTTTGTTTCTTTGGATTGAATCTTCTTCCTTTTCTATTCAGCTTTCTGAATCTTCTTATCATGAGAGCAAGCTCCTCATCATCCATATCGTTTTCAAAATCTGTAACGTCAGAATCATCATTGGATTTTAATGCAATGAATTTCTTACTTTTAGGGTCTTCGTCTTCATTGATTCATTACACTTCATAAGACTGAAGAGTTCCAACCAACTTATCAACAGATAGTGGCATGATTCTTTGGGTCTCTCTGATTGAGGTTTTTATGTGATTCTAATCCTTGGAGAGTCCACGTGGTAGCTTGTTTACCTTCATGGGATCATAAATTGGTTGACCTTGATTTTCAAGACCATTCACGATTTCTGTAAAACGATTAAACATGTCAGTTATAGATTCTCTTGATTTCATTCTGAAGGCTTCGTATTGACCAAGGAGAATGTTGATTCTAGTCTCTTTCACTCAATCTGTTCCTTCATAGGTAATATGTAATTTATCCCAGACTTCTTTAGCTGTAACACAAGAAGATATTATGTTATATTCAGTAGGAGATAAAGCACAGTATAAAGAATAAATTGTTTTTGTATCAAGAGCTTGTCTCTTGATTATCTCTTCATAAGTCATTTGACTAGACTCCACAGTATCTTTCCCTCTCTCTAAGACAGGTGCAGCTTTAGGAGTGATTCATTTTTCTACAACGTCCCATTCCAGAGGATCCTGTGATCTTAGGAACGCTTTCATCTTGTTTTTCCATATGTTGTAATTTTTTCCATCAAAGTAAGGTGGTCTGGTATTGCTTTGCCCTTCTACCAGCCTTGGAGCCAACATACTAGCCATGGATCTTTAACTTTGAAGTAAAACACTTCAACAAAGTGAGTACACAGGCTCTGATACCAATTAATATAGCTAGTATAAGCACTTAGAGGGAGGTGAATAGTTGTATTGACAATTTCTCGATATGCCACAACGATACTAGGCAGATGATAGGAATGAAGTTCTCTTTTGATTAACAAAATGAATTACGATCAAAGTAAAGTAAAGAGTAGATAAAAGAAAATTAAACACAAGGTTTATAGTGGTTTGGCTTATCCCAAGCCTACGTCCACTCTTCCGCACTAACAGCCTACCGGCTGGATTTTACTATGAGCAAAAGAGATGTTACAACACAGTTCTTCCTTGATTCCACAGTGTAGATATTCTACCACACTTCCTCAAGATTTCTCACGAATATAAACACTCTTTTGCATACAAGATTTCGCTCAAATGAATTGACAAAAAGAACAAGGAGCTTCAAACTTTGGAATTCTTCTATCATCCACCTTTTTGAACAACTAGAACGTCTTCCTTATATACTCCTTTATGCCATCATACCCGTTGGCACTTACCAAAGGAATTCTTCCAATCTTCCCATTGGACAGAATCAATTAGGAAGATCATTCGAGCTATTAAAGGAACATGTCGATAGCCCATCAATCTTATTGGCCCATACAGTCAGGATCTCGGTTTCCATAAGTAGAACATTCCACGAATATTTCGCCAATCATCGGATTCTTAATCTCCGAATCAATCTCGATTAATGAAAGGATTCCATTATGTCATATCCAACCTAGAGATCTTCTCTAGTCGATAAGGTCATATCTTTAGTAAAACATCCAATTCTGGATAGCCTTTCTTCAACGGATTAGAAACTGTAAATGAGGATAGACTTTGAGTCTTGAGTCTGGCTGTCCAGAGGTCTTCAGACTTTAAATAGCAAAGTCTGCAAACCTTCAGACTAAACTGATGGAAACGTTTTGTCAGCTTCAAAACATTTCAAGAAGATTTCTCCAACATAAGCAAGTTGCCACCTTAGCCTCTACCCCGTAAACCCTAGGAAAATTTTGCTAGTGTTCAACTCTAACTGTACCATTAGAAGACACTAATACCATTTAGTGCTATAAACAGATTCCTAGCCATAGCTATCAGATGAGGATTGATGGAAGCCGGTGCATTGGTTCTCCATGACTGTAAAACGAAGAGGGTGGACGAGATACCGTGTTAGAAAGATTGACGTAAAAGCTCGACAATGGTCTCACGAAACCTAACATGGTATCAAAGTCGAGTTTTGTCCCAGATTATTTCGTGTGTGCGACCTCCATTCATAAAATTGCACATGTCCTTCCTAACTTGGCTTACAAGTTAGTGGATGCTTTAGTATCCCACGTCCCTTGACTACAAGTTCATATGCTCTATATATATATGGTCTTTCTCTACTTATAAGTTTAACCTTTTAGAATAGTTGGTATTGACCTCACAAAATTTGTCAAGCTCTCGGGGATTTTCACTCTAATTCCATCTTTTGATTACACTCTTAATTATAAAAATGAGAATATTCTCTTGCATATCTCTTGCGACAAAGGAACCTTCAAATTTTGGGCTAAGTTCGAGGGACTGGGCTTGGCCTGAAAGTTAGGTGGAAAGAATTTGTCTCTCTCCACACTTATACCAACTCCATCCTCACCGCCATCAGTCTCCCTCCTCCTCATTTCATCTCTGAATGGGGCTTCTCATGGCCACAACGGCACCATCGCCATGATCAGCTAGCCTGAACGGCAACAAAGGCACCCGCAACGGCATGTGTGTGACCATCACGCATTACAAAGGATACATAGCATTCCTCTGTGAGTATGACAACGGAATGTGGGACAAGGGCAATAACTGTTGACAATGGACGAGGATAGATGCTACGATGGTGACACAAATAAACAGAACAACTCTATGCAGACAAAAATGTGAAAGAGTCCCCACAATAGAACTTGAGTTCGCACAAAGTCTGAGACCAAAAGATTGACTCTAATAAATAATAAGAAAAAAAGTATTGTATTACTTGACACTAATGTGTTACAATCAAGGGATATTTACACTGTGAATAATGTGTATAGGAAAGTAATTAATTTAATATAACAAAAAAAAACTAGTTATTTTAGAAAATAACAAGAATTATAGAATCAGTTACAATTCCAGAATGTTCTAACAAATATTCTAACATATTAAATCCATAAGTAGAATCATATGTATGCAAGACTCTCATATGTCGTCCAATATATTAAATCAAATCTTATGTTAAATGTCAACGTTATTTTTTGATACAAAGTGGGCTTAAAATATATCATGTCAAAAACATGGGAGGTAAGATTGAATAATCAATGTGAACATAGCACTCACGCATAGGATGAGAATCCCGCATAAATGTCTAAACACTATAGTCTAAAAAATCTCACATGGAGTCTATCAAATCCTTAAAGATATGCACATGTTGGGGTCACTTCCGCACCAGTTTCATCGCATGTAAGGTCATCTCATGAGAATGATCTCTCCCAAACTATGTCAAGGAGAGAGACGTGGGTTGCGTGGGTGTAACTTGAACTTTTCATCTTAAGCTTCTTGTGACAAGTCAGTTCATTTTTTCATGAACAAGCCTAAAAGATCAACAAGTTTTGGTGCCATGTGCAAGATATCATAATAGTCGTCCATATATAATAAGACGTAAAAGAAGACTACCTGAAAATCATTGTACATGATTTTGGGATGTTTCACCAAGTGAGATATGCAGGACTCAAAAAGGCATGAGGAGATGAAAATTCTCTTGATGATGTATGACTGGCAATCTTCCTACTGTAGTTATGCTCTTCGAAAGTTCCATTTCCACACGTCCTGAGCTGAATCTGATGAGATCCGGGGAAATCCATAATAAGCGAAAGAGCTTAGTAGTTAAAGTAAGTTCACCCGTGAGGGAACGAGAATCGCCAAGAACAAGGCATGCCATTGATTAAATCTGTAATGTCACCGAGCACATTTTGGACAGCATCTCCAGTGCATGTGCAGCGGCAAGAACCTTCAACAAGGCCCTCTTAATTCAGTCGTCGACCAATATGTGTCGACCGCTTACAAACCTTTGCGATTCTACCTATAAGATTCAGATCAGCACCCGAACACTTTCTAAAGGTGAAAAGAGATGATAATTTGAGCAGATGAAGGAAAAGAAAAGGATCAAAAGTCCCATCGACTACTGTAATGTCGCCGAGCACATTTTTCACAGCATCTTTAGTGCATGCTTAGCAGCAAGAACCTACAATAAGGCCCTCTTGATTCAGTCGTCAACCAATAAATGTCAACTGCTTTGACAAACCTTTTCGATTCTACCTATAAGAATCAGATCAGCATCGACCACTTTATGAAGGCGCAAAGAGACAATAAATTGGGCAGATGAATGAAAAGAAAAATGTCGCGATGTTTCCTCGCCCAGAATCAAGAAAGTGGCATTGCCAAGAATCTTTCACAAACGACGTTTTCTTGAACCACGTCTGGGCTGAAAAGATACGAACAAGAAATATTCAGGGTAAAATACCATGTCCACATAATTTTCAGACTTCATCGAACGAGACTGGAGAAATAACACGAGAGGAAAGAGGTAGTTACATAAAGCATGGCCCTGTCATGATCTCATCCTCGTCGCCGAACCACGATGATAAACATGAACCAGCACTTGAGTCTTTCGGCCAATACCCAGACAAAGAGAAAATTGCGAAGCGATCGATATGGATCTTGAACATAACCGGAGTCGAAGAGAAAATTATGAAGCAGGTCGAAGCCTTCGAATTCCAACTGCAATCTTGTTATATAAGAGAGTCGAGACTTACAGGGATCTCGCTACGCAATGACTGCAAGAGAGGACCGAAAGCGTGGGAGCGTTGGAACGAAGGAGATGGAGCGACGGAGGGACGTGGAGGAGCGGGGCAAAGAGGTTCTTAAATGGTGAAGAAAATGGCGGTGAAATTTGAAAGACGGCCGCCTCGCGTCATTCTTTGGGAGACCGTTAAATGGCGGTTGGTTGGTAGTTGGCACTCCAAAAATTATGATTTTTATTTTTTATTTTTATTGAAACAGAATTGGAGGGTAATGAGTTCTGCAAGAGCGGGTTCATCAGTTTGTACGCCAAGGCGGGAGATTTCGGTGATGCGCGCAAGGCGTTTGATGAAAATGCTGACAGAAAGTTGGGTTCTTGGAATGCCATGATAGCAGGTCTTGCCCAAGGTGGGCGGTCCAGGGAGGCTATCGACCTGTTTATAGAGATGCGGAGAAGTGGTTTCGTGTTGGATGACGTGACTTTGGTCAGTGTAACATCAGCTTGTGGAAGCATTGGGGACCTAGATTTGGCACTTCAATTGCACAAATATGTTTTTCAGGCTAAAAATAGCGAGAAAGCTGATATTTTGATGCTCAACTCCCTTATTGACCTGCACGGTAAATGTGGTCGGATGGACTTAGCGTACAAAGTTTTCCTTGGGATGGAGGAAAGAAACGCATCATCCTGGACTTCTATGATCGTGGGTTATGCGATGCATGGGCTGGTAAGCGATGCTCTTGAATGCTTCCATTGCATGAGCGAGGCTGGCGTGAAGCCTAATTTTGTGACCTTTGTTGGAGTACTTAGTGCTTGCGTACATGGAGGGATGGTGCAAGAGGGAAAACGTTACTTTGATATGATGCGGAAATATTATGGAATAAGGCCTCGTTTACAGCATTATGGTTGCATGGTTGATCTGTTTGGTCGAGCTGGAAGGTTTGATGAGGCTAAAGAAATGGTGGAAGGGATGCCGATGAAGGCAAATTCGATTATTTATGGATGTCTGTTGGGTGCTTGTGAGAAGCACGAGAACGTGGAAATTGGTGAATGGGTGGCTAAGCATTTGCAAGAGTTGGAACCGTGGAACGACGGTGTTTATGTGGTATTATCTAATATTTATGCCAGCAGAGGTATGTGGAAAGAAGTGGAGGAAATGAGAGTGGTGATGAAGCAGAGAAGACTTGCTAAGCTTCCAGGTTATAGCTTGGCAACAAATTCAGAATGATAGTTGATAGATTGAAGTTCTCGGTTTTCATAGCTATGTGAAATAGTGGTTAGTTGATGACACCCTAGAATTTTCAAAGTTTAGTTCCCACAATCTTCACGAGTGTCCTTTTCTTCTTTGGAAAGCCATAGTGATGAAAGTTTTTGTGTGGTTTGGAGGAAAGTCTTTTTTTGCCCTTGTATTGCAAGAGCCAACATGCAATAGTGTCTAGCCGATTTTAGCCTAACTTAATAAGAAGGAAACCAATTCATGAGCACATCTTGGTGAGGTAATGTATCAAGAAGAATCTTTTGGATTTTCTCTTACTGGGAAAAAGCATTAAACGAGTCGATCACGTCAGATAAGAAGCTATGAAGGGACAGTGCATGATGCATTAATGAATTGACGTTCCCGGTGCTAATAGTATGTGAGCTGCTTCAGACAAGGCAGAGACTGGAAATCTGATGAATTTAGTGGAGAAAAGCGGCAAGGTTTCTTATGGCAGGTTGCTCATAGTTTCAGTCTGCTCTATAGGACATTCTTTTTGTCTCTTCCATATTAACTGCTTCAATTATTTTATTTGCAGCTCTTTCAGATTAATTAATAGCACTCACCTTTCGCGTCTGTTCATATTTATTATGAGAATCAATTGATGTTTTAGCTCACTATTTTGGCTTTCAAGCTGGAATTAATTCCAATATTGCCTCTTTCTTCCAATGAAAAGAGAAAAGGAGGAGTGGGGGGACATTAACTTCACTGACTTGCCGGCTACCCCAGAATGCTTGAATGAAGCACCTTTTCCAGATTCTTGCTTTATAAGATCTGGACACAATGCCTATTTTCTAGAGCCCATTCTGTCAGATGAGTCATATTCCTCCTGGCAGATCTGTTGGTCCCGGTTTACAGTCAATTCATTCTGGATGGTATCAGAAGAGGAATTTACAGCTACCAGTTAGTTATCTCCCTTGCAGACCATTAATTAATATAATTGAAGAGATGACTGTTACAGACAATGTTCCTCCGATCATTTGGTTAACAGCCAGATGCCACATCTCCAATCATGCTATTGCACATGTATATAAGTTGGAAAACACAATATTTGTATCAGAACTGGCTTCTAGGCTCACATATTACTAGAAAAAGTTCTTCCCTCTCTGCAGAAGGACTAAAGTGTCTGTTGAATTGCAAAATAACATTGAAGGTTGACACATGGAGCCATTCAATTTCAGATTAGAATTCTTGTAAGTAGGGACGAAGTTACTGTTTTTCAAGTCAAGTTTCTTCAGTGTGGTATTGTGTGGCAATGGAATATAACAGGAACACTTTGGAAGGGACTGGAATTTAATTGCATTGCATAGGTGACTTTCCGCCCTTGGATACAGAAGGTGTGCAACTTGTTGAGCTGCGCTCTTTCACAGTTGCCCAGATTATTGGAAATATCCTATCAATGCATTTGTGCAAGAAAGACAAACATGACAAGTGAGATTTATGCCCCTTGTGTGGATAGAGCAGCCTCCATTCTTTCTGCCATGCATTGGAGAGCAGAACCATAGAACTCTGTCAGACCTTTCTCAGTCCATCCTTCAATTGGATTTGCAACAAAGGACCAAGTTATAGCGGTTGCTTCTTTTTCAGCATCTTTCACTTGTGTGAGTTCAGTTGTTGCCACTAAAGATTTGAACCCATTCATATTACTATCCACGATCTCATAGCTGAAGCTTTTGTTGACAGGATTGATAGCTAGCAGCTCCTCCAGAGCCCAGTTGGTGACCACCTCCTGTGAACCATCCTTGGAGATTTTTGTGACAGCAGAATATCGTGCCTGGTGATACGCCTCCAACTCTGTAGCACACATCTATCATGGGGGAGAGCCACTCGTGGAGGTTGAAAAAAATCCTGCAGAAGTGGCCATATCTGGTCCGGACTGGAGCCTCTCACTCAGGCACTAACCTTTATTTCCCACTTCTTCTCTGCTTCACAGGCCATAGCAATGCAGGCTTCAGGCTTCAGCAGTTAGCATTTAGCATTTGATTGAACAATACTGAAATAGTGAAAGTTGTCAGGGTACGAGAAAATGTAAGTGCTGGACAAGTGCTCATAGGTTGGCTTCAGTTGGTCAGTGGATGTTCGTGGGCGGGTGCTTTGGGGTCCCATGAACGTGTGAGATATACTCAGAGCACTTCTCGTCAGTTTGTGAAGAGACATTCTGGAAGTGGCACGGGAATCGTGCAGGCCCAAAAGAAACATAATTGTTTAAAAATGACAAGTCTCGACGATCAAACAATATAAATGTGATTAAATGAAAAATAATAAACTTAGACACGAGAAAATAATTGATTCTGATTAATTGTAATTAATTTAGGGGATTTTTGTATATTTTTCATAATTGATTCTAATTGATTGTGATTGATATTTTTCTACTTTAGATAGTCATCCTGTAAATGTACTCTTCATTTGGTAGGAACTGAATATTATATTTTCCTGTCATCACAATTCTCAACTACTAGCAAGGGAAACAATCATCCCACCGAGTAGTGTTTTTAAATCTATAGTGGTCGTTGCCTCTCTCTCACTTTGCAGGCTTCAGACTTCAGCAACCAGTTATGAAGTAGCTGACTTAACGGAGTTGTTAATAGGCACTTCTCAACATGTTCAAATACTGAAAGCACATATACGGTGCGTTGGCAGTGCACCAAATCAGATGTTGACATGAGCCGTAATTAATGTTAAACCGATTTATTGATCCCTTGCATGCTCATGTCCCTATGGGATGCTGATTCGTTGAAAGCACGCCAGTTGCTTCTGATAAAGGGAAAATGGCTATCAAAAATCCCAAACTTTGCCCAAAGTGGCCAATTTATCCCGATTTTTTTTTTGTGACATGAAAAAGTCCAAACTTTGGAAATTGTAACACATTTATCCCATTAATGGCATTCTCGTCTTATTCTTTCTATTTTTCCTTCTTCTTTTTTATCTTCTTCTCTCTTCCCTCTATCAGCTCCGCCATGGCCGGCGGAGGGAAGAGAGAAGAAGAAGAAAAAAATTAAGTAAAAAGAACAAAATGCCCTATAGTTTAGGGTAAATATGTCGCACGAATGAAAATTCAGGGTTTTTTGTGTCACAAAAAAAAGTTTGAGATAAATATATCACGGTTGGCAAACTTGAAGATTTTTCATGTAAAAAAGAGGATAAATTTGTCATTTTGGACAAAGTTTGGGGGGTTTTTTGTGGTTTTTTCCCTTTTGAGAAAAGCATGAGACAGCCTAGCCATGATGGACTGATTCTGGAAAAGGACGGTGTCGGCAAAGTAGTTTTCATCAGATAAAGATCAGCATATCAACTGTTTTGTAGGTTGACAACCAGAGACAATGTGGTGGATCTTGTTTAGAGGATATAGGTTGCAAGATTCCATGCTATGTTGTGTGCACGTTGGTTGTTTGTTTGTAAAAAAAAAAAAAAAAAGGCGATTTTTCCATGTCTCACTTAGGAAAGTATGGAGGAGAAGGGCAATTTTTCTTCTAGTTTGTTTAAAGAAAAAGAATGGGTTGTGGGTTAGACCCACAATAACTACATGTGGGTGCACAAGTTTGGCATAGTTTAATTAGCAATAACATCTTTATTTTATTTATTAATTGTATCTCGTACAGTTATCTTATTAACCTTTATTAATTGAAATGTCATATTTTTCATTTAATATTTTTGGAAATTATGAGATATGGAATTTTCTTTTAGAAAAATAGTTGTTTTTTATTATTTTTTATTATGAATTTTATTGTCTTTTGAAGATAACCTTTGAAAATTGCCTTGTTCAATTTGCAACTTTTCCCAAAGGGATATCTTTGTTCACTTCGCAACTTTTTGTGAAGTGATACATTTGTTTACTTTGCAACATTTACTAAAGGGTCGCCTCTATTCATCAAAACCGAGATATATATGTTAGTTTCGGCATGAATATGTATTAAGTTTTTTCGAGTTTTCTTTTCAAAATTACAACCATCATTTCAATTGTTTCCTTTGAGAGACCTTAGAGCAATATTAGAATTGCTATCTAATACTCTTAATGGAGACTTTGTTATATCTTAAAGGATAATTGCTAATGACTATTAGCAACATTGTGGGGCAAATAGATCCTTAAAGAAAGCAATATCATGTCTTAAAGTCTAACTTCATTTTTCTATGCAATTTAAAGTCATATTTTTCCAAAAAGTTTAAGGATTTATTCGTTCAATAACGGAGTCAAAGACAATTAAAGTCATAAATCAAGACATGGTCAAATTGAACCGGTTCGACAAGAATAACTTTGCTATCTAGAGGGGCAATATGATGTTCCTACTCACTACTCCAAAGATATCCTACATATTGGGTCCTAAGTTTGCGCCTAGAGAGGATCTACAACCTGCTACTGATGAAGGACAATCAAGTGCGAAAACCATTAAAGGGTTAACAAAGAGAAGAAGAAATGTGCAGAAGATGAATTGCTATGTTGTGGACACATTCTAAATATACTATCCGATTAATTATATGAATTATTTACTGAGATGAAGTCAGCTAGAGAAATTTGGAATGTATTGTAATTCAAGTACAAAGAGGAGGAGCCAAGTACCAATAAATATTTAACTGTGAAGTATTTTGATTTCAAGTTTAGTGATACTTAACCCCTTGTTAGAATAAGTCCATGAATTACAAGTTCTTGTCAACAAAATTTGTACCCTCAAAATTGATATTTTGGAAGCTTTTCAAGTTGGAGCAATTATTGCAAAATTGCCTCTAAGTTAGAAAGATTATGGAACAACTTATGCACAAGTCAAAGGACATCACCTTGAAGCAAATACAAAACATCTTTGTATTGAGGAAGAGTCACATTTACATGATAATACTATTATGTATGATTCCAAGGTGAATGTTGTGGAAGGAAAACATAAAATCGACCAAAACTTCAAAGTAAAAATCATGCATAAATTTAAGAGAACCCAAAGGAAGAAGAATGGTTGTTGTTTTGTTTGTGGTAAATAGAGACACAATGCTAAGGATTACATTTACCGCAAGAGCATATCAAAGGACAGTAACATTTCAACTGTGAAGGCAGATGCAAATTTGATTGAAGAAAATCATGTGGCCATGATTTCAATCATGTTGTCAAACATGAAAATTTCTTAAATTAATGATCTAATGGCTATGGTTTATGAAATCAACCCTACTACAGTCCAATTCAGTTAGCGGTTAAATTCTGGAGCAATAGTCCATGTGTGTAAAGACAAGTACATATTCAAGCAATTTGAAAAGATAATCGACTCAAATGTTCAAGAGGTCCTGATGGCGAATAATGCTTTTGCAAAGGTTGTTGGCAAGGGCATGGTGGAGATAAACTTTACTTTTAGAGAAAAGATTACTCTTCTTAATATGTAATTTATACCCAAATTTAGAAAAAAAAAAAAACATAGTTTCTATTGTTTACATTGTAAAAGAGGGGTTTCGTTTTTTGTTTAATCCCAAAAAGGTTATCCTATCGATAAATGAGATGTTTGTTGGCAATAAGTTATACAAATGATGACATGTATCAACTAAGTATCGATAACAATATTGCTACTTTTGTTTATATTGTTGAGTCTCTACATTTATGGCATAGTAGGTTGGTACATGTAAATATTTATTATTTAAAGAATATGAAAAATTTAGACTTGGTAAATTTTAATGGTGAATTTGATAAATGTGAAATTTGTGCGTTGTCCAAATTAACTAAGAAACCATTTCCTAGCATTAAAAGAAATTCAAATTTATTAAATTTAACTCCTAGTAATATATGTGACTTCAACGGCATACTAAGTCATAATGGTAAAGTTATTTTATTGACTTTGTGGACGATTGTAGGAGGTATTTATATATTTATTGAATGAAGGCATTTACCATGTTTAAGAAATATAAGACTGAAGTAGAAAATCAATCAAAAAGGAAAATCAAAGTTTAATGTTTAGATAGAGGTGGAGAAATTTTTTAAAATAAATTATCTTTATTTTGTGAAAAATATGGTATTATTCATCAAGTTTAGACACCACATACTTCACAAAAAAAAATGGTTTGGTTGAAAGAGAGAATCGATCTCTTGAAAAAATGATTAATTGTATGTTTTCAAATTCAAAGCCACTAATTACTCTTTAGGGAGAAGCATTGCTTACTACACGTTATATTTATAATAGAATGTCATCTAAGAGAAATGGCATAACCCCTTAGGAATTATGGAAAGGTAGAAAATCAAACATGTTATATCTTGAAGTGTGGGGGTGTTTGGCATGCTATCAAGTACTAGACCCCAAGAGAACAAAAAAGAAGTGATTCTAAAGACATGGCTGAATCGGGAAGAAGCATTAGAGCTAAAAAAAATTGAAAGATTTAGGCCCAAATTTTATTACTCATGTTTTCTTATTGAAGGAGACAAAGATAATAATGTGATAAATAAAAACCATTTAGTATTAAATTTAGAAGACGATCCTAAATGTTTTAGTGATGTTACGTCTTATAGAGATGCTTCTTTTTAGAAAGAAGTTGTAAATGATGAAATGTGCTCAATTATTTCCAATAATACTTGGGTATTAGTAGATTTACCAAAAGAATCCAAGCTTGTAAATGGGTTTTTTTGAAGAAAATATCATTTCGATGATTCTATCCAAGCTCTTAAGGCTAGACTAATGGCCAATGGGTATAGACAAAATGAAGGAATAGATTTTTTTGATATGTTAGCTCTTGTACCACATATAATTTCTATTTGAATTTTTTTTTTTCTCTTTAGCTTCCATTTATGATTTTTGTGTTCATCAAATGGATGTCAAGACTACTTTTTTCAATTGAGACTTAAACGAGAAAATTTATATGGAATAACCAGAGTGTTTCGTTTTTCCTGAAAATGAAAGGAGTATATGTAAATTGATTACATCTCTTTGAGGGCTTAAGCAAGCTCCTAAGTAGTGGCATGAAAAAATTGATTCAATTATATTGTCTAATTGGTTCATATACAATATTGATAAGTGTATATACTTTAAATTTACGAAAGACTATGGTGTGTTAGTGTATTTGGATATTGATGATATGCTCATCTTTGGAACGAATATGACTAGAATGGTTGAGATTCAAAAATATCTAACCTTCATGTTTAAAATGAAAGATTTAAGTGAAGCAGATACAATCTTAGGTATTAAAGTTAAAAAATATAGTAGAGGTTATTCTTTGAGCCAATGTGATTACATTGAAAAATATTAAATCTCAACATCTTGTTTTCAAGGAAAGAAGTACTCCATTTGATTTCAATACTAAATTAAATTATAATACCAGTAGAACATTAACACAACTTGAATATGCTAGTGTTATAGGGTCTTTAATATATGCAATGCATTATGCAAGACTTAATATAACTTATTTTGTATGCAAATTGAGTAGGTATACTAGTAATATAAGTATAAAACATTGGAAAGCAATTACTAGAACTTTTGATTATCTTAAGAGAACTAAAAATTTAGGATTATTCCATAATGATTATCTGGCCATATTAAAATAATACATTGATGCTAGTTGGATTGCAAGTGTGGATGATAAACATTCTACTTCTTGATGGATATCCACAATAGGTGGAGGTGTTGTATCTTGGACGAGCAAGAAACGGATATATACAACTCATTCAATGATGGAATCCGAATTTGTGGCTTTAGCAGCAATTGGGAAAGAAGCTGAATGTATTAGGAATTTATTGTTGGATATTAAATTATGGTCTAATCCTATACCTTCTATTTTTACCCATTGTGATAGACGGGCCACTTTGGGAAGGGCTTATAGTAGCACTTATAATGGAAAGTCTAGACATATTAGTATGAGACATCAATGTGTGAGGCAAGTGATTAAAAATGCTACCATAACAATTATTTACGTGAGGTCAAGTAATAATCTAGCCGATCCCTTAATAAAGGCTTTATCATGAGATATGGTAAAAATGACCTCACAAGAAAAGCTAAAACCCTTTATTTAAAATCACTGGAAATGGTGACACAACCTTTTTTCTAAAACATCATTAATTATAAAGTTTAATGGGTAAAAACAAATTATTGAAAGTAATTGTTTGTTACTGACGTTAGCCTTGATATGAGAAGTCAATGTTATCTGTTACATTTTGTAGGTTGAATTGAAATTTTAATAAAGTATACTACAAATTTGTAATGTCTTAATAGTAATAGGAACACATGGTAGATACTTTACTCATATGAGCTTAAAAGTGGGGCCGTCTCTTATAAAAATTTTGGTTATTTTCTAGAAAGCTTATGAAATAGGACAAGCACAATGTCATAATAGTGCTGAGTAAAATAGAAATTCTCGTTGAAACAAGAGATTAATATATATGCGACGTGTTCAATTCTATTATTTAAGGTACAAGTTTAAAGCTGAATTATTATCACTTTGATAGAGTTTTGAGATACTTGCACTAAGTATAAGTTTAACTTGAAATAGACCTCTATGTATGTATATTAATCTTATTGAAATGTTGGTTATATATTTTTAATATTTTACTTTATTTTTGAAATCTTTGTCTTACAAACAGAGTGGGTAATTGTTGGTTGTTTGTTTGTAAAACAAAACCCTTCCATTGTGAAGCAAGTTAGCATCTATTGTTTCTTGGTCCCTTCCTCAAAATGTGTTTTTTTCATTTCCCATGTAGGAAAGATGGGAAGAGATTGGTCACTTTATCATATAAGCTTCTTCTAATTTGTTCAAAGGAAAAGAATGAGTTGTGGGCTAAACCCACAATATTCACATGCAGGTGCGTGATTTTGGTGTGGTTTTATTAGCACTAAACCCTTAATTTTATTTTTAAATTTTATTTCATACCTTTATCTTGTTAACTTTTATTAGTCAAAAGGTTGTATTTGTTCATTTAGTATTTTTTGAAATTATGAAATTCAGAAGTTTATTTTTTTAAAATTAATTATAATTATTTTTTATTTCAAATTGATGTATTTTCAAGATAACCTTTAAAAATATACTTATTCAGTTTACAACTTTTCCTAAAATAATATCTTTATTCACTTTGCAACTTTTTTCTGAAATGTTACCTTTGTTCACTTTGCAAGCTCTCTTGAATGGTTGTTTTTGTTCATGAGCAATGTTAGAATAACGGTGTCGTTATTGCTTAAAGATGACGGTGCAATTTCGACCATTACTTTTACTTCAAGAGAAACCAGTTACTGGATTTGTTTAAATATCAAAACAAGGAAAATTATTCAATGGGTTGCACTGGAAACTGAGTTAGAAATTTTTCCTTTCTTCTTTCCTCCTCACCTCGCATGTTCTCGTGATCTCCAGCCCAACTTTTTCCGTGGAATCTTTCATTGCCCGGTATCATTCTTTCTTTCCGATTTTAAAAAATTTAGTGCTTAATTGCTATAATAAACATGAGAGTTACAAAGTAATGGAAACATTAAAAATACGATAAACTCAATCAAATCCCATTCTACAGTGTTAACTCTAAATTTCCTTTAGTGAACTTCTAGGATATGTTTGTATTTTTCAATTTGAAAAAATGCTTGTTCGGGATAACCATTACGACAGTAGTAGCTGGTTTGATCATAATCACTTCAAAGCTACCAAGAAGGGGTAATTGAACCAAAAAGAAATTGAGAGAGGGAAATGTAGGTGATTGACCATAGTGAGCTACCCCGGTCATAGTAGTTATTCCTAACAAGCATATTCTCAAATTGAAAAACACAAACATATTCTAAAGAAACATACTAAAGAGATTTAGAGTTAACGTGGTAAAATGTGATTTGAATTAGTTTACTATGTTTATGCTATTCTCCTAACTTTGTAATATTCTAAAAAGAACATGTGAGATTAAAATGGCAAAAAAGAAAATCCTAATTTTCCTTTCCGATGCAGCCCATTGAGCAACCTTCCCTTTTTTCTTATTTACACAAATCCAATAGCCGGTTCTTCTTGAAGTAAAAGTGGTGTTGCACTGTCATCTTCAAGCAATAACAGCACCGTTACTTAGCATTATTCTTTGTTCATTAAGACCAAGCCAAATATATCAATTTTGGCATGAATGCATATTAAGTTTTTTCTGATTTTCTTTCCAAAATTACGCCCATCATTTCAATTATTTCTCTTAAGAAATCTTATAACAATACTATAATTGTTATATAGTATTCTTAATCGAGACTTTATTATATCTTGGATAATATTTGTAGCCTACAAGTAATTATTAGCAACAGTGTGGAGCAAATAAATCATTAAAGAATGTGATATTACGTCTCAAAGTCTGATTTTATTTTTTTATCTAATTCGAAGTCATATTTTTCTTTCTGTTAAAAAAACCTAGTCAAAGTCACATTCTAACAGTGCACGAAATTGACAAAATTTAGAACTTATATCGTGATTTTCTCCTCACTAATTTTGACTAGCTTGTTGAATACGTCTCTCATATATTCGCCCTCCTGGAGCAGATGCGGATAATTGGTGCGGGGCTGGACACTAGGATAATGACACTCTCAGTGGATATATTGCCGCATCTAATGGAGATCTCTTGGATCCGCCACGTACCTCATCGTACCAACGCATGAAAAAATGGAGTCAAAACTGACGTGGATACTCCGCATCTGTCTGAAACAGTGACCTGTCAAAGTTGATTGAAAGATACCTACACTCAAGTTAGGTATGTTTCGCCAAAAACAGTTTTTTGAAAAAAATAAGCTAACGAAAAATGTTTTCCTAATAAACCAAAAACCTATCTTTAAATTTAAAAAAATAATTTTTATCTTTAAAAAATATTGGAAATTATTTTTCAAAATATGATTAGATATTGACACTTGGACCTAAACTCTACGTTTGGGCATCAGGATCCCAACCCCGATTCCCAAACCTCGATCTGCAAAACTAGATCTCTAGCGCTCGGGCTTGGGCTCGAGTTCATTGAGACTTGACTTTAGATCTCGATGTCTGTGCTCGGATCTCTAGCGCCCCTGCCCAGGTTCATCAAGGTCGAGCTCAGGACCCCGACACTTGTACTTGGTTCCATCAAGGCTAGGCCCAAAGCCTTAGTGCTTGTACTCGATACCTTGACACTCGGGCTCGAGTCCACCAAAGCCAAGCTTGAATCCCCAACACTCAAGCTTAGTTCCACAAAGGTCGTGCCTGAGTCCACAAAGGCTGTGCATGGGTCCATCAAAGTTGAGCCTAGGAACCCCGGTTCCCATGCTTGGGTCCACTGAGGCTAGACCTGAGACCCTAGTGCTTGTGTTCAGTTCAACGATTGCCCATGTGTAAATTACTAAAGTTCGAATAGTGTATGTCTATTTAAGAAAATCAAATTATATTTTCACACAAAACAATATAAAATATATATATTTTTAGTTCATTTTCAAGTGTTAACCAAATATCGGAAAATATTATCATCTTATTAGAAAATGACTTCCCTCAAAATATTTTCTAGAAATGTTATATATTCCGTGAAATAATCATAGCCTCAATATTATGTCGGTCATGTATGATCACATCTTCAGTTTGAGCGAATATAACTCCCGCTCATTTTTCTGGCAAAAAGGAAAAATTCCTTCAAAGGTGTGTTGTACGTGTGTGTGTGTATAAGTGCAATTTGGACGTACAGGATGGTGCTCTAAATCCAATGCAAATGGGGAATAGTGACCAATCTTATGAAACCGAATCCGACGAATAAAAGTTATCAACTTTTATAAATTATATCAAATGTCTCCCACACGAATTATTGCGAAAATATTAGAGAGCTACTACGTACTATTGCACACTGCATCACTCAGCTCCAAGACTACCATACGAGCACAGAAGCAAATCATCAGATTCAGACGAGATCAGTTTGCTTGACCGAGAAGAGCCTTCTCCATGTTCCTGGCCATGACCTGCAAGGCCGACTCGAACCACTGGTCCAAGTCCTCGTGTTTCCAGCCGTTCTCGGGCTCGACCTCATACTGCCACATGATGCGACACCCCTCTTCCTTAGGCACGACTCGGCCTGTGGCTACGTAGGAGTTGAACCCGATATTGCTGTCTATGATGGTATAGCTTAATGTCTTGGCGACTGGGTCGATCGACAACAGCTTCTCCTTCGCCCAATACAGGGTGCTTGTCTTGGCCTGACCGATGGCCCGGTCAAACGGGGCATTATTGAACCCAGCACAGTAACGGATGCACCCAGGTTGGCCAGGGACGCCCTCGACCCCGGTGCAAGCAGTGAGGGTCGGGAACCACCTTTTGAGGCCAAAGAAGTCCTCCACGAAGGGCCATATTTGGTCTGCCTTTGAACCTGCCAAGTCTGCACAAGCTTGGCCTTGTCATTTTGGTTGGGTTTGGTTCATCTCAGAAGTCACATGATCAATGTTTGCAGACTCCATTTTGGCTTTGTTAGTTCTTCAAACAAAGTGGAGAGAGAGAGAGAGATGAAGGCAAATTAGGCTTGTGTTTTTGAGCTGCGGACATCAAGGTTTATATAGAGAGTGAGAGAGAGGACTTGAAGTTTTGTGATCCGAAAATCCCTTCCTACAAGTAGCACATATTGCTTGTTACTAGGAAAATCAAATTTTTGATTAATAGTATCAAGAATTACAATCTTGACCCACTTGCCTAGTACCTTCTTTTGAGGAGATCGCCACAAGTCCAAATCTATTAATATATCAGTTGAATCTACCTTTACTTAAAAATTTAAGTCAATGAGTTATGGTTCAATTATGATATATTAACTGTTGTATACCATATCAATTCTTCAATGTGAAACTTTTCTAACATAAATCACCTGTGTGTCCTAACACAAATACTGAAAAGCATGGTTGTCGGGATGTACATGGAAATATTGGTGTCAAATATTTAGGAGATTTTGTGTATTTCTCTTACTTGATTCATGCTGATTGTAATTAATGTTTTGCTACTTTAGATAGTCATATTATAAAGCCTAGGTACTATCATTTGGTTATAAAGAGACTATTACATTTTTAAGTCATCATAATTTAGTGTCAGAGCCATCATTGAACGCAATATCGAGTTTGTTTCTAACAATGTGCATCGGTTGCTTTCCTCTATCGTCATGATGTCAACAGTATAAGTCGCATCACTCAACGCAGCCATCACGAAGCCAGTCCTATAGGCCATGTTGCTTCCGTTCCTCTACCAAGTCCAAGCCTGTATCTTTTGCTATTTGCTTTGGAAAATAGACAACACTACTAGATTCATTACTCTCCGACAAATCAAATCCTAAATTTCACGGCAAAAGGATGTCGGACGCCACCGCACATGCTGCCACGTCTCGAAGACACTGAAGGCCGTCGCCTTGTAGGTGCTTTTCCGACGCTTTTAGCTGGCTCTTTTGACAATAAATTCGATGTTTTCCACGAATAAAACTATGCACATTGAAATAAATTGCATTTCATTAAATATTATATTCTTTGCGGCACCGTTGGATGTATTTCTACTTCATTTGTTGGATCTTTTCTCCAAACTCAAGTTGACCTCTGCATTAGAAATATAGATATATTTATGAGATTTTTGTTTATTTCTCTTAATTGATTTTGATTGATTTTGATTGATTGTAATTGATATTTTGCTACTATAGAAAGCCTGTCATAAATGTACTCTTCATTTAGTATGGATTGAATGTTATATTTTTCTATCGTCACAATTCTACTCATGGCTCCTTGACAAACCTAAAATTGTCCTAAGAGATCTGCCCACATGAGGTCAGTGCACCAAAACAGATGTTGACATGAGCCCTTATCAATGCTAAACCCATTCAATGATACCTTGCACACTCGTGTCGCGATGAGGTGCTAATTCGTGAAAGCATGACCAGTTGTTTCTGATTCTATCGTTATGAGAAAAGCATGAAACAGCCTAGCCATGATGCATTGACTCCGCAAAAGAATGGTATCATGATCATTGCAAAACACGAGCAATCGAACAATAAAATAGATAGAAGAAGAAAATAAATGGAACACCAAATTTACATGATTTGGTCATAGTGACTTGCATTTGCAGGGAGAGCAATGACGAATTCTACTGTAAATCAAGCAATACATGGAAATTATATACTCAAATCACTCAAATACTTACAGTGTTTTTAAAACCCTAATTACACCCAATAACACACTGTTGACACCAACACCTAAATTTTGGTGACTCGTTTTTTCAATTGTATAGAAAATTAGGAGTTAATGTTATCCCTAAAAAAATTAATTGCATAGCATATAGATTTAGGTGCATTTTTTTTTAATTTACATTTTTTGCATTTTATTTTTTGGACTGTGGCGAATGGGTTCAAATTAGTTGGATTGAGCCCACAAGGCGAGCAAGTTTATCCAAGCCTATTTTTAAATGATTATAAATTATTTTGTGAGAAATTTGAAATTCAAAATTTTTCTGAGATATAATGATTTTTTTATAGGGTAGATGGGTAAAAAATATTGCGATTTGGCTTTGAAAGATTTGGATTTAGAGAAAAATTTCATCTTAATCTCGAATTCTTATTGATATGGGTTGAATTTTGTGAAAAATATTGTGGATATTGATTTGAGGAAGAATTTAAAAATCCAATTCCTTTCCCTATAAAAGGCCATACGCGTATGAGAGGTGGGGGGTCTTTTCTTTTGGGTGAAAAAGAACAAAAGAAAAGGTAAAAGTGAGGAACATTGAGTGGGACGTGTGTGCGGTAGGGGAGAAAAAAAGCAGAAGCGGCAAGTAAAAGGGGAAGGTGGGGTTGTGGGGTGGGGTGATTTGACAGGTACTGTTCATCGTCTTCCACCTTCGCCGCTCGCGTCTGCAACTGACCGCCGGAGCTTCCTCAGCCGAGCTGCACACCGTGCTCGCACCCCACCGCTTTTGCCTCGCTCGCAGCCGCGTCTCCTGTTTGCTCGACTCCAGCAGCGAGGGTGCTGCTGTCCGCGCTCGCACCCGAGCATCTACCGCCTCCGTTCGATCTCCTTGCTGCCGATCCGCCTAACGCCGCTCCGCTTCAGCCCGTGACCCAGCCGTGCCACCGTACCCCCCCCCGTGTCCGATCCCTTCACGAGCCGACGCCAGTTGCAGCTAGATCTGTCCACAGTAATTTCCGATCAGTGAGCCAGACCGCAAGCCAGGCGGACCCGCGACGCCCTGTTCGACTCCGGACGCTGCCCGCGCGCAAATCGCCAGAACAGGACCCGAGCCTTCCTAGCTCCGCCCCTGCGCTGCTGCTGCCGCCGCCGCCGGTTCACCTTTGCCAAAGTTCACCTTCACCGGACTGACGACCGGCTGCCCTTGGAGACCCGCGAGCAAGCCGTGCTCGAAAAAGGGAAAAAGGAAAAGAAAACAAAAAAATAAAAGAAAAAAAGAAAAATCAGATTAGGTAAATTTTCTTTTCTTTTATTTTTTTAATATTCTGTTTTAGTGAAATTGTTCCTTTAAGTAAATGATTGATATTCCAACATGAAATATTCCCTCAAGTTAGGGATTGACACCCAATTGCAAGAGCGAAGCTGTACCAACTGAGCTATATCCCCCGAGCCAAGTGGAGCATGCATGAAGGAGTCAGATGCTTCTTCTATTCTTTTCTTTTCCTTGGCGCAGCTGGGCCATCCTAGACTTGAACCAGAGACCTCGCCCGTGAAGTAAATCATCGCACCTACGGTCCAACCAATTGGGAGAGAATCAATAGATTCCTTTTCGGGAGCGATTCATCCTTCCCGACCCGAAATCCGATTCGCGATCCATTGCAAAAATCGACAATCCGATCTCACGCTCGAGTTCGCGATTTAATTTTAAAATTGGTCAACATGATCTCATGTGCAAGATCAATTTTTGGATATCAATATTATCTTGCTTGGTTTGCTGTCATGGTATTTGAGTCAATTTTATTTTTGTAAAAAAAAAATTCAAAAAAAATTGAATTAGGATTAGGTTCGTCTTAGAATGGGTTATCTTGCATGTTTATAATTGCAATCTTATTTCGAATTTTTAAATAAAAAAGTCCAAAAAAATGCATTCATTTAGGATGTTAGTTTTCTTTAATTTAAATGACACGTTTAATTATTTGGCAATTTTAAATTTCGAATTTTACAAAGGCAAAAAAAAATCATCATGCATGTATCATGTAGAATTATAGCATCCTTGGCATGTCATTGCATATTAGGTTGATTGCATGTTTAAGTTTTATTTAGGTAGATCCTTTTAGATAGATTGCATTTTAGATTAAAGATTACTTGGTTAAGATAAGATTCTAGTTTAAATTAGGATTTGACTTAATCTAATTCCTAATAAAAATTGAATAGAATCTTAATCTACCTTGATAACCTTTGCATTTTTTCTAATTTCGAATTTCATGGAAAATACAAAAAAAAAAATTGCCTTAGAATTAATCAATTTCATTCTTTAGGATAGATTTCATTTTATTTATGTCATATAGTTTAAGTCATATTACCATGCCATATCATTACATATTAGATTAGTAACATTGCATTACATGTAGATTAGATTCTCATTAAGAAAAGCGAAAACAAAAATTGGGTAATTGCGTGTTAATTAGAAATTATATCTAGAATTGTCGATGTGAATTCTGATTTAACATTGCAAATGCTTTCATTGCTATGAGATAAGTTTTGCAATTTATTCATTTATATTCTTGAGTGTTAAATTGGTGGTTTGCGCACTCGCATGGTCACCGCATATGTTAAGGAATTAAAATCAATTTAGGTTGATTGCCAAACATTTTTTTCAAAATAAAAGAGAAAGGTACCGAAAGAGTTTTATAGAAATTTAACATAATCAAGTCCCTGTATCCAAAATCTGGTTCGTAGTCGACTTACCATAAACTGATTAGTAGCGACTCATAATTGAAAAGTCAATTGCATGTTAAGAATTTAAACCTAAGTTGTGAATTAGTATGAGCTTAGAAGAACCCGAGTTAAGTTTAGGCTTAACAATCAATTAACCAAATCCTACTTGGTTCACTTGGAAATTCGGTCGCGACACACATGTAATATTTAAACCTCACAATTCTTCACGAAATAATCTCTCAATCTCATGTAGGAATTATATGCAAATCTTTTCACAAAATTTAATCAACTTCAACACTATAACTTATTGGATGTAATTTATGAACAAATTTCGCTGCACGAATGACAAGAAGACCCGTTGCCAAGCATCTGAGCGCCTTTGGACATTCCTCATGATAGAGCAACCACGGCACATGAAAGATGGCGCTTCCCTCACTCGTAGTGTCAAAGTTGGACGGCTCACCTCTTCTTCAGCGTCAACGAGCCCAACGCGATGCTTTAAGCTCGCACGCACACGATAAAATGCTGCCAAGCGGAGTCGCCGCCTAGAGCTTCCAACCGAAGTTTATGGAGACCAGATGGTGGTGGTCGGCATTAAGCTCGCAAAGTAGGGAGCTGCTGACGTGCGCTTTGGTCAAGGTCACCGAACCTGACAATCGCATTTTCGCACTCCATGTTATCAGGAACGACAGTAAGAGGGAGGAAGGCTCAGGCTTAGGGTTTCTCCGAGGTGTAGGTATTTCTGTTTTTCGAAGTTGGGCTTGAGTTTATGAAGGCTTCTGCAACTTGAAGCAGGTTCTCCTTCCGTTTCATTCAATAACCTTTAATTTTCATTCCCGTATGCATGTGATGCACCTCTCTTCTCTAACACAGCTGAGAAGCTAACGATTAGGTTTTAATCAAAAAAGGTGCTTAGAGCCGCCATACTCTTATGATTACTAGTGCTGTCTAAACACAGCTTTCTTTTGCCTTCTTTGGTTATTTTCTCACTTTGCTTCGCTTCATTTACTGATTCAAAGCAATGACATCCACTTCTGTCTACATTCTACTCCGGTCTGCTTGTTAGTGGTGAGATTCAACAGCTATACAAATTTTCTTTTTTGAGCTTACCCACCATAAAGCGGAGACACCCCGCTTTGCATGCTCTACCCCAAACAGCATCTCAAGATGGAAAGATGAGGATATATGCGACTCAACTGCTCTACTTGAACATGTATACTTGTAAATGACTATCCCGCACTCATTTAAGAAGTTGGATACACCATTTTCACGTATCTTCTTGGTCCGGTCTCCGGTGTTGTAGCCCTATTCATCCTAGATATCAGATCATGCAGTGACTGTCACTATTGCGGGCATCAATGCCATAGAATGACATTACAAGGTAAACAAGAATCAGATCAAGATTTATTACCCTTTGCTCGATAAGGCAGCTTCTATCCTTTCAGCCATGACTCGAAGAGCAGCACCGTAGAACTCCGTCAAATCTTTCTCCGTCCATCCTTCAATCGGATTCACCGTGAAAGACCAGCTCATTCCACATCCATCTTCTTCTTCTGCATCTCTCGCCGCTGTCAGTTTCATTGTGGCAGCCAAGGATTTGAACCCGACATTATTGCTGTCCACGATCTCATAAGTGAAGCTTTTGTTGACGGGGTCAGTCGCAAGCAGCTTCCCCAGAGCCCCGTCGGTGAAAACATCCTCGGAACCATCGGCGGAGCTTCTTGTGCCAGAGCAGTCTCGGACGCATCCGGGCTCACCCGACACGCCCTCGACTCCATAGCACGTGTCTATCGTGGGGACCCACTTGTGCAGGCTGAAGAAATCCTCCAGGAGGGGCCATACTTGGTCAGGACCTGAGCCTCTCACCTGGGCTCTAACCTTTCCTCTCCATTTTTCCTTTGCTTCACTGGCCATAGCAAATGCAGGCTTCAGGCTTCAGCAATTAGCAATTAGCAATTAGCATTGAGCAGCAGTGGAACAACATTGAAATAGGGAAAAGCGTCAGTTGTCGGGAATGAGAAGGCATAACCTTGGATTGTCATGGGAATCAATGTGCTGGACAATGCTCTTAGGTCGACTTAAGTCTGTCAGTGGATGTATATGGGGGCGGTGCTATAGGAGCACAAGAACATGTCGAAACACTGAGAGCATTTCTTGTCAGTGTGTGAAGATGGATATTCTGGAATTGGCATGGGAATCATGTAGGCTCTTTCTCTCTGTCTCTCTCTCTCGTGTAGTTTGATATTATTGGAATCTTGGAAACTCTTACCTAATTAGGACACTTGTCTATATAAAAGGTAGTATTCAAAGTGAAGGCCAAAACTTATCCTTTTTCATAAAATCTCAACTTAAGATTTGTGATGCCAACGCACATAAAATTCAAGCATTTACTCGTCTTCGTGTTTAAAATTCAACGGGTTTTGAGAAAAGCGTTTTCTTGGAATGTTTATTGCTAATTATCGTTAAGGATTGCGTCATCATACCCTGTTATGAATTCAAAAGATCCATGCAATGTCCTGCAATTCGCTTACATGGAATCCTCTATCGTTATTACAACTTTTCATGTGAACTTCTAACGCAAACTGATGAAATATTTTTTAGGTCTCTTGCTTAGCATGCTCATTAATTGGGATAATCGTGATGCAAGTCTCAAAACTTATCAATTCGTAATTTCAATCCTAAAACTTTCATCTTCATGTATTTGAATCCAAAACTTGTAGCTTTTGTCCACTTATGAGAGCGAAAGAAAACATTCCTTTTATTATTCGAGGCGCTTTCTTACCATGTCGATCGTAAGAAGATCTTACACACACTTATGAGAGCAAAGCACACTCTTACGCACTCGCTCGTGGGAGCCGAGCTCACTTCCACTGATGGGAGTATTTGGCTATTTATATTCCTAAGCAGGTGGTCTTCCCTATAAATATCTTCCTATATAATTCTAGAAAATACTAGATGTGGCTAATTTATTAACCACTCATTTCTACACTCTTCATAAAATATTTTATGAAAAAAACATTTAGATATTTCTCCTAAAAAAAATCTAGAGTTCGAGGAGAAGAGGGTGTTAGAAAAAATTAGGAAAAATGAAACAAAACTTTGAGATGTGAATATTTTGCCTTTAAGGGATTATTTGTCCCACAAGATCACTAATGGTTATTAGCAAAAATTCCACAGGATACAACTAAATTTCAAACTGAAAATGTCATGGAGCAATTCTAAAACTTCTGCAAGAACTCTCAAAAGGAAACAATTTGAGAATAAATGTTGTGTCTTTTCTAGAAAGAGAAGAAAATTGAAAATGAAATATATATTAAACCAGAAACATTGAATATATAAAGGCGAAACCCTTTGTGAACAAACATACTGTTTCAAAAGGATATTATTTGCCGATTCCAGTCCACCAGCTCGCAAGCGTTCCAAGTAATAATCGCACACTTCTATGAAGAGTACCACAGGGTCCAACCCACTTAGCCTATGATCTTCAATTGCAAAGTTTGAAGACTTCCTCACTTATATATTGCCTCACACAGGCATCTTTTTTATGTGTCTTTGTTCAAACGATCAGCAGAGAGGCGATACGTCATAAAAAGTGACACGTTAAAATCGACTTTTCATAGCATATTGGTTTAAGTTATAGTGTGCGGATGTGAATTCAGTCCATGACCCCATTGTATTTGAGAGTCAGCCTAAATTCCTTCATCGGATCAAGATGAATCACAATATGGTTACATACAGTAAAAGGCAATCTGAAATTAGCTCAAGTACATATATAAGTGAATTTGGACATATAAAATGGTGCTCTAATTCCAATGGGAACGGGGAATAATGACCAAACTTACAAATTATTGTAAAGCAATTAGAGAGCTAATACGTGCTATTGCTCAGACTTTCACTACTATTGCACACCGCATCACAAAGCTTCAAGTACATATATAAATGAATCATCGGATTCAGATGAGATCAGTTCCGGAATCCGGTCGGTTTGCTTGACCAAGAAGAGCCTCCTTCATCCTCTCGGCCATGACCCGCAAGCCCGACCCAATGAACTGGTCCAGGTCCTCGGGTTTCCAGCCGCTCACGGGCTCGACCTCATAGTCCCACACCATTCGACAACCGTCTTCCTTAGGCATGACTCGGACCGTGGAGACGTAGGAGTTGAACCCGACATTGCTGTCTACGATGCTATAGCTGAACATCTTCTCGGCTGGGTCGATCGACAGCAGCTTCTGCTTCGTCCAGTTCAGGGTTGCTGCTGCCTCGGTGCCGCCACCGATGTCCCGTTCCTGGTCGACTGGGGTCCTGAACCCGGCGCAGTAGCGGACGCACCCAGGCTGGCCCGAGACGCCCTCAACGGGGGTGCAGGTGGCGAGGGTTGGGAACCACTTGTCAAGGCCGAAGAAGTCCTCCAAGAAGGGCCATATATGGTCCGCCTTTGGACCTGCTAAGTCCGCACAAGCTTGCCCTTGCCATTTTGGTTGGTTTTGGTTCATCTCAGAAGCCACAGGATCGATGTTTGCGGACTCCATGCTGAGGAATGCCAAATTAATGCGAGGTACAATAATATCTAGTTGCACAAGATCGAGATCGAGATCAAGAGAGAGATATGAAGGCCAGTGAAAGCTTGTGTTTCTAAGCTGCAAACATGAGTCTATATATAGAGGGAGAGAGCAATTATATCAATTCAGTTTTAAATCTCTTTCAAAAAGAGAAAGAAAAAAAAGAAAAAATTGAGAAAATATTAAATAATTAATAAAAATTGTCCACGTCGACACCGATTGACCAAAATTGACCAAATAAATTAAATTCATACAGGAGTCCAATTAATTCCGATAACGTCCTGAAAATGATGGGACATCGCACTCCAATTGAGACCACATGTGAAACAATGGATAACATATGTTAACCATGCATTTGAAATCCCATCATATATTTTCCTAGTGTGGTTGCAAATTGCCTTAGCCTTAAAAGAATAATATCACAAATCCATGAATTTTGATTTAACGATCACTAAATTTTGATCAAATATGTAATTTTGTCACGGCACTTTTAATCTATTCAATATGATCATTAAATTATTTGTAAAATGTTCAATTCAATCTTTTTGTTTGTATCGATTTCACATAGCCTAAGGAATAAAATGAACGTATACTAATATTTCAGAAGTGGGTTAATGACCATTTTGATAGCTCTAAATGTAAGGACGACATTGTCCATTGGGCTAAAGTTCAAAAATCAAATTTAAGGTTCATAAATGACATTGCACATCGGATTAAAGTTGTGACACCATTTGTGTTTTCTAGATAATAACTTGTATCTCACTCCTCCTTTTACTTTTTAATTATGTGCCTAATCTCAGGACAGTGATTTTTAGCAAATAAATGAACAAAATTATCTTAGGGCAGTGGTTTATCAATACAATTGGGATTTGAGATTGAGATAGTATCACAATTAAGTTATATTGTTTTTTTTTTTTTTTGATTAGTTTTAATTAGCATCTAAATTTCATTTTAGTTATCTTCCTCATTAATAATTTAAGTATGAATATTCTAATTTTTGCAACAAGTTCTCTCTTATTTATATCTTAGTCGTTTAGTTATAATGCTACGATGCATCTAACTATTAACTATACACTTAACCCCGTTATAGGCATGTAGGTTTAAGTTCGGCCTCATTTTCCCTTGGTTAGGATTTACTTGTTATAGCTTTGTTTGTCTTGGTTTAATGCATTTCCTTTTTTGTGATAATCTATCTTATGATGCAACCAAATTACAGTCTTCCAACTCAGGTGTCACCTACCAATTATACAAATTTTTTTCAATGTAAAATTTTATAGGACTTATCATTATATCTTTTGATTTACATGTCAACTATTAATTTCTTAATTTTGCTTCTAGTGTTTTTCAAAGGACTTCTAATGCTCTTAACTTTGTACTTTTAGCATGGTAAAATTACTAAAGTGGGGAATTAAGATAGGAAAATTCTCAATCAATTACAAAGATATTGTACGAATAATAATTCATCCCTAATTTTTCAAATTACTAACTTAGTCTTAAAAATTTATGGTTGTTTCTGTCAATTTTCACTGAAAGTTGATGATGTGACGGCCTACTCATCACCAGCTATCTTATGTGGCATATTGCTACATCAGTAATTTCATACAAAAATCGAACGAAAAGACTATATTTGAATTTAACACAAAATTTAAAGATTAAAATAGCAAAATTACAAAATTTAGAACTAATTTAATATCCATACAATAAATTTAGAATTGATTGATCATGTTCCGAAATTAAGACCACCTTACATCTTGTCTTTTGTCAAGTTGAAGACCACCTCTCTTTGCTTTTGCTTTTGTTTTTGGTTTTTCTTTTTTTTTTCATTTATGCAGACAAAACTTAGCATATGACATTTCATTGTGTCATTCCCCTTTCCATCGGTTTTCATGGGTCATCCATTGTGAGTTGGCATTCGTACGAGAGTCCTATTAATTCCGATAACGTCCTGTAAAAGATGGGACATCGCACTCCAATTGAGACCACATGTGAAACAATGGATAACATATGTTAAATATGCATTTGAAATTCCATCATATATTTTGCTAGTGTGGTTGCAAATTGCCTTAGCCTTAAAGAATAATATCACAAATCCATAAATTTTGATTTAATGATCACTAAATTTTGATCAAATATGTAATTTTGTCACAACACTTTTAATCTATTCAATATGATTATTGAATTATTTGTAAAATGTTCCATGCAATCTTTTTATTTGTATTGGTTTCGCATAGCCTAAGGAATAAAATGAGCATATACTAATATTTCAGAAGTGGGTTAATGACCATTTTGAGAGCTCTAAATGTAAGGATGGCATTGCCCATTTGGCCAAAATTCAAAAACCACATTACATATATACAAGGTTCATAGATGACATTGTACATAGAATTTTATGTCATTTTCCTGGTAAAGCATCCAAGTCTAATTGGGTCCCACATAATAAAACGATTTTATCATTGGACTCCATTTGCTTTCCATTACTTGTATGGCTATGGAATTAATAATTCAATTTGTACCATGGGAGCCAAATGGGCTTTCAAAATATATCAAGTTACACTTATCATCTTGAACACAGTGTGTCTTGCTCGTATAGTGATTATCATTTACTAAATATCAAATCCCCAAAATTGGACTGGGAAATTAGAAATGACAAAAGTTAGTTATTTTTTAAGAACGGTTGATGCTTTCTATTTTCACTTTATTAAGAAATATGAGAATTATGGTAAAACCTCTGCCCACTTGAAAATACTTTTTAATCGTTTATTTTGCTCACACAAATAAATAGACGAAAAAAAATTTCATTTATTAACGAAAATATTTAAACATAAATGATTATTGATAATAAAAATATTTTTATTAACTAATTATTTCAAATGATATAAGTGATATTTTATGAAAATATTTTTAAATCATTTATTTTCAGCAAAATAGATAGGGCCTAATTTTGATATATTTCAACTCAGTCGATGGGAATTTGGTAAATCATTAATGAAGTAAATCGGATAAAACCGTTGCACGATGATGACATCACATGACATCTTGGCACAGTGTCATCCACTGAGTCAAGAAATGTCGTCTTTGGTATTTGTTCGAGAATCGCACAAATGAAGACAGTTGACGTGGGGCACATGTCGCGTTATTACTTTGGTCTCACGCTATAAACGCTTTCATAAAGCGAAGAGCACGAAGCATGATTTTTTCGGAGGACTAGGAAAAGGTACGAGGTTGTATTGTATGATCGAGAATGAGCCATTATTCCATTCGAAGCTACTTTTCTAACTGTTATCTCCGCTCTATGTGGTGCAACCTGTTCACCCCCTCCTTAGTATTTGTCAATGATATCTTTATGTACTATATGCAAACCGGATCGGTTTGTGTGTAAATATCGAATATGAGATTAGCGATTGAATGACATTAGATGTATTGAATTCAAACTATTAGTTGTGCACGGTGGAAACTTATCACAGGATAAAGTGTTATACCTTGAGAACCACTTTTTGAACCTTATTAGGATAAAGTGCTACATGGAGGGCACCTCAATTGGTGCGATTGTCTGTGTATGGTAGAGTTAGTTATGTTGTATGCATCACTGAACAGCATATTTCCGATCTATTATTAACTGCATTTAGGATCCGTAGAGAATATAATTGCTTACTTAATTAGTGATTTGCTTACTCAGCATTGAGGCTGATTCACCAACAACTTTGAAGAGTGGTATGGATTGGGAGACAGGATATTGAGGTCCTAGGATAGGAGTGCTCAATGGAATCTGAGTGGACGGCAACTACTCTGAGCATTGAAGATGTGTCGGATGGTGGGTGCGAATAAAGCACCGGAATAGGGATGAGGGCAATGACTATTGACAATGGACGAGGATAGATGATGCGATGGCGACACGGATAATTGGCACGACTCTATGTGGGCAAAAATGAAAGAGTCCCCATGGTAGAACTTGAGTTCGCACAAAGTCTGAGATCGAAAGACTGACTCTGATAAATAATAAGAAAAAAAGTATTGTATTATACGTGTTACAATCAAGGGATGTTTATACTACGAACAATGTGTATAGGAAAGTAATTAATTTAATATAACAAAATAAAAACTAGTTATTTTAGAATATAACAAGAATTACAGAATCAATTACAGTTTCAGAATGTTCTAACAAATATTCTAACATATTGAATCTATTAGTAGAATCATATGTATACAAGACTCTCATTTGTCGTCCAATATATTAAATCAAATCTTATGTTAAATGTCAACGTTATTGTTTGATACAAAGTGGGTTTAAAATATATCATGTTAAAAACATGGGAGGTAAGATTGAATAATTAATGTGAACATAGCACTCACACATAGGATGAGAATCCCGCATAAATATCTAACACTATAGTCTGAAAAAATCTCAGATGGAGTCCATCAAATCCTAGATATGGACATGTTGGGGTCACTTCCGCACAAATTTCATCGCATGTAAGGTCAGAGAATGATCTCTCCCAAACTATGTCAAGGAGAGAGACGTGGGTTGGGTGGGTGTAGCTTCAACTTTTCATCTTAAGATCTGACCAATCGTCGCGGACTGAATGCGAGAGAGAAAATTGACCAAATTATGTGGTAATCGACCAACAAAGAGAGAGTAAATATCTTTCATGTAAGTGATAGGCACCATGATAGTGTTCACCTTTGACCCGACCAATAGAGGACACTAATACCATCCAGCGCTACGGACAGATTCCTAACCATAGCTATCGGAAGAGGATTGACAAAAGCTGGTGTGGTGCATTGGTTCTCCATGATTGTAGAAGGAAGAGGATGGACGAGATACCAACTTAAAAGCTTGACAGTAGTCCCACGAAACCTATCATGATATTAGAATTGGGTTTTGCTCTCAGATTATTTCCCTCGTTCGTAAAATTCCACATGCCCTTCCTAATTCGGCTTGTAAACGCGTGGGTCTTTTATTATCCCCGTTCCTTGACTACGTGTTCATATGCTCTCTCTATATATAGTCTTCCTCCATTTATAAGTTTAATATTTTGGAATAGTTAGTATAGTCTTCCTCCATTTATAAGTTTAATATTTTGGAATAGTTAGTATTGATATCACAAAATCTTTCAGGCCCTGGAGATCTTTTTCTCAGGTTCCGAACTTTTGATTAATAAATAAATTACACTCCAAATTATTAAAATGCTCTAATGTAGAGAAGAAAATATTCTCTTGCATCTCTTTTTTACATCAACAATACTTTAATACGTCTCTTGCGACAAAAAATTTGGGCTATGTTCAAGGCACTGGGCTTGGCCCAAAATTTAGGTGGAAAGAATCTCTCTTTGTCCACACTTGTCCACACTGATACCAAATCCATCCCCACCACAACATGTCTGCCTCCTCCTCCTAATTTTATCTCTAATCGGGCCTTCTTATGGCCATGATGGCCGGCCGGCCTGAACGGCTTTGATGGCACCCGCAACGGCAAGTGTGTGACCGTCACGCAATACAAAGAAGACATAGCATTCCTCTATAAGTATGGCAAGGACCAAATGTAAGCATCAAGCAACATGATAGTGCTCACCTCTAGTAGAGGACGTTAATAGCATTTAGTGGTATAGACAGATTCCTAGCCATAGCTATCAAAAGAAGATCAACAAAAGCTAGTGCATTGGTTCTCCGTGGTTGTAAATGGAAGGAGGATGGACGAGATATCATCATATTAGAAAGACCTACTTAAAAACTCCGCAACAATTCCAACAAACCTAATATGATGGGTTTTGCCCAAGATTATTTCCCCCATCCGTAAAATTCCATGGGCCCTTCCTAATTTGGATTACGTTAGTAATTGTTTTATCATTCCACGTTCCTTGATTATGGGCTTATATGATCTCTATATATATGGTCTTCTTCCATCTATAAATTTAAATTTTTAAAACAATTGGTATTAGTCTCATAAAATCTTTTAGGCTCTTGGAGATCTTTCTCTTAGGTTTTAAACTTAGATTAATAAACAAATCACACTCCAAATTATAAAAATGCTCTACTGTAGAGAAGAAAAATGTTCTCCTGCATCTCTTTTTTACATCAACAATATTTTAATACGTCTCTTTGCAACAACAATACCTTCAAATTTTGGGCTATGTTCGAGGGACCATGCTTGGCCCAAAAGTTAGGTGGAACCACTGTGATACTAACTCCATCCTCACCGCCATCAATCTCCCTCCCTCCTCCTCCTCATTTCATCTATGATCGAGGCTTGTCATGGCCACGACGACCGGCCGGCCTAGCCACCCACAACAGCAAGTGTGTGACCATCATGCACGACAAAAGAGACATGGCATTCCTCTATAGGTATGGCAATGACCAAACCTCAAAACTTAACGCCAACGTATTTCAGATGATTGAAAAATTACAACATTATGAATAACTAACTACTAGTGAGAATATTCAGAAGTCACCGAATGTAAAGTAATTGATGATTATTGACACTCAATTAGTAATGATAAGTTCATGTCTCTTACGATAATTTAAGATAAATGACTATTTCAAGGTTATTGACTAGTGTTATGAACTCTAAAAATTAGATTACAACGAGATCGGTCAAATTACAATTTGTTGGAGAAAAAATCGTTAAAAGGAGTAAGCATGAACTTATCATTGCTAATTGACTTTTAATGCAAAATTACAACACTGTTAAAAGGAGTAAGCATATCTCAAGGAAAAATCGTTTACCTTATAGGAAGTAATATAATTTATCTTAAGAAAAAATCGTTTACCTTATAGGAAATAATATAATTTATCTTTAGAATGAGCAATTTAAATTGAAACTAAGGTTCAGGAATTAGCTTGTTGCATCGTAGATGTCAAATAAAGTCACGGATGATGTTCTATATTAGCAAAGTAGGTTTTAGTGTTTTAAATCACCTTTTAATCCATAAATTTCTTGTAAGCATAACAATCGTCTTATAAGTCACGAATCACTGTTTTCGATCGTATATTGCCTTTATACTCCACGACTTGCTGCGCTATAACATGTCATTTTGACTTTAAAAAAAAAGGGAAAAAGCCACCAAAAACCCCAAACTTTGCCTCGAGTGACAAATTTACCCCGAACTTTGTTTTGTGACGTGAAAAATCCTGAAATTTGCTAATTGTAACACATTTACCCCAAAATTTTATTTGTAACACAAAAAATCTCGAACTTTCATTTGTGTGATACATTTACCCTAAATCATAAGGGCGTTTTTGTCTTTTTACTTTTGAAATTTTTTTTTTCTTCTTCTTCTTCCTTCCCTCCGCCGGCCATGGCGGAGTCGGCGGAGGGAAGCCAGCGTCCGGCAAGGGCCTCCCTCCCCAGATCTGGCGAGGGCACCCTCGCCCGATGCTGGCAAGGGCCTCCCTCGCCAGATCTGGCCAGGGCACCCTCGCCCAACGCAGGCGAGGGCGGCCCTCGTTGACGTCGGACGAGGGCCTCCCTCACCAGATCTGGCGAGGGCACCCTCATCGACGTCAAACGAGGGCCTCCCTTGCCAGATCTGGCAAGGGCACCCTCACCCAACCCCGGCGAGAGCACCCCTCGCTAGATCTGGCGAGGGCACCCCTTGCTGGCGTCGGGCGAGGGAGGCCCTCGGCCAACCCAGTCAAGGGCCTCCCTCACCCGACGCCAGTGAGGGCAGCCCTCGCCAGACGCCGGCTCCACCATGGCCAGCGGAGGGAAGAGAGAAGAAGAAAAAAAAGAAAAAAAAAAGAAAAAACAGAAAGAATAAGACGAAAATACCCTTAATGGGGTAAATGTGTCACAGTTAGCAAACTTCGGGATTTTTCACGTCACAAAACAAAGTTCGGGGTAAATTTGTCACTCGAGGCAAAGTTTTGGGTTTTTTGTGGCTTTTTCCTGAAAAAAACAGAAAAATTCTTTTGGAAGCATGGCAAACTTCTCAAGAAGTAATCTTTATGCTGTCTTTTGATCAGTGCAGTAGCGCTTGGTTAAAGTGGAGGATTGCCTGCGCTTTTCCTTTTAGGCCCCCTTTTCTTTTGTACTCTTTCCGTTCCTAGGATTTTGTCTCTTTTTTTAGCACTTCTAATAAAATTAATGTACCTTGCAATCCCCCTTTTCCAAGATCTCCCGTTCAGGACTTTCATTATGGAATATTTAGATTTTTCACCTTTATTATCCTAATTTTGTAGTTTTCACTTTTTAGTTTTTTTTTTTTTTTGTTTAATGCAGCGTACTCATAATTTCTTGGAAAATCCTAGGGCAATCTTTTTACTAATTTTTGTAATATGAAATTGACAAAAAATATCAAAGTGATGGCGCTCGTGTGAGACGATGCAAACAACTATCTCTCTTCTTGGTAGAAATTTTCAGAATCGATTGTTCATATTGTGTGTTGTAATCATATTTATAAATTGTTTTTCGTGCTAGCATGGGTCATCGTAATTTTGATTTCATTCGTGTGAGATCCGTGGAGCGTGTTGGACTAGCCACATATTAAAAGTGGGATCTTAGTGTGATTTTTATTTTAAATATATTCTCTTGTTACTTTTCAAAAATAGATTATGTAATATGACTATATTTACTGTGAAAAATATATAAAAAAATCTTGGAAAAAAAGGGGGAAATTTCAAGAACAGAGCAATCTGCTGGCAAGATTTCTTTCCTTTTTTGGGTCATGTGCGGGCAAGATTAAAAAGGGTAAGAAACGATTTTCAATTTTATGATAGAGAAATGAGAAAACTCTACAATAGATCCAAAATCTTCAACCAAAAAGAAAGAAAAAGAAGGAAAGTTTAGCAAATTTAGGAGGAAATTCGAGAAGATAGAGAGAGAGAGAGAGAGGCTCATATTCGTTCCAATTTAGGGGTGATTGGATCTAAGGTGGGTAGGGTCTAGACCTGGACCCTGTACTCAACCCTGTTATAACTGGTTCCTCTTTTATGGACCCTATATCCGACTTTATTTGTATTAGACCCTGTACTCGACCCACCCTATTTTTCCATTCTGGTTTTAGAGTCAACATTGTTTCCACTTTGGAACTTATTTTGCAATCTCCCGATATCCTATACGATTTCAAATTTTATATTAATACGTGAGAAAATAACGTAATCCTCATAATTTGTATTGAAACATTAAGCATTTGTAATAAATAAATACATGAACTTTTTGACTAAACAAAAAATTAAGGATCTATAAGGCTAATTATAATAAATAAAATCATAAGGCCAAGAATTAGTAACAAACATAGGTCCAATATTAATCTTATTCCGACAATTACTACATGAAGCTACTCATTTATGCAAACATAACTCCTCATACAAAAGAGAAATTAGGCGAGCCAATCCATGTGATACACCGTCCGTCCATTGGACGGTGCGAGAGGGAGCCAATGAGGGAGGGAAGCAAGTGAGGAAGAGGAATGACAAAGGAGAAGTGCCATGCGTGTTTGAAAGAGCCAAGACAAAAAACGTTGTGTGATTATGGGAGTAAGAATAGAAATCAAGGGAAAAAAAGGGTTTTGGAACTCTACTTACAAAACCGATCCGGGAACCGGTTCCAAAACTGATCCAGGAACCGATTTCCGAATGAGTAATCACTCAGAACCTATTCCCGGACCGGTTTAAACCAGTTTCAACAAGAACCAGTTCCCGACCCTATTTTCTGGGTGGGCTGGTCCGAGAACTGGGTATACCCGGTCCTGTTGCACACCCCTACATTCCATGATAAGGCAAAATGGAGGAGGAACCCCGCCATGGCTGCGACCGACTTGCCAAGATACGGTTGGTTCTTAGCACCTATTACCTTCATTTCTCTCACCTCGCATCTCGTCACAGTGAATGATCTCTCCCAAACATGTCAAGGAGAGAGACGTGAGTTGGGTGTAACTTTAACTTTTCATCTTTAAAATCTGACCATTCGCCGTGAACCAAATGAGAGAGAGGAAATAATTCACGTAAGCATGAGGCACCATGAGTGCTTTCTTTGAGTAAGTTGAGATAGCTAGTATAAGCACCTAGAGGGGAGTGAATAGGTGTATTGACAATTTCTCGATATGCCACAGCGATACTAGGCAGATGATAGAAATGAAGTTCTCTTTTGATTAACAAAATGAATTACGATCAAAATAAAGTAGAGAGTAGAGAAGAGAAAATTAAACACAAGGTTTATAGTGGTTCGGCTTATCCCAAGCCTACGTCCACTCTTCCGCATTGACAGCCTACCGGCTGGATTTCACTATAAACAAAAGAGATGTTACAGCACAGTTCTTCCTTGATCCACAGTGTAGATATTCTACCACACTTCCTCAAGATTTCTCACGAATATAAACACTCTTTTGCGTACAAGATTTCGCTCAAATGAATTGACAAAAAGAACAAGGAGCTTTGGACTTTGGAATTCTTCTATCGTCCACCTTTTCGAACAATTAGAATGTCTTCCTTATATACTCCTTTATGCTATCATACCTGTTGCCACTTACCAAATAAATTCTTTCAATCTTCCCGTTGGACAGAATCAATTAGGAAGATCATCCGAGCTATTAAAGGAACATGTCGATAGCCCATCAGTCATGTTCGCCCATACAATCATGATCTCGGTTTCCATAAGTAGAACCTTCCATGAATATTTCGTCAATCATCGGATCCTTAATCTCTAAATCAATATCAATCAATCAAAGGATTTCATTATGTCATATCCAGCCAAGAGATCTTCTCCAATCGATAAGGTCATATCCTTAGTAAAACATCCAATTCTGGATAGCCTTTCTTCAACGGATTAGAAACTGTCAATGATGATAGACTTTGAGTCTTGAGTCTGGCTGTCCGGAGGTCTTTAGATTTTAAACAGCAGAGTCTGCAAACTTTCAGACTAGACTAATGGAAACGTTTTGTCAGCTTCGAAACATTTCAAGAAGATTTCTCCAACAATCTCCCCTTTTTGATGTGACAAAACTTTCCTGCAGATTTGGATAATTTTGACCTGCAAAACATTTCTCAAACAAATATGCATATCTTATAAAGATAAATGGCTAAATGAATAAATGAATAACACTAGAATCTGCAACCACAGAAAATAATTTAGTCTTTGTATATGATAAAGCCATCCATAAGATATCAATAGCAGTCAGATCCAAATTCAAATTCTGTTCTCATCTAGACACAAAAATAAAGTCAAACATCAAAACAATCCAAATCAAACAATCCAAACGATTAAAAATTCAAAGTTTGATTCAAATCTTGCATCTCTCCCCCTTTTTGTCAACATTAAAAAGGTTGAGATGAAAACGGAATAGAGTCAAGATTGCTTGGGAACACGAACAAGCTAGAAATCTCCCATGGACTGAACGATCCCTTCCAGCCTTTTCAAGTCTTCCTTTAGTTGCGTAATCTCCTCACCCTTAGCATTAGCCTGAATCTGAATAGAGATGGCTTGGATTTGATCATTTAAGGAACCTGAAGAAGCTTGACCTACATTCTGCAAGTTTTTAACCTCGCATCCCAGAGCATAAATTTGACCGTGCATCTCCAAGAGAATATCCATAATTCTGCGAAAATCAGCTAAATTATCATTCTGGGTACTAGCTTCGGCTCGATCTGCAGACGATGGCAGATCAGCATAATCACGCAGATTTGGCGATGAAGCATCATGTTCTTCCTCAGGAAAATGAGAGGCATGAATGTCTTCTGGATCGGCTAGAGAGCGGTTGACTCCCTCATTGGTAGCAGCTGACATCCCTCTTTCTCATGATCTCCCCCTGTTTCTATGCCTTCAGTTGGAGAAGAGTGTTTTTCAGGCTCTCATTCCTCTTGATTCACTCTCTCTTCTTCTTCTTCAAGCCTTTCCTCATCTGCTTCTTTTTCGCCAGCTTCTCTTTCTTCTTCTTCTTTTTCTTGTCCTTCTCTCTCCTCTGCTTTTGTCTCCTGTCGTTCCATTGATTCTGGAACAAGACGACTTAGCTTCTTCAATGCTATAGCAAAAATGGTAAGGTCTTCATCATCATCTTCATCTTCAATGATGAAAGCTCTTCTTTTCTTGGATGGAGCAACCATAGGCTCCTTCCCTTTTCTTTTTGCTGCATAAGAGATTTGATGAGTTTTGATAGGAGTCTTCTCATTGAATTTCTCCAACGCCTTGCTTAGTTCCTTCAGACACATTTTAGTCACGATTTTCAGTCCTACCACCATATGATCACACGATCTAACATAGGGATTGTGGAGGCTGAATATTCATATGTTTGAATAACTTCGTCACAAGAACTGGATAAGGAAGTTGACATCTGTCCTTCGCCACTGCTCTATACATGTGGAACATAACAGTGTGAGGAAGAGAAAACTTTTTCCCATTAATGATGGCATACATCAGCTTTGCCTCTGAACTTGAAACATCAGTCTTGGAAGTTGATTTCGGTCTGAGACAATTGATCACAATCTTGTGAAGCAGAATGTTAAACGCACTCATCCTCAAGTAGGAGATCTTTTCCTCTGTTCTTCTATCCTTAACAAGCTCCAATGTGGCACGAGCAGTAGAAACATTGATCGGTTGATATCTTCATCTCTCAACTCCAATCACATCCGCCAGCATATCCACATCAACCACAAAGTCCTGATCTCAGACACTAAAAGATATTCTATTCGCATCCAAGAAACTAAGATTTGAATAGAAATATGCAGTCAATTGAGCATAGGCCTCCGTGGTATCAGAACAAAACTTTTCTAGTTGAAGAAAACTGAACTTTTCCCTCAAGTTCACATTCACAGCATCCAGAAAATCAAAATCCACACTCCTAGGGTTTATCACCCCACGCTTCAGCAATTTTGAGTATAAAGCCTTATGTTCCTTTGATCTAAACAACTCTCCCCTTTTTCCTTGAATTTCCACTGCAACACCCATTCTCGGTTGAAATTGACTGTACAATTTGTCATCATCATTTTCATTTATCGGATTAAGTCCCCCAACACGTGGATCACTTGGAATGTTTGCAAGGGTTTCTTCTGGCACCCCTTTAGGAGCAATTCCCAAACGTTCCATTTTTTGCAAAAAGATGTACTCATTCACATATCCTTTGTCCTTGAGAAACTCATCGACGTAGTTCAATGGAGTACCAGTCCTCTTTAAAGCGCGGTAAAGCTTATAAATAAAAGAAGGCCTTTGAATTCTTACAGGATCTGCGTCTTCAATGATTTCTTCCTCTTGTTGATGATCAGTACCCTGTGGACTAGATGGTGGAGAATGACGCTACTGAGAATGTTGTGGGCTCTGTTGCTTATTTGGAGACTCTTCTTCCTCGGTGAGATTGAAGTGCGTAAGCCCCTCACTCATCCGTCGTGGTCCCCTGCTTGCAATTCTCGAAAACTTTCTTGAAGACAGTATCTTCCTTAGTCTTTGAAAGATTCCTTGTTTGACTTTCCCAAGAAGACAACTTTTTCGAAGATTAAACAAGAGAAGAAAACAGGAATGGAAGTTCGGTGCTTTCTTAGGGTTTTTGGAGAGTAAAGCGAAGAAGAAACAACTATGCATAACCAGTTAAATAAAAAGGTATACGGAACATCATAAAAGTAAATAAAAAGATGCCTTTTCAAAAAAGAATAACTGCCTTTTTCGAGAAAATAGTCATTTCAAAAATAACTTCTTTTTCCGAAAAGGAAACGTTGCAATAATCACTTCAATTAAAGATAGCAATAATCAAACACGGTTGATAATCGTACCTTTTCAAGATTAGATTCGAGAGGAGAGATAATAACTTATAGTCAAAGTCTTGTTTGTTTGAGTTTGAGAGTCTCTAGACTTTAACTTCTTCAAACCTCAAAATATTGAGTCTGGAACGGATAATTTCAAATTGATTTTTCTCCAAAGGTTTTGTGAATATATCCGCCAGTTGGTTCTTTGAGTCAACAAACTGAATCGAAACTTCTCCATTTTGAACATGATATCTAATGAAGTGATGTCGAATCCATATATGCTTTGGTCTTGAGTGAAGAATTAAATTTTTAGTAAGATTAATTGCACTGGTGTTGTCGCAGTTAATCTCCGTGCATGAATCTTCAAATCCAAAGTCTCTTAACTGTTGTTTTATCCACAAAATTTGTGAACAACAGCTTCCGAGAGCTACATACTCTGCTTATGCTGTAGAAAGAGCTATTGTAGTTTTCTTTCTTGAAAACCAATACATTGTTCTGCCTCCAAGTAGTAGACAGGTACCCGAGGTGCTCTTTCTGTCAACTCTGCATCTGGCTAGATCTGCATCTGAGTATCCAAAAAGAGTAAAGTCTCCATTTTTAGGATACCAAAGGCCGATGCTTGAAGTTGAAGCAATGTATTTGATAATCCGCTTCGCAGCACTTAAATGAGATTCTTTAGGGTCTGCTTGAAATCTGGCACAAATGCAAACACTAAACAAAATGTCAGGTCTAGAAGCAGTAAGATAAAGAAGTAAGCCAATGATACTCTTGTATAGCTTTTAGTCGACTTTCTTTCCTCCTTCATCTTTGTCTATCTTCAAGGAACTTGACATTGGTATTTCAGCCTTTTTGCAATTGTTCAGTCCAAACTTTTTGATGAGATCATTAGCATATCTTTTTTTATGAATAAAAATTCCTTCCTTTAGTTGTTTCACTTGAAGCCCGAGAAAGAAGGTTAACTCACCCATCATGCTCATTTCAAATTCATCTTGCATAGTCTTAGAGAATTTCTTGCACAGACTTTCATTAGGAGATCCGAATATAATACCATCGACATATATTTGAACTAACACAAAACTTTTGTTTTCTCTTTTGATAAACAAAGTAGTGTCTACTTTACCTTTAACAAAACCGTTTTGAATTAAAAACTTACTTAGTCTCGTCGTACCAAGCTCGAGGTGCTTGTTTTAAACCATATAAGGCCTTTTTGAGTGCGAATCTTCGAGTCGGGTTTCCTTGGGTCTTCAAACCCAGGTGGTTGTTCCACATAGACTTCCTCATGAATGAATCCATTTAGGAAAGCACTTTTGACGTCCATTTGGAATAACCTGAAATTTTTATGACAAGCAAATGCAAGTAATAAATGAATTGCTTCTAACCTCGCCATCGGTGCGTAAGTCTCATCATAGTATATCCATTCTTCTTACATATATCCTTTGGCCACGAATCTTGTTTTGTTTCTTATGACTTTTCCTTTCTCGTCCATCTTGTTCCTAAAAACCCATTTAACACCAATAATAAATTTACCTTTTGATTTAGGAGTTAACTCCCAAACATCATTAATTCTGAATTGCCTGAGTTCCTCTTGCATAGCTTCAATCCAGCTTTCATCAGTTAAACCTTCTTCTATGCTTTTGGGTTCTATTTCAGAAATAAAAGCTACAGCACTAGACTCTTCGCGCCCTTTGGATCTTGTGCGAATTCCTTCATTGATGTCCCCAATAATAAGATCTTTGGGATGACTGGACTTATACTTCCAGTTGCTGGTCAATTTGTCAGATTGATGGTTAGATTGATGGTCACTTCCTTCACTTGAATCTCCAATAGTCACTTGTTTCTGATCCTTCAAAGTCTAAGCTTCTTCCTGAGATTTAGACTTTGTAGAGTCTGGAATAGGTTCAGGCTCTTCAAGATGAGTCTGAATAGATTCATTTTATATAGAATCTTGGAATTTGATATTCATTGATTCCTCCACATATTGACTCTTCTTGTTATAGACTCTGTAGGCTTTGCTTGAGGTTGAATATCCAAGGAAGATGCCTTCATTTGATTTTTCTTCAAACTTGCCAACTCGATTATTTGCATTTTTCAATATAAAAAATTTGCATCCAAACACATGAAAATATGAAATAATAGGATTTTTTTCTTTGAATAATTCATAGGGGGTTTTTTCTAGAATAGGCCTTAGAAAAACACTATTGATAAAATAACAAGCTGTAGAACTGCTTCTGCCCAAAATCGTGAAGAGATGTTGCTTTCAATTAAAAGAGTTCTAACCATTTCTTGAAGCGATTTATTCTTTATTTCCACAACTCCATTTTGCTCTGGAGTATATGGAGAAGAAAACATATGCTGAAAACCAGATTCATCACAAAATTTTGTAAAATCTTGATTTTCAAATTCACCTCCACGGTCTGCTCTTATACTTGAAATAACATACCCTTTTTCATTTTGAACCTTTTTAGCAAATTTTTCAAAATAAGAGAAGGTTTTAGACTTACTTGCCAAGAAATATACCCAAGTAAATCGTGAGTAGTCATCCACGATTACTAGACAATATTTCTTACCTCCAATGCTCTGTGTTCTGGTTGGTCCAAAAAGATCCAAATGCAGAAGCTGCAGTACACGGTTAGTGGAAACTTGATTGATTGGTTTAAAGAAATTTCTTACTTGTTTTTCCAATATGCATGGTGTACATAGATCAGACTTTTGGTATGATAAATTGGGTAGACCACGAACAAGCTTCTTTACTAAGATTTTGGCTATCTGTTTCATATTAATGTGCCTAAGCTTTCTGTGCCATAAGCTTGCTTCTTCTTGGATTGAGATTAGACATTGCGATTCATCTGGTTTCACATCCAAGAGGTAGATATTTCTATGTCTTCGACCTATGAATGACTGAGTAGAGTCTTTATTAGTTCCTGTACACATTCTCTCTTGAAAGTAGATTTTGAAACCGGTATCAAACAGCTGACTGACACTGAGCAGATTGTAGTTGAGTCCTTTAACTAAAGAAATATTGCTTATTGTGAGATTTTCAATATTTACTGTTCCAAAACCCACTATTCTTCTTTTGCTATTTCCTCCAAATGAGACTTTTCCACCATTCACTTGAACGAGCTTTATGAAACAATTTGAATCTCCTGTCATATGTCTTGAGCATCCACTATCCAGATACCATTTTACCTTTGTCTTGATAGTGACCTGCACTTAAAAAGAGACCCAAACTTTCTTTAGTACCCATATTTTCTTGGGTCTATTTGAGTTAGTATGAAATGCAGTTTTTGCCCATACTTTCTTAACAGATTTCCAAACCATAGGACATTTCTTTTCAAAATGATCTGCACCATTGCACTTTGAACATCGAGAGCATTGTGACCTCTTTTGGTTTTACAAAGATCTTTTTAAAATGATTTTTGTAAGTATCTCTTGTCGGTCTTTGCTTAATTCTTTCTTTCACTTTTGGAAAATCAATTAAAGGAATGATTTCAGTAGTCATTCCTAAACCATATTTATTGAAATAAGGTCTTTAAACGAAAGAATTTTTTCCAGTTTTTCAAATCCTATAGAAAATTTTTTAGAAATATTTGAGATATCATTTTTTAATAGTGCATTTTCTTTCGAAAGATTATCTTCACTTTCTCTAAGAGAAGAAACATTCATTTCTAAACATTTCACCTTTTCTTTCAAAATATTTTCCTGTTATTTTAGAGCTGAATTTTCTCTTTTGAGTTCGGAAATCTTCTTAAGAGAAGTTAAGAGAAGTTTTAAGGCTAAAACACAGCTTATCAATGTATTTAAAAACTTTAATAGGGATTTTGAAGTTACTTACCTCAAATTCATTGTCCGAATCGATTCTGTCTCGGAATTTGAATATGAATCTGATTGTGCCATTAGACATATATTGGCATAATCATCATCACTTTCTTCACATTCTGTATCACTCCAGGTTTCTGCTTTAAGAGCATTTCGATACTTTTCAGCTTTTCCTTTCTTCTTCCTCAGAAGAGAACAGTTGGGTCTGATGTGTCCCTTTTTCTTACATTCAAAACAGACTACATCTTTATTTGATTCATTATCCTCGACAGACCTAATCTGTTGCTTTTGAAAACTTTGTTTATTTGGATTGAACCTTCTTCCTTTTCTGTTCAGCTTTCTGAATCTTCTTATCATGAGAGCAAGCTCCTCATCATCCATATCGTTTTCAGAATCTGTAACGTTAGAATCATCATTGGATTTTAATGCAATGGATTTCTTACCTTCAGGGTCTTCGTCTTCATTGATTTGTTTCACTTCATAAGACTGAAGAGTCCCAACCAACTCATCAACAAATAGTGGCATGATTCTTTGGATCTCCCTGATTGAGGTCTTTATGTGATTCCAATCCTAGGAGAGTTCACGTAGTAGCTTGTTTACCTTCATGGGATCAAAAATTGGTTGACCTTGATTTTCAAGACCATTCACAATTTCTGTAAAATGAATAAACATGTCAGTTATAGATTCTCCCGATTTCATTTTGAAAGCTTCGTATTGACCGAGGAGAATGTTGATTCTAGTCTCTTTCACTCGATTGGTTCCTTCATAGGTAATATGTAATCTATCCTAGACTTCTTTAGCTGTAACACAATTATATATTCTGTTATATTCAGTAGGAGATAAAGCACAATATAAAGAATAAATTGCTTGTGCATCAAGAGCTTGTCTCTTGATTATCTCTTTCTGAGTCATTTGACTAGACTCCACAGTATCTTTCCCTCTCTCTGAGACAGGCGCAGCTTTAGGAGTGATCCCTTTTTCTACAACGTCCTATTCTAGAGGATCCTTTGATCTTAGGAATGCATTCATCTTGTTTTTCCATATATTGTAATCATTTCCATCAAAGTAAGGTGGTCTAGTATTACTTTGCTCTTCTACTAGCCCTGGTGCCAACATACTAGCCATGGATTTTTAATTCTGAAGTAAAACACTTCAAACAAAGTGAGTACACATGTTCTAATACCAATTGGGATAGCTAGTATAAGTATCTAGAGAGGGGTGAATAGGTGTATTGACAATTTCTCAATATGCCACAACAATACTAAGCAGATGATAGAAAGGAAGTTCTCTTTTGATTAACAAAATGAATTACAATCAAAGTAAAGTAAAGAGTAGAGAAGAGAAAATTAAACACAAGGTTTATAGTGGTTCGGCTTATCCTAAGCCTACGTCCACTTTTCCGCATTGATAGCCTACCGGCTGGATTTCACTATGAACAAAAGAGATGTTACAGCACAGTTCTTCCTTGATTCCACAGTGTAAATATTCTACCACACTTCCTCAAGATTTCTCACGAATATAAACACTCTTTTGCGTACAAGATTTCACTCAAATGAAATGACAAAAAGAACAAGGAGCTTTAGACTTTAGAATTCTTTTATCGTCCACCTTTTCGAACAACTAGAACGTCTTCCTTATATACTCCTTTATGCCATCATGCTCGTTGGCACTTACTGAAGGAATTCTTCCAATCTTCCCGTTGGACAGAATCAATTAGGAAGATCATTCGAGCTATTAAAGGAACATGTCGATAGCCCATCAATCATGTTCGCTCATATAATCAGGATCTTGGTTTCCATAAGTAGAACCTTCCACGAATATTTCGCCAATCATCGGATCCTTAATCTCCGAATCAATCTCGATCAATCAAAGGATTCCATTATGTCATATCCAGCCAAGAGATCTTCTCTAGTCAATAAGGTCATATCCTTAGTAAAACATCCAATTCTGGATAGCCTTTCCTCAATGAATTAGAAACTATCAATGAGGATAGACTTTGAGTCTTGAGTCTGGCTGTTCGGAGGTCTTCAGACTTTAAACAGCAGAGTCTGCAAACCTTCAGACTAGACTAATGGAAACGTTTTGTCAGCTTCAAAACATTTCAAGAAGATTTCTCCAACATAAGCAAGTTGCCACCTTAGCCTCTACCCCGTAAACCCTAGGAAAATTTTGCTAGTGCTCAACTCTAACTGTACCATTAAAAGACACTAATACCATTTAGTGCTATAAACAGATTCCTAGCCATAGCTATCAGATGAGGATTGATGGAAGCCAGTGCATTGGTTCTCCATGACTATAAAAGGAAGAGGGTGGACGAGATACCGTGTTAGAAAGATTGACGTAAAAGCTCGACAATGGTCTCAGGAAACCTAACATGGTATCAAAGTCGAGTTTTGTCCCAGATTATTTCGTGTGTGTGACCTCCATTCATAAAATTGCACATGTCCTTCCTAACTTGGCTTACAAGTTAGTGGATGCTTTAGTATCCCATGTCCCTTGACTACAAATTCATATGCTCTATATATATATATGGTCTTTCTCTACTTATAAGTTTAACCTTTTAGAACAGTTGGTATTGACCTCACAAAATTTGTCAAGCTCTCGGGGATTTTCTCTCTAATTCCATCTTTTGATTACACTCTTAATTATAAAAATGAGAATATTCTCTTGCATATCTCCTGCGACAAAGGAACCTTCAACTTTTGGGCTAAGTTCGAGGGACTGGGGTTGACCCGAAAGTTAGGTGAAAAGAATTTGTCTCTCTCCACACTTATACCAACTCCATCCTCACCACCATCAGTTTCCCTCCTCCTCATTTCATCTCTGAATGGGGCTTCTCATGGCCACAATGGCACCATCGCCATGATCAGCTAGCCTGAACGGCAACAAAGGCACCCGCAACGGCAAGTGTGTGACCATCACGCATTACAAGGGAGACATAGCATTCCTCTGTGAGTATGGCAACGGAATATGGGACAAGGGCAATAAATGTTGACAATGGACAAGGATAGATGCTGTGATGGTGAAATAAATAAACAGAACAGCTCTATGCAGACAAAAAAGTGAAAGAGTCCCCACAGTAGAACTTGAGTTCGCACAAAGTTTGAGACCAAAAGATTGACTCTGATAAATAATAAGAAAAAAATATTGTATTACTTGACCCTAATGTGTTACAATCAAGGGATATTTACACTATGAATAATGTGTATAGGAAAGTAATTAATTTAATATAACAAAAAAAAACTAGTTATTTTAGAAAATAACAAGAATTATAGAATCAGTTACAATTCCATAATGTTCTAACAAATATTCTAACATATTAAATCCATAAGTAGAATCATATGTATGCAAGACTCTCATATGTCGTCCAATATATTAAATCAAATCTTATGTTAAATGTCAACGTTAGTTTTTGATACAAAATGGGCTTAAAATATATCATGTCAAAAACATGGGAGGTAAAATTGAATAATCAATGTGAACATAGCACTCGCGCATAGGATGAGAATCCCGCATAAATGTCTAAACACTATAGTCTAAAAAATCTCACATGGAGTCTATCAAATCCTTAAAGATATGAACATGTTGGGGTCACTTCCGCACCAGTTTCATCGCATGTAAGGTCATCTCATGAGAATGATCTCTCCCAAACTATGTAAAGGAGAGAGACGTGGGTTGGGTGGGTGTAACTTGAACTTTTCATCTTAAGCTTCTTGTGACAAGTCAGTTCATTTTTTCATGAACAAGCCTAAAAGATCAACAAGTTTTGGTGCCATGTGCAAAGATATCATAATAGTCGTCCATATATAATAAGACGTAAAAGAAGACTACCTACAAATCATTGTACATGATTTTGGGATATTTCACCAAGTGAGATATGCAGGACTCAAAAAGGCAGGGATAAGTACACTAATGGTGTTATAAGTTGTGTACGGCGCTCGCTTTGGTGCCAAAAGTTTCCGTCGGATCACTTAAGTGCCAAAAAATTTGAAAAATGCTCACTTTGGTGCCAACGCCAATCTGATCGGCCGGAAATCTGACGTGGCATTTTTTTATTAATTTTTTTGGCCGACGTGGCTTGCCGGAGAGCACAATCAACATCTAAACCACAAAAATGACGTCCTTTGGCTTCTTTCCCCCAAATCAAAACCCTAAATCCCCAAATTGAAAGAGAGAGAGAGAGAGAGAGAGAGAGAGAGAGAGAGAGAGAGAGAGAGAGAGAGAGGAGGCACGTCGTTTTCTTCCTTGAAGAGCAACACCAGCAGAGAACGGCACCAGTAGCAACACCATCAGCGCACCAGTAGCAGCACCAACAATTGCACCAGCGGCGGCGCACCGGTTGTGGCACCTTCAACCCCTCTTCTTCCTCCTCCTCCTCCGCCTCGCCTCCTATTCTTTCTGCCACTTTTTGTTTGAGCAACGATCTCATTCCCTCCTCACTCACCTGGTTGAGCATCTATAATGGTGGCGAACAACGGTGGCCGAGCAGCGAGGAAGAAACCCTAACCCTAATTTCAACCCATGTACGAGCTAAACGGCGTCATTTTTGCGAGGGTGTCCACGTATAAGAGCAAAATGGCGTCGTTTCTTGAAGAGGATGGAAAACGACGTCGTTTAAAAGCCAAGCAACTTTTTCTTTTTTAAAAATAAAAATGCCACGTAATCAATTTGGCCGGAACTTCTCACCGGTGGCACCAAAGTAATCGTTTTTTCTCCGATTTGGTACTTAAGTGATCCGGCGGAAACTTTTGGCACCAAAGTGAGCGCCGTACACAACTTATGGCACCATTAGTGTACTTATCCCCAAAAAGGCATGAGGAGATGAAATTCTCTTAATGATGTATGACTGGCAATCTTCCTACTGTAGTTATGCTCTTCGAAAGTTCCATTTCCACACGTCCTAAGCTGAATCTGATGAGATCCGGAGAAATCCATAATAAGCGAAAGAGCTTAATAGTTAAAGTAAGTTCACCCGTGAGGGAACTAGAATCGCCAAGAACAAGGCATGCCATTGATTAAATCTGTAATGTCACCGAGCACATTTTGGACAGCCTCTCCAGTGCATGTGCAGCGGCAAGAACCTTCAACAAGGCCCTCTTAATTCAGTCGTCAACCAATATGTGTCGACCGCTTGACAAACCTTTGCGATTCTACCTATAAGATTCAGATCAGCAACCGACCACTTTCTAAAGGTGAAAAGAGATGATAATTTGAGCAGATGAAGGAAAAGAAAAGGATCAAAAGTACCATCGACTACGGTAATGTCGCCGAGCACATTTTTGACAGCATCTTTAGTGCATGCTTAGCAGCAAGAACCTACAATAAGGCCCTCTTGATTCAGTCGTCAACCAAGAAATGTCAACTGCTTTGACAAACCTTTTCGATTCTACCTAATACGCATCAGATCAGCACACGACACTTTCTGAAGGCGAAAAGAGACCATAAACTGGGCAGATGAATGAAAGGAAAAATGTCGCGATGTTGGCATTGCCAAGAATCTTTCACAGAAGACGTTTTCTTGAACCACGTCTAGGCTGAAAAGATACGAACAAGAAATATTCAGGGTAAAATACCATGTCCACACAATTTTCAGACTTCATCGAACGAGACTGGAGAAATAACACGAGAGGAAAGAGATAGTTACATAAAGCATGGCCCTGTCATGATCTCATCCTCGTCGCGAACCACGATGATAAACACGAACCAGCACTTGATTCTTTCGGCCAATACCCAGACAAAGAGAAAATTGCGAAGCGATCGATATGGATCTTGAACATAACCGGAGTCGAAGAGAAAATTATGAAGCAGGTCGAAGCCTTCGAATTCCAACTGCAATCTTTTTTTTTTTTTTTTTGGTAAAAATCCAACTGCAATCTTGTTATATAAGAGAGTCGAGACTTACAGGGATCTCGCTACGCAATGACTGCAAGAGAGGACCGAAAGCGTGGGAGCGTTGGAAGGAAGAAGATGGAGCGACGGAGGGACGTGGAGGAGCGGGGCAAAGAGGTGCTTAAATGGTGAAGAAAATGGCGGTGAAATTTGAAAGACGGCCGCCTCGCGTCATTCTTTGGGAGACCGCTAAATAGCGGTTGGTTGGTAGTTGGCACTCCAAAAATTATGATTTTTATTTTTTATTTTTATCGAAACAGAATTAGGTTGATTCTTGATTTTCTGGCCGATGTTATTTGTAAAATTTAAATCTTTAAATTGTGTTGTCCATTCTATTAGCAACAATTTTTCGTGAATAATATTACTAACACGATAATGTTATCTTGATATAACGATTTTTGTTAATTAGCGAAATTAATAAAAATTTCATTCCAAGTCAGAGTGCAAAGTAATATTTTTAAAGTGCTAATCACTCTAGCTTTTTTTGCCGTTTTGTTTAACATATCTTCTGATATGAGACTGAAAAAAGTATTGGTAGAATTTAAAAAAAAAAAATCCAAAAAGTGTCCCATTATTGCACTTTGTGTTTTCTAATTTCGAAATTTGATACTTCGCACTCCCTACGCTCAAAATCCTACACTTTCAAACCTCATAAGCTTTTCGACCCCAAAAAAAAAGAAAAATCCTCATAAACTTTTCTAGGGAAAATTTCATATTTACCCCCCCTCAAACTGGAGGTCGGTGCATGTTCAACCCCGAATTTTAAAAAGTTGCATTTGATCTTCCCGAACTTACGTTCTATCAAGGCGGGTCAAATATATTTTCTATGTTTTGAAGCTTTCATAATTTTTTAATTTCTTGTTCTTGAATTTAGCACTTTAGATTAGTAGTAATAATGAGTTCAATCATTCAATCATGCTAATTTCGAGCGATTTGGAAATCTTGCATCTCTTTATAACTAATAAACACAAATTTTTTATTACATATTCATATTTTATGTATATTTTTCTAAAATATTTCATAATTCTTTTTTTTAATTGATCATACTCTACTCCTACTTTAAATCTTAGACTCATACTTGTACCATGCTTCCTCCCAATATGTGTGACTCAAAACATACACATGACATTAATGCGGAGATTCAAGCCCCTCACCTTCCCTCCCCACACCTATGAATGTGGAAATTTAAACCGTTCACCTCCTGTTATTAGCACAAATCCAGTGATTCATAATTCTTCTTAATTACATATAATTGTAAAAAAGAAAGAAAAAAAAAAAAAGGTAAGAACTTTCACCCCTGAAAATTATGCGCGCGACGCATGCTCATGTCAGAAAGTTAACGACAAAGGCGGGGTTGTCGTGACTGTACTGGAAATGTTTCTAGGAGCATTAGCAAACGTTGCCGATCGTGTTTTCCTTGCGGCGATCGTTGCTTTGATCGGTTCGAGAGCTGCCCGCTGAAATCGTGTAGCGCATGATCTCGTTTCGCCACCTTCGACGTGGGCTCTCCAAGTTCAGCTCAAGAAGACGGCTCTCCACCTCTTCCGCTCTCGATCACGGTGGCACCCACGAAGCCAATGCGTCTTCCGTTGCTTCCCACCTCGCGCAATCTCGACAGCAGCCCGATTCGCCGAGCTCGGCCCAAGCCCACTTGTCCGGATGCGGTGACAGGCGAGGGTTGAGCCGGATACCCGCCCACGTGATCCGCTCCCGCTTGTTGGACTCGAATCCTGTCGCGTTCCACTGGAACATCAGAAGAGCGTACGCGAGGCTAGACGCCCCGAGAAAGGCGCTGCTTGTGTACGCTTTCATGGCGAGAGCGGGCGTTCCGCCGGATTCTTACACTCTTCCGATTGTCTTGAAGGCGGTGTGCCAATCTTTCGATTTTGAAGCCGGCAGGCAGGTCCATGGTGTCGCCGTGAAACATGGGTTGGAGTGTAATGAGTTCTGCAAGAGCGGGTTCATCAGTTTGTACACCAAGGCGGGAGATTTTGGTGATGCGCGCAAGGTGTTTGATGAAAATGCTGACAGAAAGTTGGGTTCTTGGAATGCCATGATAGCAGGTCTTGCCCAAGGTGGGCGCTCCAGGGAGGGTATGTTTATGGAGATGCGGAGAAGTGGCTTCGTGTTGGATTATGTGACTTTGGTCAGCGTAACATCGGCTTGTGGAAGCATTGGGGACCAAGATTTGGCACTTCAATTGCACGAATATGTTTTTCAGGCTAAAAATAGTGAGAAAGCTGATATTTTGATGTTCAACTCCCTTATTGACCTGTACGGTAAATGTGGTCGGATGGACTTAGCATACAAAGTTTTCCTTGGGATGGAGGAAAGAAACGTATCATCCTGGACTTCTATGATTGTGGGTTATGCGATGCATGGGCTGGTAAAGGATGCTCTTGAATGCTTCTGTTGCATGAGAGAGGCTGGCGTGAAGCCTAATTTTGTGACCTTTGTTGGAGTACTTAGTGCTTGTGTACACGGAGGGATGGTGCAAGAGGGAAAATGTTACTTTGATATGATGCAGAAATATTATGGAATAAGGCCTCGTTTACAGCATTATGGTTGCATGGTTGATCTGTTTGGTCGAGCTGGAAGGTTTGATGAGGCTAAAGAAATGGTGGAAGGGATGCCGATGAAGGCAAATTCGATTATTTATGGATGTCTGTTGGGTGCTTGTGAGAAGCATGAGAACGTGGAAATTGGTGAATGGGTGGCTAAGCATTTGCAAGAGTTGGAACCGTGGAATGATGGTGTTTATGTGGTATTATCTAATATTTATGCCAGCAGAGGTATGTGGAAAGAAGTGGAGGAAATGAGAGTGGTGATGAAGCAGAGAAGACTTGCTAAGCTTCCAGGTTATAGCTTGGCAACAAATTCAGAATGATAGTTGATAGATTGAAGTTCTCAGTTTTCATAGCTATGTGAAATAGTGGTTAGTTGATGGCACCCTGGAATTATCAACGTTTAGTTCTCACAGTCTTCACAAGTGTCCTGTTCTTCTCTGGAAAGCCATAGTGACGAAAGTTTTTGTGTGGTTTGGAGGAAAATCATTTTTTGCCCTTGTATTGCAAGAGCCAATGATGCAATAGTGTCTAGCTGATTTTAGCCTAACTTAATAAGAAGGAAACCAATTCATGAGCACATCTTGGTGAGGTACTGTATCAAGAAGAATCTTTTGGATTTTCTCTTACTGGGAAAAAACATTAAATGAGTCGATCACGTCAGATAAGAAGCTATGAAAGGACAGTGCATGATGCATTAATGAATTGACATTCACGGTGCTAATAGTATGTGAGCTGCTTCAGACAAGGCAGAGAATGGAAATCTGATGAATTTAGTGGAGAAAAGTGGCAAGGTTTCTTATGGCAGGTTGCTCATAGTTTCAGTCTGCTCTATAGGACATTCTTTTTGTCTCTTCCATATTAACTGCTTCAAATATTTTATTTGCAGCTCTTTCAGATTAATTAATAGCACTCACCTTTTGCGTCTGTTCTTATTTATTATGAGAATCAATTGATGTATTAGCTCACTATTTTGGCTTTCAAGCTGCAATTAATTCCAATATTGCCTCTTTTTTCCAATGAAAAGAGAAAGGGAGGAGTGGGGGACATTAACTTCACTGACTTGCCGGCTACCCCAGAATGCTTGAATGAAGCACTTTTTCCAGATTCTTGCTTTATAAGATCTGGACACAATGCCTATTTTCTAGAGCCCATTCTGTCAGATGAGTCATATTCCTCCTGGCAGATCTGTTGGTCCTGGTTTACAGTCAATTCATTCTGGATGGTATCAGAAGAGGAATTTACGGCTATCAGTTAGTTATCTTCCCTTGCAGACCATTAATTAATATAATTGAAGAGATGATTGTTACAGACAATGTTCCTCCGATCATTTGGTTAACAGCCAGATGCCACATCTCCAATCATGCTACTGCACATGTATATAAGTTGGAAAACACAATATTTGTATCAGAACTAGCTTCTAGGCTCACATATTACTAGAAAAAGTTCTTCCCTCTCTGCAGAAGGACTAAAGTGTCTATTGAATTGCAAAATTGAAGGTTGACACATGGAGCCATTCAATTTCAGATTAGAATTCTTGTAAGTAGGGACGGAGTTACTGTTTTTCAAGTCAAGTTTCTTCAGTGTGGTATTTTGTGGTAATGGAATATAACAGGAACACTTTGGAAGGGACTGGAATTTAATTGCATTGGATACAGAAGGTGTGCAACTTGTTGAGCTGCGCTCTTTCACAGTTGCCCAGATTATTGGAAATATCCTATCAATGCATTTGTGCAAGAAAGACAAACATGACAAGTGAGATTTATGCCCCTTGTGTGGATAGAGCAGCCTCCATTCTTTCTGCCATGCATTGGAGAGCAGAACCATAGAACTCTGTCAGACCTTTCTCAGTCCATCCTTCAATTGGATTTGCAACAAAGGACCAAGTTATAGCGGTTGCTTCTTTTTCAGCATCTTTCACTTGTGTGAGTTCAGCTGTTGCCACTAAAGATTTGAACCCATTCATATTACTATCCACGATCTCATAGCTGAAGCTTTTGTTGACAGGATAAATAGCTAGCAGCTTCTCCAGAGCCCAGTTGGTGACCACCTCCTGCGAACCATCCTTGGAGATTTTTGTGACAGCAGAATATCGTGCCTGGTGATACGCCTCCAACTCTGTAGCACACGTCTATCATGGGGGAGAGCCACTCGTGGAGGTTGAAAAAATCCTGCAGAAGTGGCCATATCTGGTCCGGACTGGAGCCTCTCACTCAGGCACTGACCTTTATTTCCCACTTCTTCTCTGCTTCACAGGCCATAGCAATGCAGGCTTCAGGATTCAGCAGTTAGCATTTAGCATTTGATTGAACAATACTGAGATAGTGAAAGCATTAGTTGTCAGGGTACGAGAAAATGTAAGTGTTGGACAAGTGCTCATAGGTTGGCTTCAGTTGGTCAGTGGATGTTCGTGGGCGTGCTTTGGGATCCCAGGAACATGTGAGATATACTTAAGAGCACTTCTCGTCAGTTTGTGAAGAGACATTCTGGAAGTGGCACGGGAATCATGCAGGCCCAAAAGAAACATAATTGTTTAAAAATGACAAGTCTCGACGATCAAACAATATGAATGTGATTAAATGAAAAATAATAAACGTAGACACAAGAAAATAATTGATTCTGATTGATTGTAATTAATTTAGGGGATTTTTGTATATTTTTCATAATTGATTCTAATTGATTGTGATTGATATTTTTCTACTTTAGATGGTCATCCTGTAAATGTATTCTTCATTTGGTAGGAACTGAATATTATATTTTCTTGTCATCACAATTCTCAACTCCTAGCAAGGGAAACAATCATCCCGCCGAGTAGTGTTTTTAAATCTATAGTGGTCGTTGCCTCTCTCTCACTATGCAGGCTTCAGACTTCAGCAACCAGTAATGAAGTAGCTGACTTGACGGAGTTGTTAATAGGCACTTCTCAGCATGTTCAAATACTGAAAGCACATATACAGTGCGTTGGCAGTGCACCAAAACAGATGTTGACATGAGCCGTAATTAATGTTAAACCGATTTATTGATTAATGTTAAACCGATTTATTGATCCCTTGCATGCTCATGTTCCAATGGGGTGCTGATTCATTGAAAGCACGCCAATTGCTTCTGGTAAAGGGAAAAGGCTATAAAAAATTCCAAACTTTGCCCAAAGTGGTAAATTCATCTCAATTTTTTTTTTTGTGACATGAAAAATCCCCAACTTTGTAAACTATATAACACATTTACCTCATTAAGGGCATTTTCATCTTATTCTTTCTATTTTTCCTCCTCCTTTTTTTAATCTTCTTCTCTCTTCCCTCTACCGGTTCTGCCATGGCCGGCGGAGGGAAGAGAGAAGAAGAAGAAAAAAATTAAGAAAAGTAAAAAGACCAAAATGCCCTATAGTTTAGGGTAAATATGTCGCACGAATGAAAATTCAAGGTTTTTTATATCACAAAAAAAAAAATTGGGATAAATTTGTCATTTTTGGCAAAGTTTGGGGGTTTTTTTGTAGTTTTTTCCCTTTTGAGAAAAGCATGAGATAGCCTAGCCATGATGGACTGATTCTAGAAAAGGACGGTGACAGCAAAGTAGTTTTCATCAGATAAAGGTCAGCATATCAGCTGTTTTGTAGGTTGACAACCAGAGACAATGTGGTGGATCTTGTTTAGAGGATATAGGTTGCAAGATTCCATGCTGCGTTGTGTGCACGTTGGTTGTTTGTTTGAAAAAAAAAAAAGGCGATTTTTCCATGTCTCCCTTAGGAAAGTATGGGGAGAAGGGAAATTTTTCTTCTAGTTTGTTTAAAGAAAAAGAATGGGTTGTGGGTTAGACCCACAATAACTATGTGTGGGTGCACAAGTTTGGCACAATTTAATTAGCAATAACATTTGGTCCAAAAAAAAAAATTAGCAATAACATCTTTATTTAATTTATTAATTGTATATCGTACAGTTATCTTATTAACCTTTATTAATTGAAATGTTATGTTTTTCATTTAGTATTTTTAGAAATTATGAAATTTGGAAATTTCTTTTAGAAAAATAGTTGTTTTTTATTATTTTTTATTCTAAATTTTATTGTCTTTTGAAGATAACCTTTGAAAATTGCCTTGTTCAATTTGCAACTTTTCCCAAAGGGATATCTTTGTTCACTTTGCAACTTTTTGTGAAGTGATATATTTGTTTACTTTGCAACATTTACTAAAGGGTCACCTCTATTAATTAAAACCGAGATATATATGTTAGTTTCGGCATGAATATGTATTAAGTTTTTTCGAGTTTTCTTTTCAAAATTACAACCATCATTTCAATTGTTTCCTTTGAGAGACCTTGGAGCAATATTATAATTGCTATCTAATACTCTTAATTGAGACTTTGTTATATCTTAAAGGATAATTGCTAATGACTATTAGCAACATTGTGGGGCAAATAGATCCTTAAAGAAAGCGATATCATGTCTTAAAGTCTGACTTCATTTTTTTTATGCAATTTAAAGTCATATTTTTCCAAAAAGTTTAAGGATTTATTCGTTCAATAACAGAGTCAAAGACAATTAAAGTCATAAATCAAGATATGGTCAAATTGAACTAGTTCAACAAGAATAACTTTGCTCTCTAGAGAGGTAATACGATGTTCCTACTCACTACTCTAAAGATATCCTACATATTGGGTCCCAAGTTTGCGCCTAGAGAGGATCTATAGCCTAGGTTGCACCGACACGGACACGCGACACGCGACACGACACGACACGACACGCCGACACGTTATTTCTCAAAAGTAGAAAATTTCGACACGTTCCGACACGTTATATATTAAATAAATATTTTAATATATAAATGCATAAATAAATAAATAAATAATAATAAAAGAGCCTAGAATTAATATATACTAAAAACATTAATCATACATTTGTTAATATCATTCATTGTTTTAATTTGACGAATTCAACTACATTTCATTGTAATAATCCATAAAACTTGGAGGAAAAAACAAGTAATCCACATTTCATTATTAAATTTAAAATTTAACAATAAGCAAAAAATCAACATTCCATCATCAAATATAACAAAAAGTCATTTATCCACATTATCTACTTCTTCTGGAAAAAAAAAAACGCTCCGGCTCATCAAGTGAAAAATTTGCAATTTCAAGCACCCAACATCTTCAAATGAATATTAGAAATTTGTTTTAGCTTTTATTATTATTTTTTATTTTTTTATATATTTATATTTAAACCCCAAAAATTTTGGAAATTTGTAAAAATAACTCCGTACGTGTCGAAGTCACGTGTCGGAATTTCCGACTCGCGTGTCGGAGCGTGTCGAAGACAGTTGACCACGTGTCGGATTTTCCGACACGCGTTGACCGCGTGTCGGAGCGTGTCGAAGCGTGTCGGAGCGTGTCGGACACGTGTCGGAGTGTCGGACACGACACGAAGGGTCCCGGAGAGTGTCCGTGCAACCTAGTCTATAGCCTACTACTGACAGAGGACAATCAAGTGCGAAAACCATTAAAAGGGTTAACAAAGAGAAGAAGAAATGTGCAGAAGATGAATTGCTATGTTGTGGACACATTCTAAATATACTATCCGATTAATTATATGACTTATTTACCGAGATGAAGTCAGCTAGAGAAATTTGGAATGTACCGTAATTCAAGTACAAAGAGAAGGAGCCAAGTACCAATAAATATTTGACTATGAAGTATTTTGATTTCAAGTTTAGTGATACTTAACCCCTTGTTAGAATAAGTCCATGAATTACAAGTTCTTGTCAACAAAATTTGTACCCTCAAAATTGATATTTTGGAAGCTTTTCAAGTTGGAGCAATTATTGCAAAATTGCCTCTAAGTTGGAAAGATTATGGAACAACTTATGCACAAGTCAAAGGACATCACCTTGAAGCAAATACAAAACATCTTTGTATTGAGGAAGAGTCACATTTACATGATAATACTATTATGTATGATTCCAAGGTGAATGCTATGGAAGGAAAACGTAAAATTGACCAAAACTTCAAAGTAAAAATCATGCATAAATTTAAGAGAACCCAAAAGAAGAAAAATGGTTGTTGTCTTGTTTGTGGTAAATAGAGACACAATGCTAAGGAATGCATCTACCACAAGAGCATATCAAAGGACAATAACATTTCAACTGTGAAGGCAGATGCAAATTTGATTGAAGAAAATCATGTGGCCACGATTTCAATCATGTTGTCAAACATGAAAATTTCTTAAATTAATGATCTAATGGCTATGGTTTATGAAATCAACTCTACTACAGTCCAATTCAGTTAGTGGTTAAATTCTGGAGCAATAGTCTGTATGTGTAAAGACAAGTACATATTCAAGCAATTTGAAAAGATAATTGACTCAAATGTTCAAGGGGTCCTGATGGCGAATAACGCTTTTGCAAAGGTTGTTGGCAAGGGCATTGTGGAGATAAACTTTACTTTTAAAGAGAAGATTACTCTTCTTAATATGTAATTTATACCCAAAATTAGAAAAAAAAAAAAAAAAAAAAAAACATAGTTTCTATTGTTTACATTGTAAAAGAGGGGTTTCGTCTTTTGTTTAATCCCAAAAAGGTTATCCTATCGAAAAATGAGATGTTTGTTGGCTATAAGTTATACAAATGACGACATGTATCAACTAAGTATCGATAACAATATTGCTACTTTTGTTTATATTGTTGAGTCTCTACATTTATGGCATAGTAAATTAGTACATGTAAATATTCATTATTTAAAGAATATGAAAAATTTAGACTTGATAAATTTTAATGGTGAATTTGATAAATGTGAAATTTGTGCGTTGTCCAAATTAACTAAGAAACCATTTCCTAGTATTAAAAGAAATTCAAATTTATTAAATTTGACTCATAGTAATATATGTGAATTCAATGGCATACTAAATCGTAATGGTAAAGTTATTTTATTGACTTTGTGGATGATTGCTGGAGGTATTTATATATTTATCAAATGAAGACATTTACCATGTTTAAGAAATATAAGACTGAAGTAGAAAATCAATCAAAAAGGAAAATCAAAGTTTAATGTTCAGATAGAGGTGGAGAATATTTTTTAAATAAATTATCTTCATTTTGTGAAAAATATGGTATTATTCATCAAGTTTAGACACCACATACTTCACAAAAAAATGGTTTGGTTGAAAGAGAGAATCGATCTCTTGAAAAAATGATTAATTGTATGCTTTCAAATTCAAAGCCACTAATTACTCTTTAGGGAGAAGCATTACTTACTACACGTTATATTTATAACAGAATATCATCTAAGAGAAATGGCATAACCCCTTAGGAATTATGCAACGGTAGAAAATCAAACATGTCATATCTTGAAGTGTGGGGGTGTTTGGCATGCTATCAAGTACTAGACCCCAAGAGAACAAAACTTGGACCTAAAGCTATCAAAAGTTTTTTCGTTAGATATGCCAAAGACTGTAAAGCTTATTTAGGCTTCTTGACTTAGAGTCCATTGTCATCGGAGAATTGAGAAATGTTGAATTCTTTGAGACTAAATGTTCCACGGGTTCTAAAATTATTGAAAATAATTCAAAACCTATAAAAACTCAAATAGATTCTCATGAGGAAAAAAAAAGTTATTCTAAAGACATGGCTAAATTGGGAAGAAGCATTAGAGCTAAAAAAATTGAAAGATTTAGGCCCAAATTTGATTACTCATGTTTTCTTATTGAAGGAGACAAAGATAATAATGTGACAAATAAAAACCATTTAGTATTAAATTCAGAAGACGATCCTAAATGTTTTAGTGATGTTACGTCTTATAGAGATGCTTCTTTTTAGAAAGAAGTTGTAAATGATGAAATTGGCTCAATTATGTCCAATAATACTTGGATATTAGTAGATTTACCAAAAGAATCCAAGACTGTAAATGGGTTTTTTTTTTTTTGAAGAAAATATCATTTCGATGATTCTATCCAAGCTCTTAAGGCTAGACTAATGGCCAATGGGTATAGACAAAATGAAGGAATAGATTCTTTTGATTCGTTAGCTCTTGTACCACATATAATTTCTATTTGAATTTTTTTTTCTCTTTAGCTTCCATTTATGATTTTTGTGTTCATCAAATGGATGTCAAGACTGCTTTCTTGAATTGAGACATAAACGAGAAAATTTATATGGAATAACCACAGGGTTTCGTTTTTCCTAAAAATGAAAGGAATATATGTAAATTGATTACATCTCTTTGAGGGCTTAAGCAAGCTCCTAAGTAGTGGCATGAAAAAATTGATTCAATTATATTGTCTAATTGGTTAATATACAATACTAATAAGTGTATATACTTTAAATTTACGAAAGACTATGGCGTCTTAGTGTATTTGGATATTGATGATATGCTCATCTTTGGAATGAACATGACTAGAATGGTTGAGATTCAAAAATATCTAACTTCCATGTTTAAAATGAAAGATTTAAGTGAAGTAGATACAATCTTAGGTATTAAAGTTAAAAAAATATAGTAGGGGTTATTCTTTGAGCCAATGTGATTATATTGAAAAATATTAAATCTCAACATCTTTTTTTTCAAGGAAAAAGTACTCCATTTGATTTCAATACTAAATTAAATTATAATACCAGTAGAACATTAACACAACTTGAATATGCCAGTGTTATAGGGTCTTTAATATATGTGATGCATTATACAAGACTTAATATAACTTATTCTGTATGCAAATTGAGTAGGTATTCTAGTAATCTAAATATAAAACATTAGAAAGCAATTACTAGAACTTTTGATTATCTTAAGAGAACTAAAAATTTAGGATTATTCCATAATGATTATCTGGCCATATTAAAATAATACATCGACGCTAGTTGGATTGCAAGTGTGGATGATAAACATTCTACTTCTTGATGGATATCCACAATAGGTGGAGGTGTTGTATCTTGGATGAGCAAGAAACATATATATACAACTCATTCAACGATGGAATCCGAATTTGTTGCTTTAGCAGCAACTAGGAAAGAAGCTGAATGTATTAGGAATTTATTGTTGGATATTAAATTATGGTCTAATCCTATACCTTCTATTTTTACCCATTGTGATAGTCGGGCCACTTTAGGAAGGGCTTATAGTAGCACTTATAATGGAAAGTCTAGACATATTAGTATGAGACATCAATGTGTGAGGCAAGTGATTAAAAATGCTACCATAACAATTATTTACGTGAGGTCAAGTAATAATCTAGCCAATCCCTTAATAAAGGCTTTGTCATGAGATATGGTAAAAATGACCTCACAAGAAAAGCTAAAACCCTTTATTTAAAATCACCAAAAATGGTGACACAACATTTTTCTAAAACATCATTAATTATAAAGTTTAATGGGTAAAAACAAATTATTGAAAGTAATTGTTTGTTACTGACGTTAGCCTTGATATGAGAAGTTAGTGTTATCTATTACATTTTGTAGGTTGAATTGAACTTTTAATAAAATATACTACAAATTTGTAATGTGTTAATAGTAATAGGAACACATGGTAGATACTTTACATATGAGCTTAAAAGTGGGGCCGTCTCTTATAAAAATTTTGGTTGTTTTCTAGAAAGCTCATGAAATAGGACAAGCACAATGTCATAATAGTGCTGAGTAAAATAGAAATTCTCATTGAAACAAGAGATTAATATATATGCGACGTGTTCAATTCTATTATTTAAGGTACAAGTTTAAAGCTGAACTATTGTCACTTTGATAGAGTTTTAAGATACTTGCACTAAGTGTAAGTTTAACTTGAAATAGACCTTTATGTATGTATATTAATCTTATTGAAATGTTGGTTATATATTTTTAATATTTTACTTTATTTTTGAAATCTTTGTCTTACAAACAAAGTGGGTAATTGTTGGTTGCTTGTTTGTAAAACAAAACCCTTCCATTGTGAAGCAAGTCAGCGTCTATTGTTTCTTGGTCCCTTCCTAAAAATGTGTTTTTTCCATTTCCCATGTAGGAAAGTTGGGAAGAGATTGGTCACTTTATCTTATAAGCTTCTTCTAATTTGTTCAAAGGAAAAGAATGAGTTGTGGGCTAAATCCACAATATTCACATGTGGGTGCGCGATTTTGGCGTGGTTTAATTAGCACTAACCCCTTAATTTTATTTTTAAATTTTATTTCATACCTTTATCTTGTTAACTTTTATTAGTCAAAAGGTTTTATTTGTTTGTTTAGTATTTTTTGAAATTATGAAATTCAGAAGTTTATTTTTTAAAAATTAATTATAATTATTTTTTATTTCAAATTGATGTCTTTTCAAGATAACCTTTAAAAATATACTTATTCAGTTTACAACTTTTCCTAAAATAATATCTTTATTCACTTTGCAACTTTTTTTCTGAAATGTTACCTTTGTTCACTTTGCAAGCTCTCTTGAATGGTTGTTTTTGTTCATGAGCAATGCTAGAATAACGGTGTCGTTATTGCTTAAAGATGACGGTGCAATTTCGACCATTACTTTTACTTCAAGAGGAACCAATTACTTGTTTTGTTTAAATATCAAAACAAGGAAACTTGTTCAATGGGTTGCACTGGAAACTGAGTTGGAAATTTTTCCTTTCTTCTTTCCTCCTCACCTCGCATGTTCTCGTGATCTCCAGCCCAACTTTTTCCGTGGAATCTTTCATTGCCCGGTATCATTCTTTCTTTCCAATTTTAAAAAATTTAGTGCTTAATTGCTATAATAAACATGAGAGTTACAAAGTAATGGAAACATTAAAAATACTATAAACTCAATCAAATCCCATTCTACAATGTTAACTCTAAATTTCCCTTAGTGAACTTCTAGGATATGTTTGTATTTTTCAATTTGAAAAAAATGCTTGTTCGGGATAACCATTACGACAGCAGTAGCTGGTTTGACCATAATCACTTCTAAGCTGCCAAGAAGGGCTAATTGTACCAAAAAAGAAATTGAGAGAGGGAAATGTAGGTGATTGACCATAGTGAGCTACCCGTTCATAGTGGTTATTCCGAACAAGCATATTCTCAAATTGAAAAACACAAACATATTCTAAAGAAACATACTAAAGAGATTTAGAGTTAACGTGGTAAAATGTGATTTGAATTAGTTTACTATATTTATGATGTTCTCCTAACTTTGTAATATTCTCAAAAGAACATGTGAGGTTAAGATGGCAAAAAAGAAAATCCTAATTTTCCTTTCCGATGCAGCCCATTGAGCAACCTTCCCTTTTTTCTTATTTACACAAATCCAATAGCCGGTTCTTCTTGAAGTAAAAGTGGTGTTGCACTGTCATCTTCAAGCAATAACAGCACCGTTACTTAGCATTATTCTTTGTTCATTAAGACCAAGCCAAATATATCAATTTCAGCATGAATGTATATTAAGTCTTTTCTAGTTTTCTTTCCAAAATCACGGTCATCATTTCAATTGTTTCTCTTAAGAGATCCTAAAGCAATACTAATATAATATTCTCAATCGAGACTTTATTATATCCTAGATAATATTTGCGGCCCACAAGTAATTATTAGCAGCAGTGTGAGATAAATAAATCATTAAAGAATGTGATATTACACCTCAAAATCTGATTTTATTTTTTTATCTAATTCGAAGTCTTATATTTCTCTCTGCTAAAGAAACCTAGTCGAAGTCACATTCCAACTGTGCACGAAATTGACAAAATATAGAACTTATATCGTGACTTTCTCCTCACTAATTTTGACTAGCTTGATGAATACGTCTCTCATATCTTCGCACTCTGGGAGCAGATGCGGATAATTGGTGCGGGGCTGGACACTAGGATAATGGCACTCTAGTGGATATATCGCCGCATCAAATGGAGATCTCTTGGATCCGCCACGAACCTCATCGTACCAACGCATGAAAAAAAATGGAGTCAAAACTGACATGGATACTACGCATCTGTCTGAAACAGTGACCTGTCAAATTTAAAGATAGGTTTTCCAAATCAATGAAAAACCTATCTTTAAATTCAAGAAAATGATTTTTATCTGTAAAAAAAATTAGAAATCTTTTTTCAAAATATGATTAGATATTGATGCTTGGACCTAAACTTTACATTTGGGCATCAGGATCCCAACCCTGATTCCCAAACCTTGATTTGCAAAACTAGATCTCTGGCACCCGGGCTTGGGCTCGAGTTCATTGAGACTCGACTTTAGATCTTGATGTTTGTGCTCGTATCTCTAGCGCCCTTGCCCAGGTCCATCAAGGCCAAGCTCAGGACCTCGGTACTTGTGCTTGGGTCCATCAAGGTCAAGCCCAAAGCCTTAGTGCCGGTACTTGATACCTTGACACCCGGGCTCGAGTTCACCAAAGCCAAGCTCGAATCCCCAACACTCGAGCTTGGTTCCACAAAGGTCGTGCCCGAGTCCACAAAGGCTGTGCATGGGTCCATCAAGGTTGAGCCTAGGAACCATGGTTCCCATGCTTGGGTCCACTGAGGCTAGACCTGAGACCCTAGTGCCTATGTTCAATTCCGCGATTGCCCATGTGTAAATTACTAAAGTTCAAATAGTGTATGTCTATTTAAGAAAATCAAATTATATTCACACAAAAAGACAAAATATTTTTTTTAGTTCATTTTCAAGTGTTAACCAAATACCAAAAAATATTATCATTTTATTAGAAAATGACTTCCCTCAAAATATTTTCTAGAAATGTTATATATTCCGTGAAATAATCATAGCCTCAATATTATGTTGGTCATGTATGATCACATCTTCAGTTTGAGCGAATATAACTCTGGCTCATTTTTCTGGCAAAAAGGAAAAAATCCTTCAAAGTTGTGTGTGTATATATATATATATATATATATATATATATATATATATATATATATATATATAAGTGCAATTTGGACGTACAAGATGGTGCTCTAAATCCAATGCAAATGGGGAATAGTGACCAATCTTATGAAACCGAATCCGACGAATAAAAATTATCAACTTTTATAAATTATATCAAATGTCTCCCATACGAATTATTGCGAAAATATTAGAGAGCTACTACGTACTATTGCACACCGCATCACTCAGCTCCAAGACTACCATACGAGCACAGAAGCAAATCATCAGATTCAGACGAGATCAGTTTGCTTGACCGAGAAGAGCCTTCTCCATGCTCCTGGCCATGACCTGCAAGGCCGACTCGAACCACTGGTCCAAGTCCTCGTGTTTCCAGCCGTTCTCGGGCTCGACCTCATACTGCCACATGATGCGACACCCCTCTTCCTTAGGCACGACTCGGCCTGTGGCTACGTAGGAGTTGAACCCGATATTGCTGTCTATGATGGTATAGCTTAATGTCTTGGTGACTGGGTCGATCGACAACAGCTTCTCCTTCGCCCAATAAAGGGTGCTTGTCTTGGCCTGACCGATGGCCTGGTTGAACGGGGCATTATTGAACCCAGCACAGTAAAGGATGCACCCGGGCTGGCCAGGGACGCCCTCGACCCCAGTGCAAGCAGTGAGGGTCGGGAACCACCTTTTAAGGCCAAAGGAGTCCTCCACGAAGGGCCATATTTGGTCTGCCTTTGGACCTGCCAAGTCTGCACAAGCTTGGCCTTGCAATTTTGGTTGGGTTTGGTTCATCTCAGAAGTCACACGATCAATGTTTGCAGACTCCATTTTGGCTTTGTTAGTTCTTCAAACAAAGTGGAGAGAGAGAGAGAGAGAGAGAGAGAGAGATGGAGGCAAATTAGGCTTGTGTTTTTGAGCTGCGGACATGAATGTTTATATAGAGAGTGAGAGAGCATGTTGAGGACTTGAAGTTTTGTAATCCGAAAATGCCTTCCTACAAGTGGCACATATTGCTTGTTACTAGGAAAATCAAATTTTTGATTAAAAGTATCAAGAATCGCAATCTTGACCCACTTGCCCAGTATCTTCTTTTGAGGAGTTCGCCACAAGTCCAAATCTATTAATATATCTAGTTGAATCTACCTTTACTTAAAAGTTTAAGTCAATGAATTATGGTCCAACTATGATATATTAACTATTGTATACCATATCAATTCTTCAATGTGAAACTTCTCTAGTGTTCTAACACAAATACTGAAAGCATGGTTGTCAGGATGTACATGGAATATTGGTGTCAGATATATAAATATATTTAGGAGCTTTTGTGTATTTCTCTTACTTGATTCCAGTTGATTGTAATTAATGTTTTGCTACTTTAGATAGTCATATTGTAAAGCCTATGTACTATCATTTGGTTATAAAGAGAATATTACATTTTTAAATCATCATAATTTAGTGTCAGAGTCATCATTGAACGCAATATCGAGTTTGTTTCTAACAATGTGCATTGGTTGCTTTCCTCTATCGTCATGATGTCAACAGTATAAGTCGCATCACTCCACGCAGCCATCACGAATCCTATAGGCCATGTTGCTTCCGTTCCTCTACCACGTCCAAGCCTGTATCTTTTGCTATTTGCTTTGGAAAATAGACAACACTACTAGATTCATTACTCTCCGACAAATCAAATCCTAAAATTTCACGGCAAAAGGATGTCGGACGCCACCGCACATGCTGCCACGTCTCGAAGACACTGAAGCCCGTCGCCTTGTAGGTGCTTTTCCGACACTTTTAGCTGGCTCTTTTGACAATAAATTCGATGTTTTCTACGAATAAAACTATGCACATTGAAATAAATTGCATTTCATTAAATATTATATTCTTTGTGGCACCGTTGGATGTATTTCTAGTTCATTTGTTGGATCTTTTCTCCAAACTCAAGTTGACCTCTGCATTAGAAATATAGATATATTTATGGGATTTTTGTTTATTTCTCTTAATTGATTTTGATTGATTCTAATTGATATTTTGCTACTATAGAAAGCCTGTCATAAATGTATTCTTCATTTAGTATGAATTAAATGTTATATTTTTCTATCGTCACAATTCTACTCATGGCTCCTTGACAAACCTAAAATTGTCCTAAGAGATCCACCCACATGAGGTTAGTGCACCAAAACAGATGTTGACATGAGCCCTTATCAATGCTAAACCCATTTGATGATCCCTTGCACACTCGTGTCACGATGAGGTGCTAATTCATGAAAGCATGACCAGTTGCTTCTGATTCTATCGTTATGAGAAAAGCTGAAACAACCTAGCCATGATGCATTGACTCCACAAAGGAATGATATCATGATTATTATAGAATGTGAGCAATCGAACAATAAAATAGACAGAATAAGAAATAAATAGGACACCAAATTTACATGATTCGGTCAAAGTGACTTGCGTTTGCAGGGAGAGCAATAACGAATTCTACTATAAATCAAGCAATACATAGAGATTATATACTCGAATCACTCAAATACTCACAGTGACTCAAATACTCACAGTGTTTTTAAAACCCTAATTACACCCAATAACACACTGTTGACACCTAAATTTTGGCAACTCATTTTTTCAATTGCATAGAAAATTAGGGGTTAATGTTATCCATGAAAAAAAAAATTGTTTGCATAGCATATAGATTTAGGTGTATTTATTTTTAATTTACATTTTTTGCATTTTATTTTTTGGACCGGTGTCGGATGGGTTCAAATTAGTTGGACTAAGCCTATGAGGTGAGCAAGTCGGCCCAAGCCTATTTTTAAATGATCAGAAATTATCTTTTGAGAAATTTGAAATTTGAAATTTTTCTGAGATATAATGATTTTTTTAATAGGGTAGATGGGTAAAAATATTGCAATTTAGCTTTGAAAGATTTGGATTTAGAGAAAAATTTCATCTTAATCTCGAATCTTTGTCACTATGGGATGAATTTTGTGAAAAATATTGTGGATGTTGATTTGAGGAAGAATTTAAAAATCCAATTCCTTCCCCTATAAAAGGCCATACGCATATGAGAGGTGGGGGTCTTTTCTTTTGGGTGAAAAAGAACAAAAGAAAAAGTAAAAGTGAGGAAAAGTGAGTGGACATGTGTGCGGTAGGGGAGAAAAAAAGCAGAAGCGGCAAATAAGGGTGCATTTGATAACATTTCCGTTTAAAAATTATTTCGGAAACGAAATAGAAAAAAGTATTTCTGTTCGGAGAACAAATTTTTAACAAAAAAAACGCATTTGGTAAACTTGTTCCGGGAATAAAAAATGAACGAAAACACGTTTGATAAATTTGTATAATTTTTTTTATTTCTTTATTTTTAAATATGTTTATTTTATTTTATCTATTTTCTTATTTATTTTTCCTTTTTTTCTTTTTTCTTTTTTTTTCTTCTTTTGGCTGGTCGCCGACCTCGACCATGGACTGGCGATCGGCCGACAAGCGCCAGTGGCCTCGCCCAGCCATGGCGAGGCTCACCGGCCCCTGGCGAGGCCGAGCCTCGCCATAGCTAGGTGAGGCTTGGCCTCGCCTTGGCTAGGCGAGCTCGGCCTCACCGGATCTGGGCGAGATCGAGCTCGCCCAGCCCGACGCGAGGTTGGCCTCGCCTTGGCTGGGCAAGCTCGAGCTCACCCAGATCCGGTGAGGTCGAGCTCGCCCAGCCGTCAGCGACGCTCCGATGAGGTCGCCAACCCTCGTCGACCCTCAACGGCCAGTCATCGACCTTGGCCGAGGCTGGCGATCTACCAAAGAAAAAAAAAAAAAAAGAAAAGAAGAAGAAAAAAGAGAAAAGAAAATGGAAAGTGTTTCTAAATTTTGTTCCAAAAACAAGAAACAACTTTTTTTTTTCTTGTTTTTGTTCCGAGATGTGTTTCTAGGAACAAAAAAATAATTTTAGAACAAAAATGCAAACAAACGTGTTTGTTCCTTTTTGTTCCAGAACAAAAAACAAAAAAAGTGTTTAGAAACAGAAAAAAAAAGTATAAAAACAAACGCAGCCTAAAAGGCGGGGTGGGGTGATTTGGCAAGTACTGTTCATCATCTTCCACCTTCGCCGCTTGCGTCTGCAACTGAGCGCCAGAGCTTCCTCAGCTGAGCTGCACATCGTGCTCGCACCCCACCACTTCCGCCTCACTCGCAGCCGCATCTCCTGTCTGCTTGACTTCAGCAACGAGGGTGCTACTATCCGCGCTCGCACCCGAGGATCTACCACCTCTGTTCAATCTCCTCGCCACCGATCCGCCTAACGCCGCTCCGCTTGAGCCCGTGACCCAGCCATGCCACCGCACCCCCCGTGTCTGATCCCTCCACAAGCCGACGCCACTTGTAGCTAGATCTATCCACAGTAATTTCCGATCAGTGACCCAGATCGCAAGCCAGGCAGACCCGCGATGCCCTATTCGACTCCGGACACTACCTGCACGCAAATCGCCGAAACAGGACCTGAGCCTTCCTAGCTACGCCCCTGTGGTGCTGCTGCCACCGCCGGTTTACCTTTGCCAAAGTTCACCTTCACCGGACTGACGACCGGCTGCCCTTGGAGACCCGCGAGCAAGCCGTGCTCGAAAAAGGGAAAAAGGAAAAAAAAACATAAAAAAAGAAAAATCAAATTAGGTAGTTATTCTTTTCTTTTACTTTATCTTTTTTTTTAATATTCTTTTTTAGTGAAATCGTTCCATTAAGTATATGATTGATATTTCAACATGAAATAGTCCCTCAAGTTAGGGATTGACAGTCCGATTTTCGTGCCTGAAATCCAACTTGCAATCCCTTGCAAAAATCAACAATCCGATCTCACGCCCGAAATTCGATTCGCGATTTAATTTCAAAATTGGTCAATCCGATCTCATGTGCGAGATATGTTCGCCAATTTTTGGATATCAATCTTATCTTGCTTGGTTTGATGTCATAGTATTTGAGTCAATTTTATTTTTGTAAAAGAAAAAATCCAAAAAAAAATTGAATTAGGATTAGGTTTGTCTTAGAATATTCATAGTCTTAGGATTATCTTGCATGATTAGAATTGCAATCTTATTTCGAATTTTTAAATTAAAAAAATCCAAAAAAAATGCGTTCATTTAGGATGTTAGTTCTCTTTAATTCAAATGACACGTTTAATTATTTGGTAATTTTATATTTCGAATTTTACAAAGAAAAATAAAAAAAAAATCATCATGCATGTATCATGTAGAATTATAGCATCCTTGGCATGTCATTTCATATTAGGTTGATTGCATGTTTAAGTTTTATTTAGGTAGATCCTTTTAGATAGATTGCATTTTAGATTAAAGATTACTTGGTTAAGATAAGATTCTAGTTTAAATTAGGATTTGACTTAACCTAATTCCTAATACAAATTGAATAGAATCTTAATCTACCTAGATAACCTTTGCATTTTTCTAATTTCGAATTTCATGGAAAATACAAAAAAAAAAAATTGCCTTAGAATTAATCAATTTCATTCTGTAGGATAGACTACATTTTATTTATGTCATATAGTTTAAGTCATATTGTCATGTCATATCATTACATATTAGATTAGTAACATTGCATTACATATAGATTAGATTCTCATTAAGAAAAGCAAAAACAAAAATTGGGTAATTGCGTGTTAATTAGAAATTATATCTACGATTGTCGATGTGAATTCTGATTTAACATTCCAGATGCTTTGGTTACTATGAGATAAGTTTTGCAATTTATTCATTTGTTTTCTTGAGTGTTAAATTGGTGGTTTGCACACCCGCACGGTCACCGCACATGTTAGGGAATTAAAATCAATTAAAGTTACTTGCCAAACATTTTTTCAAAATAAAAAAGAAAGGTACTGAAAGGGCATTAGAGAAATCTAACTAATTAAGTCCCTGTATCCAGTAAAATAATTCTTCCATCATTTTACTTAAATGTCTAATCGACCTACCATAAATTGATTAGTGGCGACTCCTAATTGAAAAATCAATTGCATGTTAAAAATTTAAACCTAAATAGTGAATTGGTATAGGCTTGGGAGAGCCCGAGTTAAATCTAAGTTTAACAATCAATTAGCCAAACCCTACATAGTTCACCCGGAAATTTGGTCGCAACACATAGGTAATATTTAAACCTCACAATTCTTTACGAAATAATCTCTCAATCTCATGGAGGAATTACATGCAAATCTTTTCACAAAATTTAATCAACTTCAACACTATAACTTATTGAATGTAATTTATGAACAAATTTTGCTGCACGAATGACAAGAAGACCCGTTGCCAAGCATCTGAGCGCCTTTGGACATTTCTCATGATAGGGCAACCACGGCACATGAAAGATGGCGCTTCCCTCACTCGTAGTGTCAAAGTTGGACGGCTCACCTCTTCTTCAGCCTCAACGAGCCCAACGCGATGCTTGAAGCTCGCACGCACATGATAAAATGCTGCCAAGCGGAGTCGCCGCCTGGAGCTTCCAACCGAAGTTTATGGAGACCAGATGGTGGTGGTCGGCATTAAGCTCGCAAGGTAGGGAGCTGCTGACGTGCGCTTTGGTCAAGGTCACCGAACCTGACAATCGCATTTTCGCACTCCATGTTATCAGGAACGACAGTGGTTTCTACGAGGTGTAGGTATTTCTGTTTTTCGAAGTTGGGTGTGAGTTTATGAAGGCTTCTGCAACTTGAAGCAGGTTCTCCTTCCGTTTCATTCAATAACCTTTAATTCGCATTCCCGTATGCATGTGATGCAACTCTCTTCTCTAACACAGCTGAGAAGCTAACAATTAGGTTTTAATCGAAAAAGGTGCTTAGAGCTGCCATACTTTTATGATTACTAGTGCTGTCTAAACACAGCTTTCTCTTTGCCTTCTTTGGTTATTTTCTCACTTTGCCTCCCTTCATTTACTGATTCAAAGCGATGACATCCACTTCTGTCTACATTCTACTCTGGTCTGCTTGTTAGTGGTGAGATTTAACAGCTATACAAATTTTCTTTTTTGAGCTTACCCACCTTAAAGCGGAGACACCCCGATTTGCATGCTCCACCCGAAACAGCATCTAAAAATGGAAAAATGAGGATATATGCGACTCAAATGCTCTACTTGAACATGTATACTTGTACACGACTATCGCGCACTCATTTAATAAGTTGGACACACCATTTTCACGTGTCTTCTTGGTCTGGTCTCTGGTACTGTAGCCCTATTCATCCTAGATATCAGATCATGCAGTGACTGTTACTATTGCAGGCATCAATGCCATAGGATGACACTACAAAGTAAACAAGAATCAGATCAGGATTTATTACCCTTTGCTCGATAAGGCAGCTTCTATTCTTTCAGCCATGACTCGAAGAGCAGCACTGTAGAACTCCGTCAAATCTTTCTCCGTCCATCCTTCAATCGGATTAACTGTGAAGGACCAGCTCATTCCACATCCATCTTCTTCTTCTGCATCTCTCACCGCCGTCAGTTTCATTGTGGCAGCCATGTTATTTATTTTTTGTGATCCCACATTTAGACCCGCATTTTCTCTTAAAGGTTGTGACTGTTCGACATAAATTTTTCCACGCTTCGTACCCTTTCGTGACAACCGTTCGTCTTGATGGGAGACGATGTATAAATAGGGACATACGTTTATTTCTGATGGGTGATCAAGGTCTAACACAAAATCCCCACATTTAGAATACACCATCAGTACGTGAGGAAATTTGGTTAGTAGAGTGCGCCTATTGCTTTCTTGATTTTTTCAGGAGATTCGATGAACGTGAATGCAAACAATGGCTCGAGGTTTGTCTATAAACGATCTTGGCTTCCGCATATGAATTATTTATGTCTTACATTTGGTATCAGAGCGTGTTTATTGCCTCTGCCTTGTTTTTTCGAATTTTTTGGTGTATTTTTTGGGCATTTTAGACATGAACAGTAACTCGGCATTTTGAAGCCAAGAGAGAAACTCCCAAATTCCGGGCAAAATCCGGACGACCCACCCTTTGATTTTGGACCCATTCGGTCGCACCACCATAAGGAACGTTAGCCATGAGTTTTTCCGGTATATTGGTGTTCGCCGGAGGCTAATCGGGCGGCAGAAGTCTCTGTGGTTGAGGTTTTGTGTTTTTGGGAAATTTTCGTCTGATTTTGGGGCCAATTTTTGCTCATTTTCGCCGAAACTTGGACCCATGTGGTCGTGCCGGCATGTTCTTCAAAACCCATTATTTATTTTTGTATGAAATGGGCTGCCAGAGAAGAAACCATGGTGAAATCGCGGCTGACAATGGCGAAAAACCGGCGAAAGGCTTCTGTTCGCGCGAGGAAGAAGGCGCGTGGAGCCCACGCGCGCTGCGGTTGCAGGCACGTGGCTTCCACGCGCCCACGCGCTCTCACGCACGCGGCAACCGTTGCGCGCGTGGGATCCACGCGCGCGGCAGTTGCCAGGCGCTGCGAGGCACGCGCCTGCACGCTGAACCGCGCGCGTGCGGGTCACGCGCCCGCGCGGAATTTTGGCGCGTGCTCGGCACGCGCCCGTCACCCCTCACCCGCGGCTCCTATTATGCTTTTGCCTCAAAATTTTTTAACTTTTTGCAATCTTGCCCTTGGCCAATTTATTTATTTACTGTTCTGCCATTGATGTATTTATTTATTATGTCATTTCATGCATTGTTATGAATATTTTATGTATGAAATTTAATGTCCAATGATTCATATAATTAATTAATTAGAGAGTAGCCACAGCATCTTTAATTAATTAAATTATATATTAAGAGCCTCCGGATCATATTTATAAATGGACATTGATTGTAATTAATTATATTAATATGATGAATTTTATCCCACAGGAATTTTCATTATATTAATGTGATTAATTAGGAAGAAATATCATATTATTTTCTTAATTTACCCACATGGATTAAGAAAAGGCATATAATATGGTAGTTTCTTCATGAAGTAATTATGAATCTATTTAAATTAAAAACTTAGCCCACAAGTAGTTTTTATGTTATGTGATTCATATTGTGACATGTTTACATTGGTAAAACATGATTTATTTATATTTGCCTCAAATTTTGTGACATAAGCATGATTATATGATATGCAGTTTCGCAACCTGTGAATTTCTTTGAATTTAAGTTTGATGTTCCTATACTAAATGGTGAGAACTATAAAGTTTGGAAGGAGTCAGTTCTTCTTCAATTAGGGTGGATGGACATTGACTATGCTATAAGGAAAGACGAACCACCTGCTCCTACTGATTCGAGCACTCCAACTGAGATAACTCTTTATAACCAATGGGAGCGGTCCAACCGCGTTTGTGCCATGTTTATAAGAGCTAAGATATCTCCTAGTATTCGTGGTTCAGTTTCTCAGCATAGCAATGCTAAGGCTTTATTGGAGGCTATAGATGTGCAATTTGAAAGTTCTGAGAAGGCGCATGCCATGACCCTGATTATGAAGTTTTCATCATTGAAGCTCACTAGTGTTAGAGGTGTGCGTGAGCACATCATGCAAATGAGGAACATTGCGGCTCAGCTTAAGAACCTTGAGGTTGAGATATCTGAATCCTTCCTTGTGTATTATATTCTGTACACTCTCCCACAACAGTATGCACCTTTCAAGATCTCTTATAACACACATAAGAATAAATGGTCTATTAATGAACTCATGACCATGTGTGTTCAAGAGCAAGGAAGACTGGTTATGGAATTGGGAGAAAGTGCTCATTTGGCAACACAAGGAAAGAATAAGGGCTATGGTAAGCATAAGGGAAAAGGTAGAATACCTCCCCAAGCTGACATTAAGAAAGAATCCAAGTGTTTCTTACGTAGACGGAAGGGCATATAAGGAAGGATTGTGTCAAATTTAAGGCTGGCTCGAGAAGAAAGGTAGTCCAATCTCTTGTGTTTGTTATGAATCTAATATGACTGCTGTAAGTCACAACACTTGGTGGATTGATTCTGGATCTACAATCCATATTTCGAATTCCTTGCAGGGTTTTCAAAACCACCGGAAGCCAGTGGGAAGTGAACAAAGCATCTATTCAGGAAACAAGATGCGTTCGCATGTGGAAGCTATTGGGACATATAGACTAGTTCTCAATAGTGGTTTTTTTTTTTTAGATTTGGAAAAGACCTTTTATGTTCCTAGTTTTTTTAGAAACTTAATTTCAGTTTCAAGACTTGTACCTTTGGGATACTCTTTTAACTTTTCAGATTCAAACTTTTGTTTATCATTTAAATCTGAAATTGTCGGGAGTGGTACTTTGTCTGATGGTCTTTTTCAATTAATTTACAAGACAATGCCTATTATGATGCGATGCATGTTCATGATAAAACTGGTATGAAACGATGTGTTGTGAAAGAACATTCTTCTATGTTGTGGCACCGGAGATTGGGACATATCTCCATAGAAAGAATTAAGTAATTAGTAAATGATGGAGTACTTGGTACATTAGATTTTACTGATTGTGATACTTGTGTGGACTGCATAAAGGGAAAGCAGACTAACAAGTCAAAGAAAGGTGCCAAGAGGAGTACAGAAATATTAGAAATCATACATACGGATATTTGTAGTCCGGATATGGACTCATGTGGTCAGAAATACTTCATCTCCTTTATAGATCATTATTCACGTTATATGTATCTCTACTTGATTCATAATAAATATGAAGCATTAGATGCCTTTAAAGTATTTAAGGTGGAAGTAGAGAAACAATGCAATAAGCAAATTAAGATCGTGAGATCGAGATAGATAGAGGTGGAGAATTCTATGGTAGATACACGAAGATGGACAAGCACATGGTCCATTTGCAAGATTTCTTCAAGAGCATGGGATAGTTGCCCAATATACTATGCCTGGTTCTCCGGACCAAAATGGCGTAGCGGAAAGAAGAAATCGGACCTTATTAGACATGGTGCGTAGTATGCTTAGTAGCTCCAAAATTCCTAAATTCTTATGGACTGAAGCACTTAAGACGGCAGTGTACATATTAAACCGAGTTCCGACCAAGGCTGTCCCAAAGACACCTTTTGAGTTATTTAAGGGTTGGAAACCGAGTTTGCATCATGTGCGCGTTTGGGGATGCCCGTCTGAAGTAAGAATTTATAATCCACAAGAAAAGAAGTTGGACCCAAGGACCATAAGTGGGTATTTCATTGGATATGCCGAAAGGTCTAAAGGATACAGGTTTTATTGTCCATCTCATACCACTAGGATTGTGGAATCAAGAAATGCTAAATTTCTTGAAAATGACTTGATCAGTGGGAGCGATCGACCAAGGGATCATGTTCCTAAGGAAGATCATTCAGACACTCAACTTTCCACCTCAAGTTTAAGATTGGTTGTTGCTCATAATGCCCCTTCGGTTAGCCGGCTATTGAACAACCAATTGTTGAAGTTCCACAACTCGATGATATTGATCCAAGTAGATCCAGTTGTTCAGCAATTACCGAAACTGTTGAACAACCGGTTGAGCAACATGCTTCTCAAAAGAATGTTGATCCAACATTGAGAAGATCTACTAGAACAAGGAAATCGGCTATTCCTAGTGATTATATTGTGTATTTACAAGAGTCTGACTACAATATTGGAGCTGAGAATGATCCTGAAACGTTTTCACAAGCCATGGATAGTGATAAATCCAATTTGTGGTATAATGCCATGAAGGAAGAGATGAGTTCTATGGCATCTAACAAAGTCTGGGATTTGGTTGAGTTACCTGATAATGCGAAGGCTATTGGTTGTAAATGGGTCTTCAAAACTAAGAGAGATTCATTGGGTAACATTGAAAGATATAAAGCTAGACTTGTTGCCAAAGGATTCACTCAAAAGGAAGGAATCGATTATACTGAGACTTTTTCTCCTGTATCTAAGAAAGATTCTCTTCGTATTGTTTTGGCATTGGTTGCCCATTTTGATATGGAATTACATCAGATGGATGTGAAAACGGCGTTCCTCAATAGAGAACTAGAGGATGAGGTTTACATGAAACAACCTGAAGGATTCTCATCTAGTAAAGGTGAGCATTTGGTGTGCAAGCTTAAGAAATCTATATATGGCTTGAAACAAGCATCCCACCAATGGTACTTAAGGTTTCATGATGTTATCTCTTCATTTGGTTTTATAGAGAATGTCATGGATCAATGTATATACCAAAAGGTTAGTGGGAGCAAAATTTGTTTCCTTGTGCTGTATGTGGATGATATACTACTTGCAACCAATGATAAGGGGTTGCTACATGAGGTGAAACAATTCCTCTCTAGGAGTTTTGACATGAAGGATATGGGTGAAGCATCTTATGTCATTGGCATTAAGATCCATAGAGATAGATCTCGAGGAATTTTGGGACTATCTCAAGAAACCTATATCAATAAGGTCCTAGAGAGATTTCGGATGAAAGATTGTTCACCAAGTATAGCACCCATTGTGAAGGGTGACAGGTTCAATTTAAACCAATGCCTGAAGAACGATCTAGAAAGGGAACAAATGTGCAACATTCCATATGCTTCTGCTGTTGGAAGCTTTATGTATGCTCAGGTTTGCACTTGACCTGACATCGCTTTTGCTGTGGGAATGTTGGGAAGATATCAGAGTAATCCAGGTTTAGGCCATTGGAGAGCTGCAAAGAAAGTGTTGAGATACCTTCAAGGTACCAAAGACTATATGCTTATGTATAGACGGACTGACAACCTGGAAGTGATCGGTTATTCGGATGCGGACTTCACGGGTTGCATTGATTCACGAAAATCAACATCTGGATACATTTTCATGTTAGCTAGCGGAGCCGTGTCATGGAGAAGTGCCAAGCAGACTTTGACTGCTACTTCCACTATAGAGGCTGAGTTCATTTCTTGTTTTGAGGCTACCTCGCATGGTGTATGGTTGAAGAGTTTCATTGCTGGGCTTAGAATTATTGATTCTATTTCTGGGCCATTAAGAATATATTGTGACAATTCAGCTGCAGTTTTTATGGCTAAAAATGCCAAAAGTGGCAGTCGAAGTAAGCATATCGACATTAAGTATTTAGCCATAAGAGAGCGTGTTAAGGAGAATAAAGTGGTCATTGAACACGTTAGCACTGAATTGATGATAGCCGATCCTTTAACTAAAGGCATGCCACCAATGAAGTATAAGGATCATGTAACTAGTATGGGAATAGGTCCCATCATGTGATTTGTCGACATATGAACGATTTTTGTTGTATGGAACTCTTATTCAGTTGTAATGTTGATTCTTAATTTTTGTGTACACATTTTGTTGTTTATGAGAATAACATTTATCCTTGATTATGGAATAAACATGAGGTTTATTCATTAAGATATGTTGTCACATATAGGCTGATATTAAAGAAATAAGATGCATTGTGATACATGGAAGGTATTACTCACTCTTAGAGGACATGTCGCCATGATCCATGTGTTTTGTTTCTTTTCTTTAAGCATAAAGTTTTCGTGGAATTAGTTGAATGATCCGTATGATGAAAATGATGGGATCAAGTGGGAGAATATTATTTATTGTTTGTGATCCCACATTTAGACCCGCATTTTCTCTTAAAGGTTGTGACTGTTCGACATAAATTTTTCCACGCTTTGTACCCTTTCGCGACAACCGTTCGTCTTGATGGGAGACGATGTATAAATAGGGACGTACGTTCATTTCTGACGGGTGATCAAGGTCTAACACAAAATCCTCACATTTAGAATACACCATCAGTACGTGAGGAAATTTGATTAGTAGAGTGCGCCAATTGCTTTCTTGATTTTTTCAGGAGATTCGACGAACGTGAATGCAAACAATGGCTGGAGGTTTGTCTATAAACGATCTTGGCTTCCGCATATGAATTATTTATGTCTTACAAGCCAAGGATTTGAACCCGACATTATTGCAGTCCACGATCTCATAAGTGAAGCTTTTGTTGACAGGGTCAGTCGCAAGCAGCTCCTCCAGAGCCCAGTCAGTGAAAACATCCTCGCTACCATCGGCGGAGCTTCTTGTGCCAGAGCAGTATCGGACCCATCCGGGTTCACCCGACACGCCCTCGACTCCATGGCACGTGTCTATCGTGGGGACCCACTTGTGCAGGCCGAAGAAATCCTCCGGGAGGGGCCACACTTGGTCAGGACCTGAGCCTCTCACCAGGGCTCTAACCTTTCCTCCCCATTTTTCCTTTGCTTCACTGGCCATAGCAAATGCAGGCTTCAGACTTCAGCAATTAGCAATTAGCATTTAGCAGCAGTGGAACAACATTGAAATAAGGAAAAGCTTCAGTTGTCGGGTTATGAGAAGGCATAAGCTTGGATTGTCATGGGAATCAATGTGTTGGACAATGCTCTCAGGTTGACTTCAGCCGGTCAGTGGATGTATATGGGGGCGGTGCTATAGGAGCACAAGAACATGTCGAAACACTGAGAGCATTGTCCAACACAGTGTGAGAAGAGGGATATTCTGGGATTGGCATGGGAATCATTTAGGCTCTTCCTCTTTATCTCTCTCTCGTGTTGTTTGATATTATTGGAATCTTGGAAACTTACCTAATTATGACACTTGTCTATATAAAAGGTGGTATTCATATCCTTTGATCAAAGTGAAGGCCAAAACTTGTCCATTTTCATAAAATCTCAACTAACGATTTGTGATGCCAACGCACATAAAATTCAAGCATTTACTCATATTCGTGTTTAAAATTCAACGAGTTTTGAGAAAAGTGTTTTCTTGGAATGTTTGTTGCTAATTATTGCTAAGGGCTTGTATGATTGTGTATGATTTCGTCTTCATACGCTGTTATGGATTCAAAGAATCCATGCAATGTCCTGCAAGTCGCTTACATGGAATCCTCTATTGTCATTACAACTTTTCACGTGAACTTCTAATGCAAACTGGTGAAATATTTTTTAGGTCTCTTGCTTAGCATGCTTATTAATTGGGATAATCATAATGCAAGTCTCAAAACTTATCAATTCGTAATTTCAATCCTAAAACTTTTATCTTCGTGTATTTGAATGCAAAAATTGTACCTTTTGTCCACTTATGAGAACAAAAAAAAAAAAAAAACACTCCTTTTATTATTCGGGACGCTTTCTTACAATGTCGGTCGTAAGAAGTTCTTATGCACACTTATGAGAGCGAAGCACACTCTTATGCACTCGCTTGTGGGAGCCAAGCTCACTTCCACCGATGGGAGTATTTGGCTATTTATAAGCAGGTGGTCTTCCTTAGAAATATCTTCCTATGTAATTCTGAAAAATACTACATGTGGCTAATTTATTAAACACTCATTTCTACACTCTTCATAAAATATTTTATGAAAAAACATTTAGATATTTCTCCTAAAAAAGAAAATCTAGAGTTCTAGGAGAAGAGGGTGCTAGAAAAAATTAGGAAAAATGGAACGAAACTTTGAGGTGTGAATATTTTGCCTTTAAGGAATTATTTTTCCCACAAGATCACTAATGGTTATTAGCAAAATTCTACAGAATACAACTAAGTTTCAAACTGAAAATGTCACAGAGCAATTCTAAAACTTCTACAAGAACTCTGAAAAGGAAACGATTTGAGAATAAACGTTGTATCTTTTCTAGAAAGAGAAGAAAATTGAAAATGAAATATATTAAACCAGAAACATTGAATATATAAAAGCAAAACCCTTTTTTTAACAAACATATTGTTTCAAAAGGATATTATTTGCAAAGTTTGAAGACTTCCACACTTATATATTGCCTCACACAGGCATCTTTTTTATGTGTCTTTATTCAAACAATCAACAGAGAGGTGATACATCTTTTTCTTTAATAGAAGGTAATAAAAGGTGACACGGAAAAATCGACTTTTCATATCGTATTGGTCTAAGTTAGTGTGCGGATATGAATTCAGTTCATGACCCCATTGTATTTGAGAGTCGGCCAAAATTCCTTCATCGGATCAAGATGAATCACGATATGGTTACATACAGTAAAAGGCAATCTGAAATTAGCTCAAGTACATATATAAGTGAATTTGGACATATGAAATGGTGCTCTAAGTCAAATGGGAACGGGAATAATGACCAAACTTTCATATTATTGTAAAGCAATTAGAGAGCTAATAGGTGCTATTGCCCAGACTTTCACTACTATTGCCCACCGCATCACAAAGCTTCAAGACTATCACACACGAGCACAAAAGCAAAATCATCGGATTCAGATGAGATCAGTTCCGGAATCCGATCGGTTTGCTTGACCAAGAAGAGCCTCCTTCATCCTCTCGGCCATGACCCGCAAGCCCGATCCAATGAACTGGTCCAGGTCCTCGGGTTTCCAGCCGCTCACGGGCTCGACCTCATAGTCCCACACCATTCGACAACCGTCTTCCTTAGGCATGACTCGGACCGTGGAGACGTAGGAGTTGAACCCGACATTGCTGTCGACGATGCTATAGCTGAACATCTTCTCGGCCGGGTCAATCGACAGCAGCTTCTGCTTCGTCCAGTTCAGGGTTGCTGCTGCCTCAGTGCCGCCACCGATGTCCCGTTCCTGGTCGACTGGGGTTCTGAACCCAGCGCAGTAGCGGACGCACCCAGGCTGGCCCGAGACGCCCTCGACGGGGGTGCAGGTGGCGAGGGTTGGGAACCACTTGTCAAGGCCGAAGAAGTCCTCCAAGAAGGGCCATATTTGGTCCGCCTTTGGACCTGCCAAGTCCGCACAAGCTTGCCCTTGCCATTTTGGTTGGTTTTGGTTCATCTCAGAAGCCACAGGATCGATGTTAGCGGACTCCATGCTGAGGAATGCCAAATTAATGCGAGGTACAATAATATCTAGTTGCACAAGATCGAGATCGAGACCAAGAGAGAGATATGAAGGCTAGTGAAAGCTTGTGTTTCTAAGCTGCAGACATGAGCGTCTATATATAGAGGAGAGAGCAATTATATCAATTTAGTTTTAAATCTCTTTCAAAAAGAGAAAGAGAAAGAGAAAAAAAAAAAAAAATTGAGAAAATATTAAATAATTAATAAAAATTGTCCACATCGACACCAATTGACCAAAATTGACCAGATAGATTGAATTTGTATAAATTTAAAAATGTTATGACTCAATTGGCAAAAAAAAAAAAAATGGTTAGAACTAAATTGGTATAATTTCATGATTTTTTGGTAATTTTCCCTTCCAACTTACATCGCATACAATAACCCTAGCACTATCCTATGTACCCATGGCCATGATATGGCTCTACCTATTATAGTTTTTTATGAGACAAAAAAAAAAGTTTCAAATAGAATTGGGATTGGACTTAAATTTAGTTTTTTTTTTTATGATATCAAAAAATGTTTATCATAGAATAAAAACTGGTTTGGGAATTTCTTATAAGACGGAAAAATGTTTAGAATATAGTTGGGATTGAAGACCAAGTTTTGGGCTTTTTTTTTCTTTTTCTTTTTCTTTTTCTTTTTTCAAGATGGTAGGCCTATAAGATCGTGCTTCCATTGAAAAAGAGCACTTATTGCAAGGCATCATCATTCTCTCGTGGCAATAATTGGTCTTTGTCGGGTAGGGGTGAGCATGGTCCGGGTTGATCCGGGCTGGTCCGGGCCACCCCCTAATCCTAGGATTAACCCGTACAATATCGGTCCTCAATTTTTAAGATTGAGGACCAACCCTATTGAGCCTAGGACCAAAGACCGGACCGACCCAATGGGTTCGGTCCAGTTCCAAGGTCAACCTGGGACCGATCGATAATTTTTTTCGTCTTCTTTTTTATACTCCATAAAAAAAAAAAAAAAGCAAACCTACAAATTCAAATTACACATCCATTGACAATGCGGCATTATGCAACTAAACTATAAATACCAATACATATTTAGCAAATTTAAAATGACACAATAATAGAAATTTCATACCTGCTAGCCACTCATTGAGATATGCGACAAGATGGAAAGTTCTTGTAGTCATCTATCTTTAATATTCATAATACCATATGCAAAAGCGTTTTCCTACATTTGATCATGTAAAGTTCATTCAACCAAAAAATAAGCTTCACACCACTTGACTAGCATTTGATCATATAAAGTCCACTCAACCAAAAAATGAGCTTCACACCACTTGACTATCAAATTACCGTAGAAACTGTAGTACTACTCTACTCTTCAAAAACTTCTACCATTTGACACAAATTGAAAAGTAAAGTGCAGCTGAAATTCATTAGTAAAATACAATTAAACCATAAAAAGTTCAAAGCACTTAATATAAATCATGAACATATAACTTCACATCTTGTTAATTCACTTAAACTTCTAAACACCTGAAAACAAAATAAATGACACATAATTAATACTCAATAAAAGTTTTAAATTGAAATTATTATTAGTGCTATTGATAGAACATCTCAATATAATATAGTATAATAGACATTTTACTTAGGTTTGAATATATAAAAGAATTATAAATAAAATAATATAACATATAGGGTTGGTCCAGAGTTTGACCGACCGAAAACTCTTAGGACCGAGGACCAACCCGCATAGTGTTGGTCTTGGAATTTCAAGACCAAGGACTGACCCAGTCCCCTTGGGAACCGAACCAGGACCGGCAGGGTTGGTCGGTTCAGTGTCGGTCCAGGGTTGACCCTAAACCGCTGCTCACCCTTATTGTCGGGAGAGAACTGTGGGAGCTCCAACCATTCGTTAGTGCTTGCGTGAGATTACGGTGACCTCGGGAAAGAGATGAATGAATCACGTTTTCTTTGGCTGAAAACGTGAAAGTTTTGGCAAATTTTGATGAGCAAGTCGTGATGGGACACTCAACCATCTAATCGATTAGTTTGAAAAACCAAACTTGAGGCTAAAAGCATTGCTCATCTGGTGAGAGCGTGATATTTTCCCTTGTAAGGATGTGTTTGTTTGAGCAAAATACTTTTTCACGAATCAATTTATGTGTTTGATTTGCCAAAAATAATCTGTCAACGGAAAATCATTTATGGTTAAAAAAGATATGCATGCTTAAAGTTAGGAAAATAAATTCTTTAACTTGAAAGGAGGTAAACATTTTCCCAAAGAGTACTTTCCTTTGTCATAAAATTTTCCTCGAAACAAACACACCTTAAGATTGAAAAATACATTGATTGATATGATTCTAATTATATCTCACATGTTCATTTTCTCAATACCTAATTACACCACGAGGCAATTGATCATGTGTATAACCTAATCTTCCTCCCCCCTCCCCCCAACGCCCTAATTTTCCTAGAGAAAAGTGTCAAAAAAAAATCCTAAACCTTTTGTATTAGTGTCCATTTAGTCATAAACATTTTATTAGTGTCTAATCTTAAACATTTTAACTTGTTGCCAATGTAATCCTAAACCTTTTGACTTAATGATAATTCAGTTTTTCTGACTAATTTTGGTTGTCGTGGACACCGATTAGTTAATATGGATAATTTTTAATAAAATTTTAATATCTCTCAATATTTATTTTATTTTCTTTTTCCTTTTCGTTTTCTTTGTCTTTTTTCTTTTCTATTTTTTTCCTTTTTCTTTTTTCCTTCTCCTCCCCCTTCCTCTAGCCAATGGCTGGCTCAAGTCCTCGCAAAGGTCGCGATGTAGCCTCGTGCTAGGTAGCGAGACTCACCCTTGCAAAATCTAGTAAGGCTAGCTTGAGGCCATCCAAGCCGCGATGGCGGCCTTGTGCTAGGCTAGCAAGGCTCATCTTTGCTGGCCATGGGCGAAGCTCAACCTAGCCAAATCCGACAAGGTTGAGCATCGCCAGTGGCTAGTGAGGCTTGCCAAAGAGCAACAAGGTTGACCTCGATCTCGTTGGCTGTTACCTTTAACCGATTGCCGAGGTTTGGCAACCGGCTAGAGTAAGGGGAAAAGAAGGAAAAGAAAATGAAAAATAAAATTTAAAAGCGAAAAATTTATTAAAATATTATTAAAAATTGTCCACTCCGGCCATGCCACATTAGCCAATCGGTATCCAGGTCAACAACTGGAAAGACTGAATTGGCATCAAATTAAAAGGTTTAGAATTAAATTGGCATCAATAAAAGATTTATGACTAAATTAGTACCAATATGAAACTTTTCCCAATCTTCCTCTTTTAATGAAACTAAAAATGCCACGCCCTATAATCCTAATCTACAAAAGAAAGAAATGTATGGTAGTTTTCTATGTAATAACTTGTATCTCACTCCTCCTTTTACTTTTTAATTATGTGCCTAATCTCAAGCTAGTGGTTTTAGCAAATAAATGAAAAAAATTGTCTTTGGGCAATGGTTTATCAATACAATTGGGATTTGAGGTTGAGATAGTATCACAATTAAGTTATCTTGTTTTTTTTTTTTTTTGATTAGTTTTAATTAGCATCTGAATTTAATTTTAGTTATCTTCCTTAATAATTTAAATATGAATATTCTCATTTTTGCAACAAGTTCTCTCTTATTTATATCTTAGTCGTGTAGTTACAATGCTACGTTGCATCTAACTATTAACTATACACTTAACCCCGTTATAGGCATGTAGGTTTAAGTTCGGCGGAGTTTTCCCTTAGTTAGGATTTACTTGTTATAGCTTTGTTTGTCCTGGTTTAATGCATTTCCTTTTTTGTAATAATCTATCTTCTGATGTGACCAAATTACGGTCTTCCAACTCAAGTTTCACTTACCAATTGTAGGAATTTTTTTCAATGTAAAATTTTATAGGACTTATCATTATATCTTTTGATTTACGTGTCAATTGTTAATTTCTTAATTTTGCTTCTAGTGTTTTTCAAAGGACTTCTAATGCTCTTAACTTTGTACTTTTAGCACAGTAAAAATACTGAAGTGGGGAATTAAGACAGGAAAATTCTCAATCAATTACAAATATATTGTACGAATGCTAATTCATCCTTAATTTTTCAAATTACCAACTTAATTTTAAACATTTATGGTCGTTTCTGTCAATTTTCACTAAAAATTAATGATGTGACGGTCCACTTATCACTAGCTATTTTATGTGGCACATTGCTACATCAGTAATTTCTTACAAATATCGAATGAAAAGACTATATTTGAATTTCACATGAAAATTAAGGATTAAAATAGAAAAATTACAAATTTTAAAACTGATTTAGTATTCATACAATAAATTTAGAATTAATTGGATAATTTTCCAGAATTAAGGCACCTTACATCTTGTCTTTTGTCAAGTTGGTAATCCTCTCTTTGCTTTTGCTTTTGCTTTTTTTTTTTTATATGATTTATGCGGACAAAACTTAGCATATGACAGTTCATTGTGTCATTCCCCTTTCCATCAGTTGTCATGGGTCATCCTTTTAGGACATTGCACTCCAATCGAGACCACATGTGAAACAATAGATAACGTATGTTAAACATGCATTTGAAATCCCATCATATATTTTCCTAGTGTGGTTGCAGATTGCCTTAGCCTTAAAAGAATAATATCAAAAATCCATGAATTTTGATTTAATGATCAGTAAATTTTGATCAAATATGTAATTTTGTCATAGCACTTTTAATCTATTCAATATGATCATTGAATTATTTATAAAATGTTCAATGCAGTCTTTTTGTTTGTATCGGTTTCACATGGCCTAAGGAATAAAATGAACATTACTAATATTTCAAAAGTGGGTTAATGACCATTTTGACAGTTCTAAATGCAAGGATGGCATTGCCCATTGGGCCAAAATTCAAAAAACACATTACATATATAAAATATTCATCGATGATATTATACATTGAATTTGTTTCATTTTCACGGTAAAGCATCCAAGTCTAATTGGGTCCCACATGATACAACTATTTTCTCATTCGACTCCGTTTGCTTTCCATTACTTGTATGGCTATGGAATTAATAATTCAAATTCGTACCATGGGAGCCAAATGGGCTTTCAAAATATATCAAGTTACACTTATCATCTTGAACACAGTGTGTCTTGCTTGTGTAGTGATTATCATTTACTAAATATCAAATCCCCAAAATGGGACTGGGAAATTGGAAATGACAAAAGTTAGTTAATTTTTAAGAATGGTTGATGATTTCTATTTTCGCTTTATTAAGAAATATGTGAATTATGGTAAAACCTTGCCCACTTGAAAATATTTTTTGATCATTTATTTTGCTCACACAAATAAATAGATGAAAAAAAATCATTATCCACGAAAATGTTTAAACAAAAAATGGTTGTCGATAATGAAAATATTTCATTAACTAATTATTTCAAATGATATAAGTAATCATCTTTATGAAAGTATTTTAAATTATTTATTTTCAGCAAAATAAATAGGGCCTAATTTGATATATTTCTACTCAGTCAAGGGAATTTGGTAAATCATTAATGAAGGAAATCGGATAAAACCGTTGCACGATGATCACATCACATGCCATCTTGGCACAGTGTCATCCACTTAGTAAAGAAATGTCGTCTTCGGTATTTATTCGAGACTCGCACAAATGAAGACAGTTAAAGTGGGGCGCACGTCGCATCATTACTCTGGTCTCACACGCCATAAATGCTTTCATAAAGCGAAGAGCACGAGGCATGATTTTTTCGGAGGACTAGGAAAACGTACGAGGTTTTACTGTATGATCGAGAATGAGCCATTAGTCCATCCGAAGCTACTTTTCTAACTGTTATCTCCGCTCTATGTGGTGCAACCTGTTCACCCCTCCTTAGTATTTGTCACTGATATCTTTATGTTTTATATGTAAACCGGATCGGTTTGTGTGTAAATACCAAATATGAGACATGCGATTGAATGACATTTGGTGTATCGAATTTAAATTAGTAGTTGCGCGTGGTGGGAAATTATCACGGGATAAAGTGCTACACCTTGGGAACCACTTTTTGAACCTTATTAGAATAAAGTGCTACATGGAGGGCACCTCAATTGGTATGATTGTTTTTGTATGATAGACTTAGCTATATTTTATGTATCACCAAATAGCATATTTCTGATCCATTATTAACTATATTTAGGATCTGTAGAGAATATAATTGCTTACTTAATCAGTGATTTGCTTACTCGGCATTGAGGCTGATTCATCAACAGCGTTTGAAGAGTAGTTTGGATTGGAAGATAGGATATTGAGGTCCTAGGATAGGAGTGCTCAATAAAATCTGAGTGGATTTTTTAGGTGTACCGCATTATAACTCGATGTGACTACTCTAAGCCTTGAAGACGTGTCGGATGGTAGGTGAGAATAATGCACCGAAATGAGGGACGAGGGCAATAACTGTTGACAATGGACAAGGATAGATGCTGTGATGGTGACACGAATAAACGGCACAGCTCTATGCGGACAAAAATGTGAAAGGGTCCCCATAGTAGAATGTGAGTTTGCACAAAATCTGAGACCAAAAGATTGACTCTGATAAATAATAAGAAAAAAAAAGTATTGTATTACTCGACATTAATGTGTTACGATCAAGGGATATTTATACTATGAACAATGTGTATAGGAAAGTAATTAATATAATATAACAAAAAAAAAAGAAACTGTTTTTAGAAAATAACAAGAATTATAGAATCAATTACAGTTTCAGAATGTTCTAACAAATATTCTAATATATTGAATCGATTAGTATAATCATATGTATACAAGACTCTCATTTGTCGTCCAATATATTAAATCAAATCTTATGTTAAATGTCAACATTATTTTTTGATACAAAGTGGACTTAAAATATATCATGTCAAAAACACGGGAGGTAAGATTGAATAATCAATGTGAACATAGCACTCACGCATAGGATGAGAACCCCGCATAAATATCTAAACACTATAGCTCACATGGAGTCTATCAAATCCTTAAAGATATGGACATGTTGGGGTCACTTCCGCACAAGTTTCATTGCATGTAAGGTCATCTCATGAGAATGATCTCTCCCAAACTAAAGGAGAGAGACGTGGGTTGGGTGGGTGTAACTTTAACTTTTCATCTTAAGATCTGACCAATCGTCGCGGATTAAATGCGAGAGAGGAAATCGACCAAATTATGTGGTAATCGACCAACAAAGAGAGAGGAAATATCTTTCACGTAAGTGATAGGCACCATGATAGTGTTCACCTCTAACCCGACCAGTAGAGGACACTAATACCATTTAGCGCTATGGACAGATTCCTAACCATAACTATTGAAAGAGGATTGACAAAAGCTAGTGCATTGGTTCTCCATAATTGTAGAAGGAAGAGGATGCACGGGATACTATGTTAGAAAGACCAACTTAAAAGCTCGACAATAGTCCCACGAAACCTAACATGATATTAGAGCTAGATTCTGCTCTCAAATTATTTCTCCCATTCATAAAATTCTACATACCCTTCCTAATTCAACTTGTACACAAGTGGGTCTTTTATTATCCCCATCCCTTGACTACGGGTTCATATGCTCTCTATATATATAGTCTTCCTTCATTTATAAGTTTAATTTTTTGGAACAGTTGGTATTGATATCGCAAAATCTTTCAGGCTCCTGGAAATCTTTTTCTCGAGTTTCAAAGTTTTGATTAATAAATAAATTACACTCCAAATTATAAAAATGCTCTAATGTAGGGAACGAAATATTCTCTTGCATCTCTTTTTTACATCAACAATACTTTAATACATCTCTTGTGACAACAATACCTTCAAATTTTGGGCTATGTTCAAGGGACCAGGCTTGGCCCAAAAGTTAGGTGGAAAGAATCTCTCTCTGTCCACACTTATACCAAATCCATCCCCACTACCACTTGTCTCCCTCCCCATCCTCATTTCATCTTTGATTGGGGCTTCTTATGGCCATGACAGCCAGTCGACTTGAATGGCGATGAAGGCACCAGCAACGGCAAGTGCGTTTTAATCACGCACTACAAAGGAGATATAGCATTCCTCTATAAGTATGGCAAGGACCAAATGTAAGCATCAGGCAACATGATAGTGTTCACCTCCAGTAGAGGACACTAATAGCATTTAGAGGTATGGAAGATTCCTAGCCATAGTAATCTGGCCATAGTAATCGAAAGAGGATCAACGAAAGCTGGTGCATTGGGTCTACGTGATTGTAAAGGGAAGGAGGATGGACAAGATATCATCATATTAGAAAGACCTACTTAAAAGCTCAACAACAATTCCAACAAACCTAACATGATACTAGAGTTGGGTTTTGCCCAGATTATTTCACCCATTTGTAAAATTCCATGGGCCCTTCCTAATTTGGCTTGTACGTCAGTAATTGTTTTATCAACCCACGTTCATGATCTCTATATATATGATCTTCCTCCATCTATAAGTTTAAATTTTTAAAACAATTGGTTTGGTCTCATAAATCTTTCAAGCTCTTGCAAATCTTTCTCTCAGGTTCCGAACTTTTAATTAATAAACAAATCACAATCCAAATTATAAAAATGCTCCACTGTAGAGAAGAAAAATGTTCTCCTGCATCTATTTTATACATCAACAATATTTTAATAGGTCTCTTTGCAATAACAATACCTTCAAATTTTTGGGCTATGTTCGAGAGACCAGGCTTGGCCCAAAAGTTAGGTGGAAAGAATCTTTCTCTATCCATGGTGATACCAACTCCATCCTCACCACCATTAATCTCCCTCCTCCTCCTCATTTCATCTCCAACCGGGGCTTCTCATGGCCATGACGACTGGTCGGCCTACACAGTGATGAAGCGACCCCCAACAGCAAGTGTGTGACCATCATGCATGACAAAGAAGATATGGCATTCCATTTTAGGTATGGCAAATGGCAATGACCAAAGCCCAAAACTTCACCAACGTATTTCAGATACTTGACTGGGTTTTATTTCTTCCTCAGCCTCTAATTTCTATTTTATGTATGGACTTTCCATCTAATGGCGCCCCTTTTATGGGCTAGTGATGGAATTATTATCATTCGGCAAAAAAAAAAAAAAAAAAAAAAACTAGTGAGAATATTTAGAAGTCACCACATGTAAAGTAACAGATGATTATTGACCCTCAATTAGTAATGAGAAGTTCATTTCTCTTACGATAATTTAAGATAAATGACTATTTCAAGATTATTGATTGGTGTTATGAACTCTAAAAATTAAATTACAACAAAATTGGTCGAATTACAATTTGTTGGAGTTATATCAAAAAGGGGAAGAACTATAAAGTATGACTTTTAATGCAAAATTACAACATTGTTAAAAGGAGTAAGCATCTCTTAAGACAAAATCGTTTACCTTATAGGAAGCAATATAATATATCTTTAAAATGAGCACTTTGAATTGAAACTAAGGTTCGGGAATTAACTTGTTGCATCATAGATGTCAAATAAAGTCCACGGATCATGTTCTATATTAGCAAAGTAGGTTTTAGTGTTGTAAATCACCTTTTAATCCATAAATTTCTAGTAAGTATATAAATTCGTCTTATACTTTCGGAATGAAAAATCCAGTACAAAGATTTTTCTCTGGAGCGAAAACAGACACGTGCACTTATCCCGCTCCCTGGTTCAGACAACTGGACAAGACCTTTGACGTGATCAAACCCCAACGGGCAAACGTCGCAGCATTCCCAGCGAATCTCGCTTCTGAAAATTATGCGCGCGACGCATGCTCATGTCAGAAAGTTAACGACAAAGCGTGACTGTACTGGAAATGTTTCTAGGAGCATTGGCAAACGTTGCCGATCGTGTTTTCCTCGCGGCGATCGCCCTGATCAACTCAAGAGCGCTGCGCGCTGAAATCGTGGAGCGCATGATCTCGTTTCGCCACCTTCGACGTGGGCTCTCCAAGTTCAGCTCAAGAAGACTGCTCTCCACCTCTTGCGCTCTCGATCACGGCGGAACCCACGAAGCCAATGCGTCTTCCGTGGCTTCCCTCCTCGCGCAATCTCGACAGCAGCCCGATTCGCCGAGCTCAACCCAAGCCCACGCCAAGATGGTGGCGACCCTCTTGTCCGAATGCGATGACAGGTGAGGTTTGAGCCGGATACACGCCCATGTGATCTGCTCCCGCTTGCTGGACTCGAATCCCATCGCGTTCCACTGGAACAACATCATAAGAGCGTACGCGAGGCTAGACGCCCCGAGAAAGGCGATGCTCGTGTACACGTTCATGGCGAGGGCGGGCGTTCCGCCGGATTCTTACACTCTTCCGATTGTCTTGAAGGCGGTGTGCCAATCTTTTGATTTTGAAGCTGGCAGGCAGGTCCATGGTGTCGCCGTGAAACATGGGTTGGAGTGGAATGAGTTCTGCCAGAGCGGGTTCATCAGTTTGTACGCCAAGGCGGGAGATTTCGGTGATGTGCGCAAGGTGTTTGATGAAAATGCTGACAGAAAGTGGGTTCTTGGAATGCCATGATAGCGGGTCTTGCCCAAGGTGGGCGCTCCAGGGAGGCTATTGACCTGTTTATAGAGATGCGGAGAAGTGGCTTCGTGTTGGATGACGAGAATTTGGTCAGCGTAACATCGGCTTGTGGAAGCATTAGGGACCTAGATTTGGCACTTCAATTGCACAAATATGTTTTGTGTTAAAAAAACAGAGGAGATGCAGATATACACAAGAGCAGCGTTAAAAACAAAGAAAAACAAAGGAGATACTGATATATACAAAAACAGAGGAACTGTCTGCAAAACCACACACATAAAAACTGACGCCATAGCCTTTATATAGGCTTTACACAAACAAATAGCCACTATAGCCCACTAACTTCACACGTACAGCAACCAATCCACATAATAGAAGTGCTTAATAGACTATTAACACATAAAAAACAAGCCAAAAACATTGACTTGTTCAACATTCCCTCCCTTAAACTGATGTTGCAAACAATCAGTTTAAAGGACCTCCTCTCAATTTGGAATATCCAACAAACGAACACCAAGGAGCTTTCTTAGATTCTGAGACATGGACAACTTTAGGAGCTTGGTGAATATATCAGCCACTTGATCTTCACTTCTACAGAAAACTGGCTCAACTACTTCATCCTTTGTAAGATCTCTCAAGAAGTGGTACTTCACATCTATATGCTTGCTCCTCCCATGTAGAACTAGATTTTTGGACAGCTTGATAGCTGAGCTGTTGTCATAATAGATTGTAGTTGCTTCTTGTTGTTTGAACTGAAGCTCTCCAAGAATCTTCCGTAACCATATGGCTTGATAGGCGCATGAAGTTGCAGCAACAAATTCTGCTTCAGTTGTTGATAAAGTAACAATTGATTGCTTCTTTGAAAACCATGAAACCGCCCTTGAACTAAGCATGAATACATACCTTGAAGTACTTCTATCATCAACATCTCCAGCATAATCACTATCTATAAACTCAAACAAATTTGACTTTTCTCCCTTTTTATAGAACAACCCAAAATTTTTAGTTCCTTGCAAATAACAAAAAATCCTTTTTGCAGCTTGTAAATGTAACTCTGTTGAGTGCTCCATATACCTGCTTATAAGGCTCACAACATGCATGATATCTGGTCTTGTCCCCGTCAAATACATCAGGCTTCCAACAATTTTCTTGTAGAGAGTGCTATCCACCTTACTTCCTTTAGGATCTTTCAAGAGCTTCAATCCAACTTCAGTTGGAGTAGTCACGGGGTTACAATTATTCATTTGAAACCTATCCAAATTCTCTTGAAGATACTTCTTTTGAGACATAAAGATTCCAGCTGCAAATTGAATTACTTCTATGCCCGGAAAATAATGCATCAATCCAAGATTAGTCATCTCAAATTCATCCATCATAGACTCCATGAATTTGTCAAACATGGCACTATTACTCCCAATAAAAATAAGATCATCCACATATAAGCATACAAGAAGCAACTTTCCACCATCACCAATTTTAATAAATAGTGTATGCTCATATGGACATTTTCTAAAACATTTCTTCAAAAAATAGGCATTAATGCAACTATACCAAGCTCGGGGAGCTTGTTTTAACCCATATAGTGCCTTTTTAATTTATAAACTTTATGTTCACTACCGAGCTTCACATAACCAGAAGGTTGATCAATAAATACATTTTCTTGAAGATCACCATGCAAGAATGCTAACTTCACATCCAATTGGAAGATAGGCCGTGAATTCTACGCTGCTAATGTAATTACCAATCTAATTGTGTCAAGTCTTGCTACAAGTGCAAATACTTCTTTGTAATCCACTCCAAATTCTTGCTTGTAACCTTTCGCCACCAAACGCGCCTTATACTTGTCAACTTCATCATTCTTGTTCAATTTTGTCTTGTACACCCACTTGACTTTGATTGTTTTGTGTCCTTTTGGAAGATCTATCAACTCCCAAGTGTTATCTCTCTCAATAGCTGCAATTTCTTCATCCATTGCTATCCTCCAATTTTCTTTTTGTACTGCTTCATCAAAGGTTGTTGGATCACAATCTGAAAACAAAGAAAAATGGGTAAGTGGATTTTCATGTTGATCATCTCCTGTTACTTCATAGTCACTCATCCATACAGGCCTCCATCGAACACAATGAGGTCGATCTTTAGGTTCTGCACCTGCTACTGTACTTTGGACATTGCCTGTGGTGATTTGGGTTGTTGTGGGTAGCTGCACCAGCTCATCTTCTTCTTCAAAATTCGTTGGAATTTGCTTATCAACACCTTGCTCACCCCACGGCCAAGTTTGTTCTTCATCAAAAATCACATCACGACTAATAATGATTTTCTTGGTCATAGGATCATAAAGTTTATAGGCTTTTGATTGATCACTAATACCAAGAAAAACACATTTGACTCCCTTGTCATCTAGCACCTTTCTCTTCTGGTCAAGAGCATGGGCGGAGGCAATGCACCCAAAAATTCTAAAGTGATCTACTGTAGGTCTTTGGCCGCTCCATGCTTCTTCCGGTGTCATATTTTGAACAGCTAGAGTGGGACTTCTATTTAAAATATGAATACTCCAATTAACTGCTTCAGGTCAAAAACTTTTTGGAATTCCACTTTCCATCAAGAGACTTTGCACCATATTCATAATGGTACGATTCTTCCTCTTACATACGCCATTTTGCTATGGTGTATAGGCTGCTGTAAGTTGTCTCTTGATGCCATACTTCACACAAAAATCTATAAACTCAAATGAGTTGTACTCTCCATCACGATCCATGCGAAGGACATTTATTTGATTTCCTCCATCCTTTTCAACAAGTGCTTTGAAGTTCTTGAAAGCTGCAAAAGCTTCAGATTTTTCTTGCAAAAAATACACCCAAATCTTCAGGCTAAAATCATCGATGAAGGTAATGATATACTGTTTACCTCCGTTGGAAATTGGAGATATTGGTCCGCAAATATCTGAATGAACCAACGCTAACAACTTTTTGCTCTCCATGATTTTCTTTGTGGAAATTGAGCACAATGTTGCTTGCTAACAACACAATCTTCACAAATTTCCAAAGGAGTAGAAATTTGAGGAAGACCCTCCACCATCTCTTTTTTATATAGTGTTCGCAACCCACCAAAATTAAAATGCCCATAGCAAAAATCCCATAACCAAACTTCCTCCTTCAATCTTGCAGAGAAACATGAATTTGTAGTGTTGTGGAGATACAGTGAAAACATCCGATTACTCGTCATTTTGACTTCGGCAATTAAACCCAACTTTTCATCTTGGATTCTGCAAATCCCACCTTTAATAGAGATTTCATATCCCTTCTATTGCAGTTGACCAGCACTTAACAGATTAGTCTTCAATTCAGGGACATACAATACATTTGAGATGGTTTGTACCGAAGCCCCTTTTGGATGAATTACCACCGTTCCTTTCCCCATCACCGACACAATGGAATTGTCACCAAACTTTATGGTGTTTTGTATGTTTCGTCTAGATTAAAAAAAAAAAACATTTTTTTGTCTCTACACATGTGATTGCTACAACCAGTATCGAGATACCACATGTTTAGTTGAGTTTCTTCCTTCTCATGGCACACCATCAAAAGAGATACTTCTTCTTCTTTTTCAGCAAAGTTAGTTCTTTCAATTCTTTATTTGTTCAAATTAGTTCAACATTCAGATTTGTAATGCCCATACCTGTGGCATCTAAAACACTCCACTTTGGATTTATCTACTGACCTTGGCCTAAAACCAGTTGAATGTCGTCCTCCACGACCTCTTTCTCTCTCTTGGAAATCATGATAGGAATAGCTTTCAGACTTTTGATCAAAGCTGAAGTTGCTGCAATAGTTGTTCCCTCTTCCTCTGCCTCTTCCTTCGTTCACCCTTGCTACTAATGAACAATGATCTCCAATTAAGACATTGAAAGCTTGCTCTTCCGTCTCTTGTTGTAGGAGTTTTTGTTCATGAAGTAATAAGGATCCTTGTAACTCATCAATGGAAAGTTCTTCAATGTCCTTGACTTCTTCTATGGAACAAACAATAAAGTTGAACTTTGGTGTCAAAGATCGAAGAATCTTTTCAACAATGGTGACATCCTCCATCTTGTCGCCATGAATCCGCATCTTATTAACTAATGCTATTGTCTGAAAGAAGAAATATGTGATTGTCTCTCCCGACTTCATTTGTAGCATTTCAAACTCAGAACGAAGCGTTTGAAGCTGCTGCCTCTTTGCTCTTGTTGAGCCTTGATACTTTCTCTTCATGGAATCCCATATTTGCTTGGAGGTATCTTTGCAAAGAATTGTCTCCAAAATGGATCTTCAATTGCTTGGAAAAGGTAGTTTTTGGCCTTGAGATCCTTCAATTTTAATGCATCCAAAGCCGTTCTTTGCGCTGCCATTAACATAGCTCCTTCATTGGATTCGGCAACTCCCGAAGAAACAACATCCCAATACTCCTTGGACTTGAGAAAATTCTCCATTAGCATACTCCAATGATCATAGTGACCATCAAAGTGTGGAATAGCAAGTTGTAGAAATGTTTCTGAGGCCATCGATGCTGCTCGTTGCAGAGAAGTGGAGAGGATGCAACTGGTGGCTCTGCTTTGCTCGGCAGTTTGGGATCCTAATTGTCAACGCTAGCTAGAGGTCGTCTGGCTATTCCTATCCTTCTATGGTAACAAGCTCGTTGAAGCGGTGAAGAACGACTTTGGATTTGCCCTTGATCGGAGCTCCGGAATCCGGGATAAAACTCCGACGACAAGGCTCCCCTTTGCTTGAGAACCTCGATATACCAACTTCCTCTTTGCCTCCGCGAAATATCTTTCTCTCTGCTCTCTGCAATTTCCACGCTCACCACACCAGGAGAAAGATCTCCTCGTAAAATGTTGTCGCAAAACTCGACAATTTGCCCAAAGATCCATCCCAACGAAAGCAACCCACTTAGAGTTTCTGCCCAACGGAGGGCTCTGATACCAGTGTTAAAAAAACAGAGGAGATGCAGATATACACAAGAGCAGCGTTAAAAATAGAGAATAATAGAGGAGATACTGATATACACAAAAATAGAGAAACTGTCTGCAAAACCACACACATAAAAACTGACGCCATTGCCTTTATATAGGCTTTACACAAACAAATAACCACCACAGCCCACTAACTTCACACGTACAACAACCAATCCACAAAATATAAGTGCTTAATAGACTATTAACACATAAAAAACAAACCAGAAACATTGACTCATTCAACATTTTTCAGGCTAAAAATAGTGAGAAAGCTGATATTTTGATGTTCAACTCCCTTATTGACCTGTACGGTAAATGTGGTCGGATGGACTTAGCATACAAAGTTTTCCTTGGGATGGAGGAAAGAAACGTATCATCCTGGACTTCTATGATCGTGGGTTATGCAATGCACGGGCTGGTAAGTGATGCTGTTGAATGCTTCCGTTGCATGAGAGAGGCTGGCGTGAAGCCTAATTTTGTGACCTTTGTTGGAGTACTTAGTGCTTGTGTACATGGAGGGATGGTGCAAGAGGGAAAATGTTACTTTGATATGATGCAGAAATATTATGGAATAAGGCCTCGTTTACAGCATTATGGTTGCATGGTTGATCTGTTTGGTCGAGCTGGAAGGTTTGATGAGGCTAAAGAAATGGTGGAAGGGATGCCGATGAAGGCAAATTCAATTATTTATGGATGTCTGTTGGGTGCTTGTGAGAAGCATGAGAACGTGGAAATTGGTGAATGGGTGGCTTAGCATTTGCAAGAGTTGGAACCATGGAATGACGGTGTTTATGTAGTATTATCCAATATTTATGCCAGCAGAGGTATGTGGAAAGAAGTGGAGGAAATGAGAGCGGTGATGAAGCAGAGAAGACTTGCTAAGCTTCCAGGTTATAGCTTGGCAACAAATTCAGAATGATAGTTGATAGATTGAAGTTCTCGGTTTTCATAGCTATGCGAATAGTAGTTAGTTGATGGCACCCTGGAATTATCAAAGTTTAGTTCATACAATCTTCACAAGTGTCCTTTTCTTCTTTGGAAAGCCATAGTGAGGAAAGTTTTTGTGTGGTTTGGAGGAAAATATTTTTTTGCCCTTGTATTGCAAGAGCCAATAATGCAATAGTGTCTAGCTGATTTTAGCCTAACTTAATAAGAAGGAAACCAATTCATGAGCACATCTTGGTGAGGTACTCTATCAAGAAGAATCTTTTGGATTTTCTCTTACTGGGAAAAAGCATTAAATGAGTCAACCACGTCAGATAAGAAGCTATGAAGGGAAAATGCATGATGCATTAATAAATTGACGTTCACGGTGCTAATAGTATGTGAGCTGCTTCAGACAAGGCAGAGACTGGAAATCTGATGAATTTAGTGGAGAAAAGCGGCAAGGTTTCTTATGGCAGGTTGCTCATAGTTTCAGTCTGCTCTATAGGACATTCTTTTTGTCTCTTCCATATTAACTGCTTCAATTATTTTATTTGCAGCTCTTTCAGATAAATTAATAGCACTCACCTTTCGCATCTGTTCTTATTTAATATGAGAATCAATTGATGTATTAGCTCACTATTTTGGCTTTCAAGCTGCAATTAATTCCAATATTGCCTCTTTCTTCCAATGAAAAGAGAAAAGGAGGAGTGGGGGACACTTCACTGACTTGCCGGCTACCCCAGAATGCTTGAATGAAGCACTTTTTCCAGATTCTTGCTTTATAAGATCTGGACACAATGCCTATTTTCTAGAGCCCATTCTGTCAGATGAGTCATATTCCTCCTGGCAGATCTGTTGGTCCTGGTTTACAGTCAATTCATTCTGGATGGTATCAGAAGAGGAATTTACGGCTATCAGTTGGTTATCTTCCCTTGCAGACCATTAATTAATATAATTGAAGAGATGACTGTTACAGACAATGTTCCTCCGATCATTTGGTTAACAGCCAGATGCCACATCTCCAATCATGCTACTGCACATGTATATAAGTTGAAAACACAATATTTGTATCAGAACTGGCTTCTAGGCTCACATATTACTAGAAAAAGTTCTTCCCTCTCTGCAGAAGGACTAAAGTGTCTGTCGAATTGCAAAATAACATTGAAGGTTGACACATGGAGCCATTCGATTTCAGATTAGAATTCTTGTAAGTAGGGACGAAGTTACTGTTTTTCAAGTCAAGTTTCTTCTGTGTGGTATTTTGTGGTAATGGAATATAACAGGAACACTTTGGAAGGGACTGGAATTTAATTGCATTGCATAGGTGACTTTCCGCCGTTGGATACAGAAGGTGTGCAACTTGTTGAGCTGCACTCTTTCACAGTTGCCCAGATTATTGGAAATATCCTATCAATGCATTTGTGCAAGAAAGACAAACATGACAAGTGAGATTTATGCCCCTTGTGTGGATAGATAAGCCTCCATTCTTTCTGCCATGCGTTGGAGAGCAGAACCATAGAGCTCTGTCAGACCTTTCTCAGTCCATCCTTCAATTGGATTTGCAACAAAGGACCAAGTTATAGCGGTTGCTTCTTTTTCAGCATCTTTCACTTGTGTGAGTTCAGTTGTTGCCACTAAAGATTTGAACCCATTCATATTACTATCCATGTTCTCATAGCTGAAGCTTTTGTTGACAGGATCAATAGCGAGCAGCTTCTCCAGTGCCCAGTTGGTGACTGCCTCCTCCGAACTGTCCTTGGAGATTTTCATGACAGCAGAATATCGGACGCAGCCAGGCTGATCCGATACGCCTTCGACTCCGTAGCACACATCTATCATGGGGAGCCACTCGTGGAGGTTGAAAAAATCCTACAGTAGTGACCATATCTGGTCCGGACTGGAGCCTCTCACTCGGGCACTAACCTTTATTTCCCACTTCTTCTCTGCTTCACAGGCCATGGCAATGCAGGCTTCAGGCTTCAGCAGTTAGCATTTAGCGTTTGATTGAACAATACTGAAATAGTGAAAGCATTAGTTGTCAGGGTACGAGAAAATATAAGTGTTGGACAAGTGCTCATAGGTTGGCTTCAGTTGGTCAGTGGATGTTCGTGGGCGGGTGCTATGGTGTCCCATGAACATGTGAGATATACTCAGAGCACTTCTCGTCAGTTTGTGAAGAGACAATCAGGAAGTGGCACGGGAATCATGCAGGCCCAAAAGAAAAATAATTGTTTAAAAATGACGAGCCTCGACGATCAAACAATATAAATGTGATTAAATGAAAACTAATAAATTCAGGGCACGTTTGGTAACGATTCTGTTTCCAGGAATAGAAATAATTTTTTTTTTATTCTGTTCTTTGGAATAATTTCTGAGCAAAAAACATGTTTGGTAACTACATAAAATTTCTATTCCAATTTTAAAATTTTATCAAATTATAGAAATTCTATTGATTAATTATATTTATACTAAGTAATAAACATATTAACTAATCAAATTTTTATCAAATAGTAAATAATAAACTATAGTATAAATTATAATTACAAATACTAAATAATAAATTAAAATACAAAATTAAATATGTATTCTATAAATAGCAAAATTTAAATTCATACTTCAAATATTTTTTTATTTTTTAAATATTTTTTTTTTTTGTTTCCTTTCTTCCTCCCCTTCTTCTTCTTCTTCTCCAAGGTGGCTAGTTGCTAGCCTTGGAACAACTGGTGATCGGCCAAACAAGGGCCGGCGACCCCTAGCGAGGCTGGCCCTCGTTGGTCGAGCCTTGTCTACAGCTGGATGAGGCTCGCCCAACCCCACCAAGGCTCGACCTTGCCAGTGGCCAAGCGGCCTCGCTAGGGCTGGGTGAGCCTTGCTAGGGTTAGGCGAGGCTCACTTAGCCACCGGCAAGGCTCGACCTTGCCAGATCATGAGATGCACCTAGCCTCGCCGAGGCTTGGCGTGGGCGAGCTTGTTGGACCGGTTGTCGGTAACCAGCGGCAGTGGGCAGCGGACGGTAACCACGGCAGTGGCGGCAGATGAAGAAGAAGAAGAAAAGGGAAGAAGAAGAACTTGATTCTTAGATTTGTTCTCGGGACCAAAAATCAACTTTTTTTTAATTCTTGATTCTGTTTCAAATTTACTTCCGGGAACAAAAAAATAGGAATTTGTTCCCGAGAACAAAAATTTTACTAAACATGATTATGTTCCAAACCTACTCCCGGGAACAAAAAATCATAATCATGGCATGTTTAAATGGTTACCAAATAGGCCCTTAGACATGATAAAATAATTGATTCTAGTTGATTGTAATTAGTTTAGGGGATTTTTTCTTTTATATTTTTCTTAATCAATTCTTATTGATTGTGATTGATATTTTTCTACTTTAGATAGTCATCCTATAAATGTATTCTTCATTTGGTGGGAACTGAATATTATATTTGCCTGTCATCACAATTCTCAATTGCTAGCAAGGGAAACAATCATCCCGCCGTGTAGTGTTTTTAAATCTTTAGTGGTCGTTGCCTCTCTCTTTCACTATGCAGGCTTCAAACTTCAGCAATCAGTAATTAAGTAGCTAACTTAACGGAGTTGTTAATAGGCACTTCTCAGCGTGTTCAAATACCGAAAGCACATATACGGTGCGTTGGCAGTGCACTGAAACAAATGTTGACATGAGCCGTAATTAATGTTAAATCGATTTATTGATCCCTTGCATGCTGGTTGCTTTCGATTCTATCATTTTGAGAAAAGCATGAGACAGCCTAGCCATGATGGACTGATTCTGCAAAAGGATGGTGTCCTAATGCTTCAGCAAAGTAGTTTTCATCATATAAAGATCAGCAGAGATTAGGACACCTAGAGTACCATAACTTGGTATGGAGGGACACTTAAGTGCCATAACTTTGAAATGGTATACTTAAGTGTCAATATCGGAATAAAATGGAACACTTAAGTGCCAATCCGGCCAAAAACCGGCCAAAATGCGGACATGGCATTTTCCGACGACATGCTTAACCGACGTGGCAATTTAGTATTAAAAAAAAAAAAAAGCACACGTGGAGGAGGAAAACGACGTTGCCTCATCCATTGTGCCTTTGGCCAAACTAAATGACGTCATTTTTCCTTAGTGCTAAATGACGTCGTTTAGCTTATTTGGATTTTAACCATTCGTCCATCGGTTCCCACCAAATCTGACGTCCTCTCCATCGCCGTTCATAGCTTGCCATTTGCAAGTCGCCGTTCCCAGGTCATCACTCGCCGTTATCGATTTGCTCAGGTTTTTTCTTTTCTTCCTCTCCCCTGTGGTGAAACTAAGGCTCCGACTTGTTTATTAGGGCTCGGATTTGAAATTTGGAGGCCAACTTTCCCAGCTTAGGCTTGGATGGTATTAATGTGAGATTTATGGCTCAAATGTGGTGCTAGAATCCTATTGGGGGGTTCGAATTGATAGTTTAGGATCGGCCTCGAAATGTAGGGCTCGGTGTAGGGCTCGACGTTGCCCCATCCAATGTGATGTGTGATTTAGGGCTTTGATGTTGAATTGTGATGTGTGAAAGTAATTTGTAGTGGTCGGATGTGAAATGTGCAATGGTGATTAGTGATTGGTGATTGTTAGGGTTCGGAGAATTGGACCTTGGACATATTCGAATCAAATCTCTTGTTGTCGTGGGGATGGGGACTTCTAGGTATTTTTTTTAATAAATTGCGTTGTTGAAATTGGTGTCATGAGGACCCATGCTTATCTGAGATCCCTCTCCATATTCTAAAAGAATGCGACGACATAATCAAAGTAGTTGTCGGGTGCCATCTCTATTTGTCCCGAGACCTCTTTTCAAGCTACAGCTATCAGACAACCTATGCATGTTCCCTCTTTCTTCTTTTCTTTAATAAAGAGTGTAGGGACCTCCACTTGCAATTGTCTGTTGTCTTTTGTGAATGTGGTCCCAAAAGTTAATTGTTTTTCCTCTTTTATTGTAGAAATGGCTCATGATAACGACTATGTTGCTATCATCATTTACTACGGTGGGGATTTTGTGATTGGGGAGGATGAGAGGGAGTATGAGGGGAGGAATGAGGGTACTATCTTTGTAGATATAAAGAAGGCATCTTATATTGAATTTGTTAGGGATATAATGACATTTTTGTATTGTATAGTACAAAAGTTGCTATACTGTGTTCTCGGGAAAGGCTTGAGAGATGGTTTGAGAGTTTTGGAAGATGATAATGGTTTTAGGGATGTTCTATATCATTATCTTCATGGCAAAGAGACGAAAATATTTGTTGAAAACAATAGTGATAGTGAGGATGAAGATAATAATAAAGATAGCACCCAAGTAGGAGAAGGAGGAGATGGTATTCAAGCTAGTACTGAGGTTAGGGATGAAGCAGGGCATGATGGACAGGACAGGGAGGAGAGGGACGCAGATGCTGTTCACCAAAGCGATAGTGACATAGGTGATGTCATCATCACTGAATTAGATTGGGAAGTAGCTGAATCCAGTGATGGTGATGATGATGATGATGATGAAGGGTTAGCTACTAAAAAATTATTAATTTTAAGTGACGACGATGATGAGGAGCTTACACAGTCAAGGAAAAAACAAAGGGACTTTTTGTCAGATAGATTTGCAACTTTGCAAGTAGATGATGAAGTTCCAAACTGAGACGAAGGCCCTGTAGATGTTGGTGTTACTGGCCAGGACAGATTATGAAGAAAGCATCAAAACCACTACTTCCTAGGACGAACTTGAAGATCAACGAGCTATGCGTAGAAGAAAAAGTAAGTTTCATTCTTACGATCCATCCGTTGCCTCTCCTACTTTGTCAATAGGTATGAAATTTTATGATGCAAAACAATTTAGGGAAGCTATACTAAAGAACTCCATTGATGCACAAAGAAATATTGATTTCATTATAAACACTAAGAAATTTGTAAGAGTTAGGTGTTCGCAGCAAAATTGTCCATGGAAGATTTACAGCGCGTTTGTTAAGAAGAGTGGGTCTTTCCGGATTAAAGCCTACCAAGAGGAACACACTTGTTCCATTAATTTTCAAAACAAAAGGGTAACAAATGCATGGTTGTCCAAGCACTTCTTCGATCTAATCAAGCTGATGCCCGAGATGAAAATTACTAATTTTAGGATGCTGGTGAAGGAACGTGTAGGCATCAATGTATCTAGGACTCAGTGCAAAAAAAGAAAGCAAAATGTGATAAAGATACTTATTGGTCAGTATGCTAAGGGATATGGGCAGGTGTGGGAGTATGCTTGGAAGTGTAGGTTGCAAAACCCTACAAGTAGAGTGTATGGAGAAGTGGTTGAGAGACCGCTTCCTAATCATGGGACCAAGTTCGATAAATTTTATGTGTACTTTGATGCATGCAGATGGGGATTTTTAGCTAGTTGTAGACGGATTATAGGATTGGACAACTATTTCTTGAAGGGCTTGTGTAAGGGAGAATTGTTGATAGAGATTGGAAAATATGTAAATAACCAAATATTCCCACTAGCTTGGGCTATTGTAAAGATTGAGAACAAGAACAATTTGTCCTAACTCTTGAAAATTTTGATGGCTGACTTGGAGATAACAAACGAGGAAGGGTGGGCATTCATGAGCGACCAACAAAAGGTAATGCTTGCTTTTTGAAAAATTTAGTCAATAGTTTGCTTTGTAATATGAACATGTAATTTACTCTAGCATTTCTTACTTTGAATTATTGTAGGGATTAGTTCCGGCAGTAGCCGAGTTGTTGTCCCATGCAGAACATCGAATGTGAAAATATCGAATCTGTGCGTAGCACATATACGAAAATTGGGCAAAGACCTACAAAGGGGATAAGCTGCAGTTGCAATTTTGGTAATTATCAAAGAGTGCAAACATGGCTGACTTTAGGATAACCAAAGAATGATTGCTTCAGTTGACAAAGGAATGTTGTGTTACCCTATTTCAACTAGAACCGAAGTATTGGTGCAAGGCATTCTTCAGTGAGGAATTCAAGTGCAATAATGTCGACAACAATATTTGTGAAGTATTTAATTCGAAGATAATAGATGCCAGATGCAAACTAGTCATCTCAATGCTTGAAGATATATGAGTTGCTGTTATGACTCGTCTGCAGAAACAAAGAGATGAGGCTGCAAAGTAGACAAGACAATATGGTCCTAGATTGCCAAGAAATTGGATGAGAACTTGGTTGCAAGTAAGCATTGTCATCCCATTTGGAATGGAGATGACGGATATGAGATAATGAAAGATACTAATAAGTATGTTGTCAATCTAGGAAGCAGGAAGTGTTCATGTAGAATATGGCAAATAAGTGAAATTCCATGTGCACATGTCATATGTGCCATCCAATTGAAGGGCGACAATACAGATGATTACATCGATGATTGATACCATAAATCAAAATACCTTGCTTCCTATCAGTTCATGATTCAGCCAATTAGAAATAGCAAGTTTTGAGAGCCCATGGATAATGAATCACCTCAACCTTTACCACTGAAGAAGAAAATTGGAAGAGCAAAATGAAGACGAAGAATGGCGAAGGGAGAGGTCTAAGGTCAGCAAAGAATGAGCAGGCAATATGCAAAGATAACGTGATCTTATTGTCGCCTAACAGGCCACAATATTAAAGGTTGTCAATTGAGGAAGCAACAACAACCGTTGAGGCAAGGTGAAGGGCCTAATGAAGAGACAGTTGGAGAAATGCAAATAGCGGGGCCAAGTGAGTCGATTATTCTTCAGTCGACAACTAGAACCCTAGTAAGTCATGAAATTTACTTTATATTTATGTTGCTTTGTCGTTTATCATAAAAATGTACATAATATCCTATTTGGTCTTGTATGTAATGTGTTTGTTAGGTCACAAGAAGAAGCTCGGTAAGTCATGAAACTGAACAGCCTATTCGAAGGCAGGGTAGAAGATGGCCAGCTAAAGGATTGGCCCAAGCAGCATCACGGCTAGTTCAGTCGACTGTTTTTCAGCAGCAAAAGAAATACCCAGTGGTAAATTCAACCATTTGTATTCAATTTGTCATTTTCTTTACATTATTATATGTCCCGATATTATATTTATGATATCTTTTGCCTCTTTCTCAGATTTGAAGAAAGCAAATAGGAACTCAACTACCAATTGAAAGGGCCATCACAAGAGCCACCTCAAGGGTCACCACAGGGGCCACTAGAAGAATCACAATCACTACAGGGGGCACCACAAGTACCACCACTAGGACCACCAGAACGCCCAATAGAAAGAGGTGTCACTGAAGTTGAAGGGCTACATAGAAGGATAACTAAAAGAAGGCCAGGTGAAGGGGCAGCTACACAAAGGCCATCTAGAAGACACCCAGTTGAATAATTGGTCGAAGAAGCCTCAACTGTAGCTGAAAGGTCCAAGAAAGCAAGAAAAAGAGCCAACAAATCACAAATTCCTGAAAATGATGCTCCTATTCAAACAAGAGGGGCACTTGGAAAGAGGTTAAGATAATATAGCTATGGCCTTTATATAGATTAGCGTACTTGAACAATTATTCTGAATGTAAGTTTTATTGGTTGCATTTAATTTAATTTATGCTGTAGACTTTTGCTGATAATTTATTGTTTTTTTGTAGCCTAAGAGAAGTTCAGAGGTTCTTATCTCAGGCCCAACTCAAGAATCAACGGTTGCACCAACAAAAAAGAAAACATCAACTACGCCAACAAGAAAGAAGAGAAAGAATCCAATTGCAACTCCTTTTGAATCAATTCGGCCTGAGACATTTGCAGCTCCATCTAAGTTAGTGGATACTGAGAAGGTTGAAGAAGAAGTTGCACTTCCAATTAGAAAGAGTGCAAGAATTATGAATCAAATGAAAGGCCCATCAAAATGAGCACGAACAGGGGGTGTCGTGCATATTGATTGATGAGATGGGACATGATAGATAGGATTTGTGAAACTTAGGAGTCAAAATAGTTATGTAAACGTTAATGTTATAATAACACTTGCTATAGATGGTTATCTTTTTTTTTTCTTTAGTTTGAGATTGATGTTGTGAGACTTAATTTCAATATCAATAAAATGATTTTGCGTTGCTTGTCAATTTTTGTTGTTTATCATGGATTCTGCTTTTACTTGTTGCTGCTGTTGTTGGTGTTCTGTGGTGGTAGCTAGAGTAATGGTGTGGCTGGTGGTGGTGGATGTTGATGTTTGATGGTAGTGAGTTTGTTGTTGAGGTGCTAATGTGGTGGCTGGGGGGCTAGTGTGGTTGGTGGTGATGCCCAGTGATTATGAGTTTGTGGTAATAGTTATAGGCTTATGTTGTACCTACACCTGGTGCAAATGTGTAGTTTGCACATCTTACACCATGTGTACTGGTGCAAGCTAGTGCAAGCTGAGGCTTGTACTAATACCTTATGCAACAACACCACCAGCATGGTGGTGGCTAGAGCGCCTAGTGTGTAGTGTGGCTAATGGTAATGGTTGGTGGCGTAGCCGGTGGTGGTGGTTGGCGCAATTTTTAGAGAAAACCACAAAAAATTGGCACTTAACTGGTCATATTCTAAAAAACTTAGCACTTAACTGTTCAATTTTTATTACAAGGGACACTTAACTGATCACTTTAATAATAACTTGACACTTAAGTGATCTTTTTTTCATCATGACTAGCACTTAAATGATTACTAAATACAACTTATGGCACTCGGGTAATCACTCATGTTTGTCTTGTGTATAAGTTATTTTTTTGTCGAAGTCTTGTGTATATGTTGGCCTGCATCAAAACAGGGAAGATGATGGTAATTTAACTTATGGCAACTCCATATGACAGCACAAACAACAACAAAGCCACAATGATCATGTGGAACAACACAAACTTCTTCGCATCTTTCAAAAAGAAAAAAAACCTACGTTTAATCCAAAACAATACCATTTTTAACTATGGCAGTCGAAGAAACTTTTCTCATTTTCAAGTGCTTTACATTTCATCATAAAGTACAATAGAAAACAAAACAACATCATAATAAACGCTCAATAACACTTTCGTTCAATTTTCATCATTGAAAATTTATTCTTGAAAAGTTTAGTTGAAGATGCTTGAGCATGCATTAAGATTTCATTCTTAAAAATTTTAACTGAAAATGCTTGAGCTTGCATTGAGTCAACATCGTCCAAGTCGTCCACGATCACAAATGGAGATTGTTGTCCTAGGTTTGGGCTATTTTTATTCGTGTTTTCTCTTGTCTTTTGTATTATTCTTTATGAAGTAAATCTAATATCACCTCTGTGGCTCGGTTAGAGAACTTCGCATCAACCCATTTGAAGTATTTGCACTCCGACGCTTCTTTATATCAAGCGCATCCATAAAATCTTCTCCCATGATTGATTTGAGTCCACGATATTCTTCTTGGACTCGGTAACCCACAAAAACAAAAATGCTGGCCTTCTCCTTTGCTTCGGTGAGAGGAAATTAAGGCATTGCTGTGAGTCATGCTCTCCATTTCCAAGATTCGATGAAGGAATTTTGGGCAAATGAAAATTAGAGTTCGAGACTTGGATTTAAGCACTTCAATAGGGATTTTGGCGGATTTAAGGTTTTAGATTTGGGGCATTTGAGGAGACGACGTCGTTTTTGGAAGATTTGGATCTTTTATTATGCAGATGACGTCGTTTCTTGTGAGTTAGAGCCGACTCAGCTCTCTAGCGAGCCACGTAGGCAATAAAAAATAATAAAATATTACCACGTAGGATTTCCGACAAAGGTCGCCGGAAATGGCACTTAAGTGTCCCACTTTTCAAAGAAAGTGGCACTTAAGTGTACTGTTTTGAAGTTATGGCACTTAAGTGTCCCTCCATGTCAAGTTATGGCACTTGGGCTGTTCTTCTACCAAGATCAACATATCAGCTGTTTCCTAGGTTAACAACCAAGAGACAATGTGGTGGATCTTGTTTAGAGGACATTGGTTGCAAGATCCCATGCTAAGTTGTGTGCACATTGGTTGTTTGTTTTTTTTGGTAAAGGTAATGGATACACATTGGTTGTTTGTTTGTAAAAGATAAAAATAAAAATAAAAATAAAAGATGCTTTTTCCATGTCTCACTTAGGAAAGTTGGGAGGAGATTGGCAACTTTTCTTCTAGTTTGTTTAAAGAAAAAGAATGGATTGTGGGCTAAACCCACAATAACTGCATGTGGGTGCACAAGTTTGGCGTAGTCTAATTAGCACTAACCTCTTTATTTTATTTATTAATTTTTTTTGTACAATTATCTTATTAACCTTTATTAGTTGAAATGTTATATTTTTCATTCAGTGTTTCTGGAAATTATGAAATTTAGAATTTTATTTTACAAAAATAGTTGTTTTTTATTATCTTTTATTCGAATTTTATATATCTTTTGAAGATACCCTTTGAAAATTACCTTGTTCAATTTGCAACTTTCCCGAAGGGATATCTTTGTTCATTTTGCAACTTTTCGTAAAGTGATACATTTGTTTACTTTGCAACCTTTTCTAAAGGGTTGCCTCTTTTCATTAAAACCTAGATAAATATCTTGATGATAATTGCTAATTACTGTCGCGACCAATTTTTTCGAAGGTGAATCACCTATGGTTTGGCTAATGGATTGTTAAGCCTAGACTTAACTCGGGCTCTCCCAAGCCCATACCAATTCGCGACTTAGGTTTGAATTGTTAACATGCAATTGAATTTTAACTAAGAATCGCCACTAATCCATCTTTGGTGGGTCGATTAGAAACCCTAATAAAGTAACGGGAGATTTACTTTACTCCTACGAACCAGAGACTAAGGATACAGGGACTTGGTTACGTTAGATTTCTCTAACGCCCTTTCGATACCTCTCTTTTTATTTTGAAAAATATTTAGCAAACAATTTAGATTGATTTTAAATCTATTTCCCTAACATGTTAGGTGTTCATGCAGGTGCGCAAACTACCAATTTAACACCCAAGAAAGCAATTAAATAATGCAGAACTTACCTCAAAGCAACGAAAGCATCTGCAATGTTAAATTAAAATCCACATCAACAACCCTAGATATGGTTTCTAATTAACACGCAATTTTGTTTTGTTTTCACTTAATTAATGAAAATCATGCAATATGCAATGCAATATTAACTAAATGACCTAATTCTAATGACATGTAATTTCTAATTAAATGGGCCTAGCAAAAATACCAAATGGCATGCATCTCAATGAATCTAATCCTAATGACGTGTGTATGACACTTTTTCCCTTTTCCTAAAAGAATGCATTTTACCCTAAATAATAAAACTAATTTAACCTATGACATTTTTTGTATTTTTTATGAAATTTAGAATTAAAAAAATGTGAAAATTATCTAACTAGATTAAGATTCTAATTAAATTATATTAGGAATTAGGTTGAGCCAAATCCTAATTTAAACTAAAATATTATCTTAACCTAAATAATCCTAAAATGCAATCTATTTGATAAAATACCTAAACCTATAATAAATTAAGGAAAACATCATCTAAAATTAAACTAAATGCAATTTCACCCTAATATGCAATGACGTGCAAAAAATGCCCTAATTTTACATGACATATGCATAATGACTTTTTTTTGTGTTTTTCCTTTTTTATTAATTTCGAAATTTTTAAATTAAAAAAAAGGCCTCATGCAACTTAAATAAAAGAAAAAACTAGCATCCTAAACAAATGCATTTTTTTGGATTTTTTCGTTTTTTCAAAAATTCGAAATAAATAAATTTCCTATTCTAAACATGCAGGATAACCCTAAAACGATGAATATTCTAAAACAAACCTAATCTAACTCAGATTTTTTCGGATTTTTCTTTTCTTTTACGGGAGATATCAAAATAAGACATCAAGAACAGCACGGCAACAAATCAGGCAATATATCATCCATGTCCATTTTGGAAATAAATTGACGAATCGTATCTCGCGCATGAGATCGGATTGGCCAATTTTCAAATAAAATCGCGAATCGTATCTCGAGCCTGAGATCGGATTGGCGATTTTTCCGTGCGATTGCGAGTCGTATTTCGAGCATGAAATCGAACTGTCAATCATACGCACGTTGCGAAATTAGGAAAATTTCCTAATTCATGAGGGATCAAGAGATCTTTTGGATATGGCAATATCGATTAAACATTCAAAGAAAGATTGCGATATTATGAATTAGGCAACGAGATATATGAAAATCAAATTGATTGAGAGTCTTACCTAATTCACGATGTCACGCGGGTGACCCTTCAAATTCGGATGGATGATGGGTCACGGAAATCACAATGAGGAAGGCCGGCGATCAGTAGCATGCACGGTTGCTCAGTAATAGTCAGGCGTGTTCCACAAGACCGAGTATTTGGAATTCTATTTGAGAACTTCAGCTTCTTTTCACTTTGCTATCAAGCTTCACCTTTTGCAAGTTCACATCGTGCGCCCACTATTCTTTCACTCGCAATTTGGTGTCTTTTGTTTGACCAAGTCTCAAGCTCCACTTGTCGCGACCTCTTTTTTTCGGCGCCCGTAATCGGGTACGAGCGCCTAAGGAGGCTAATGGCTCGGCTAAAATTAGTTATGCCCGGACTCTCCCAAGTCCACCAATTCACGACTTAATGGTTTAAGTTTTTAAACCTGTAAATCAATTTTTAAAATGGAGTCGCCACTAATCGATTTGGGGCGGGTTGATTAGAAACCCAAGTGAAGTATCGGGAGAAATACTCACTCCTGCGCAACCAGAGAAATTAGGATCGGGGACTTGATTACACTAGTTAATCACTAATGCCCTTTCGGTACCTAATCTTGTTTAAACCCCGAGGTTTTTTGGATGTTCGAGGATTTTCCATGCATTTTTAGGAGGAAAAACATTTTCTAGGTCCTTTTCTAATTTTTTGGACACAAAAGGGATTTTTTTTGGTATTTTTGGGAAAATACAAGTCTTTTTGGCTTTTTCTGATTTTTTTGGGCTTTTTCATGACTTTTTGGCTTTTTTTGGATTTTTGGCATTTTTTGGAAAATATGAAATATTTTTGATTTTTTTTCGGAAAATAAAATATTTTTTAATATTTTTGGAAAATAAAATATTTTTCATTATTTTTAAAATATTATATTATATTATAATGTAAAAAACGAACCGGGTCGGATCCCCGGGTTGGGTCCGACCCGGTCGGCGATTCCCTGCCTTGACGGGCCCCAACGCGGCCCGACTCGGAGATTTTTGTGTCTTTTTTCTTTCCTTCCTTTTTTTTTTAACAAGTCCAGCCCAAATAGATTTATTTTCTCAAAAAGGGCCCGGTCCACATGCGAATAGCCCAAGCTGGCCGAAACCCTACCGAGCGAGACCCACGCCCGACCCACTTTTGGCTAAAACCCTACCCGATCACCGACCCGCCTTCGACCCGGTTTACAGCCGCAGCTTGCTTTGCCCTATTCCTACGTCGCCCAGTGAAGACGACGGCGACAAGCGGCGATACCGAGGACAGCAGCGGTGGGAGGATGCGGCGTTCGGCACGGCGGCGACGACAATGTGGAGATGCAGAGGTGAACGATGGGTAGAGCGCGACTGAGGAATGGATCTCGCGCTGGCTGAGGCGGCGAGGACGGATGGCGAGCGTCGGTGGTGGATGATGGCGTGGCCGGATCTCGTGGATCCTCCTCAGATCTGGTCTTCTGCTTTCTAGATCTGAGGGCAGGGGATGACAGCAACAACATAGTAGACAGAGACGGTGGGGGGATGACGACGGCTGAACGGGGCTGATACCTGTGTATGGAGAGGGTCCGGCACGGCGGCGTGGAGAATGGTGACGGCAGGGAGCGGCGGTCGGGACGGTGCAGCAACAGTGGGCCCTCAACCCTCGCAGATCTGGAGCGGCGTCGGGCACGACTTGAGGTGGCGTTGGGGGTGCGACAGAGCTAAATCGACCCCAGATCTGGTGCGGCTTTGGGCGAATCGGTCTCAGCAACGGCGTTGGGGTGGTCGGGAGTGCTCAGCTTGGTGCAGGGACGGCGGCGGGACAGCAACCGACAACAACAGCAGCAAAAAACTCCAGATCTGAGGCGCAGATCTCGGCCGGACCTTCCTCGGCCTTGGTTCTCTCTCACTCAGGCCAGATCCGAGCCTCCACCGGCTGGATCTGACCTTCTCGAAGCTGCTCGCTGCCGGCCTTCCCCGAAGTCTCTCGGTGGAGGGTGGGCTGAGCTCACAACTCGAGTTCTCTCTCACTCGCTCGTCGATTCTTCCCCCGAAGTCTCTCAGTGGGAAGATCTCCAAGCTTGCGATGCCCTTCAACGGAAGTTGTGCCCTCCTATTTATAGGCGAGGAGGTCCGGTCGACGGAGCTTCGACCGCCGGTTCTCTTCCCGCGCCGAGCTACCATCAATGGCCAAACCGGTGTCCCATCTCAGCAATAAAGGCGCGCATTGAAGGCGCATGCGCGTCGTCCCCTCCTTCGGCGGCCTACCTCCGTTCCTCTTTACCATAGGCTGCCCTTGAGTGCGTCGCCGGTCGTCGCGCGTGATGCACAGAGACAGAGAGAAGAAGAAGGAAGGAGAAGGAAGAAGAAGAAAGAAGAAGAAGGAGAGAGGGGAGGGGGGTTGTACGAACCCACGTGAAGAAAAAGGGGGGGCTGCTGCTTTTGTTTTTCTTTTTTATTTGTTTTCTTTCTTGTTTTCTTTTTGCTTTTATTCTTGTTTTCTTTTTGTCATCTATTTATCCGGAAAGACTAAATTAAAAACTTAATTAATAAAACTAATTAAAAATGAGGTGTCAACACCACTCAATCTCTTGAAGACCTCATCATATCCTCCCTTGGCCGTCCAAAACGTGCGTTGCCAACGAGATCTCAATTGCAGGTTTGTAGATAGCCAGGGATGTGCGGACTACGATTATGAGAGTTACGTAACCTGCAAAGGGAAACAAAGAAACAAAACTTGCCAAATCTAAATTGCAAGTCGACAGGTGGAACACGTTGAGGCACAGCAAGCTGCCGTTGCCAATCGTCGAGCGAGGACTGGACCACCACAAGGAACCGAGAGCAACGGTGCAGTAAGTTGTTTGCATTACTGGACCTCACGATGACTAAGCGGGCTATCGAGGAGTCGCTGTATTTTCACCAAAATCTGCACACATATGGTAAAACACTATATAAACTTGTCCGACTTTCGTGAAAGCTCGTTGGGCTGGCCGCAAAAGAAAACATCAAACTTGCAAGATAACTTGTAATCGTCAAGAGCAAAATTGACATTGCAAGTGAACTGAGAAAGTTTCACTCTTTGGGCGCCAGGTTGGGCAAAAAGTGTTATAGACGCAAGGCTCAGCGACCCATAAGGCGTCAGGGACTAGTCGTCACTAGATGGACTGCTCCGTGATGATTGAACTGGCGGATCTAGAGTGGGGCTAGGAACCGGGGAAGCTCGCCAAGTTGCAGCGATGGTGATGAGCTCTCGGAATGACGATGAGGATTCCCTGGACTTGATCGCGGGTCCGGCACGAAGAAAGGCTCGGTTGCCTTTCTTTCTCTTGACTTGAATCCGTAGCCTCCTTTTGGCTTTTCCTTCGTATTGTGGCCGGGAAAAGCTTCAATTAGTTGAACTTGACAGTGAGTGGGTGTCTGACTAGATCGGCAAAACACACCCACAAGAACGGCCACCAATGTCACCGCTGCATCACCGTCTTCAGTTATGAAGGGCTCTCGCCATCTTTCAGGCTCTCGCCATCTTTCTCCCTGGCTACCCCTCACGTATATCGCTCTCCTCTTTGTGTGGCCAGGTCTTCGCACATATGTGGCCGTATATTCAATGTGTGGCCCCCTCTTCAAACCCTACGCATTTAATCTATTTATAGGCCACGATTAGGGTTTTAATTTTTCCAAATCCGTATCCACGAAAATTCCTTTTTCCAAATGCAATATTTGCTTTTGATATGATTTAGGATTGCAAGAGGATTCTTCTAAAATTTGAAATCTCGCACAAATTAATATGTAAAATCTTTCCGAGGATACGGGCTTGAGCCGATTTACTCCCTTTGTGGGCTTAGTCCAATTCACTAAATTAATATTCTGAACCATCAATTTGAACCCATTTGTCACCGGCCCAATGTAAATGCAAATTAAACTAAATGCACCTAAGGGTGCGTTTGTTTGTGTTTCTGTTTAAAAATTGTTCCAGGGAACAGAAATAGAAAAAAGTGTTTCTGTTCCGGGGAACAATTTTTGAACAAAAAAATGCGTTTGGTAAACTTGTTCCGGGAATAAAAAAATAAACAGAAACATGTTTGGTAAATTTGGATAATTTTTTTATTTTTTTCTTTTTTTTCCTTTTTTTTCTTTTTTCTTTTTCATTTTTTCTTTTTTCTTCTTTTGGCCGGTCGCCGGCCAAGGCCTTGGCCGGCGACCAGCGGGCGAGGCCGAGCTCGCCCGCCGGGCGGGCGAGCGCGGCCTCGCCGGGCCACCGCCAAACGACGCCGACTCGCCCAGATCCGGCGAGGCCAAGGCTCGCCAATCGAGCTCGCCCAGGCCGGCGCGAGGTCGGCCTCGCCTTGATCCGGCGAGGCCGAGCTCGCCCAGCGGCGGGCGAGGCCGACTCGCCCACATCCGGCGAGGCCGAGGCTCGCCGGCCGCTGGGCGAGGTCGGCCTCATCGGATCTGGGCAAGATCGAGCTCACCCAGGCTGGCGCAAGGTCGGCCTCGCCATGGGCCGGGCGAGCTCGAGCTCGCCCGTCGACCTGGCGGTGGCTCGGCGAGGCCGAGGCTCGTCGGCCGCTGGGCGAGGTCGGCCTCGCCGCCCCCCGGATCCGGCGAGGCCGACCCTCGCCCAGCTACGGCGAGCCTCGGCCTCGCCGGGGGCCGGCGAGCCTCGCCGTGGCTGGGCGAGGCCGCCGGCCCTCGTCGGCCGGTCGCCGGCCATGGCCGAGGCCGGCGACTGGCCAAAAGAAAAAAGAACAAGAAAATAAGAGAAAAAAAAGTATTTCTCTAAAGTGTTTCGAAACAAGAAACACAAAATTTGTGTTTCTTGTTTTTTTCTTTTTTGTTCGGGAACAAAAGAACAAAAAAGGAACGAAACGCACCCAAACGCATTTCTGTTCCTTTTTTGTTCCCAGGAACAAAAAAACAGAAAAAGTGTTTAAAAACAGAAAAAAGAAACATAAACAAACGGGCCCTAAAACTATATGCTATGCAATTAATTAATTAACTAATATTTCTTTTAAGGGTTAAAATTAATCCCTAATTTTTTTAATTAAAAGGGTCACCAAAATTTAGGTGTCAACAATTACCATTAGCAACATTGTGAGGCAAATAAATCTTTAAAGAAAGTGATATCATGTCTTGAAGCCTAACTTCATTTTTCTATCTAATTCGAAGTCATATTTTTTCAAAAATTTTAAGGATTTATTTGTTCAATAATGGAGTCAAAGACATTGAAAGTCTATGATCAAACTAAACTAGTTCGACAAGAATAACTTTGCTCTTTGGAGAAACAAGATGATGTTCCTACTCATTACTCTGAAAATATCCTACATACTAGGTCCTAAGTTTGCGCCTATAGAGGATCTCCAGCCTACTACTGAAAGAGGATGAATTGCTATGTTGTGGACACATTATGAATATACTATCCGATTAATTGCAGACTTATTCACTGAGATAAAGTTAGCTAGAGAAATCTAGAACATACTCTAATTCAAGTACAAAGAGGAGGAGCAAGGTACCAATAAATATTTAATCGCGAAATATTTTGATTTCAAGTTTAGTGATACCAAACCCCTTGTTAGAATAAGTCCATGAATTACGGGTTCTTGTCAACAAAATTTGTACTCTCAAAATTGATATTTCTGAAGTTTTTCAAGTTGGAGCAATTATTGCAAAATTGCCTCCAAGTTGGAAAGATTATGGAAAAACTGATGCACAAGTCAGAGAACATCACCTTGAAGCAAATAAAAAAAAAACATCTTTGTATTGAGGAAGAGTCACATTTACATGATAATACTATTATGTAAGATTCCAAGGTGAACGCTGTGGAAGGAAAACGTAAAATCGACCAAACCTTCAAAGTAAAAATCATGCATAAATTTAAGAGAACCCAAAGGAAGAAAAATGGTTGTTGTTTTGTTTGTGGTAAACAGAGACACAATGCTAAGGATAACATTCACCGCAAGAGCATATCAAATGACAAGAACATTTCAACCATGAAGACAGATGCAAATTTGATTGAAGAAAACTATGTGGCCAAGATTTCAATCATGTTGTCAAACATGAAAATTTCTTAAATTATTGATCTAATGGCTATGGTTTCTAAAATCAACTCTAATGCAGTCCAATCCAATTAGTGGTTAAATTCTGGAGCAACAATTCATGTGTGTAAAGATAAGTACATGTTCATGTAATTTGAAGAGATTATCAATTTAAATGTTCAAGAGGTCTTGATGGCGAATAATGCTCTTGCAAAGGTTGCTAGCAAGGGCATGGTGGAGATAGACTTTACTTTTAAAAAGAAGATTACTCTTCTTAATATGTAATTTATACCTGAAATTAGAAAGAACATAGTTTCTATTGTTTACTTTGTAAAAGGGGGGTTTTGGATTCTGTTTTAATCCCAACAAGGTTATCCTATCAAAGAATGAGATGTTTGTTGACAATAGTTGATGCAAATGACAACATGTACCAACTAAGTATCAATAACAATATTGTTATTTCTGTTTATATTGTTGAGTCTCCACATCTATGGCATAGTAGGTTGGTACATGTAGATATTCATTATTTAGATTTGATAAATTTTAATGGTGAATTTGATAAATGTGAAATTTGTGCCTAGCCCAAATTAACTAAGAAACCATTTCCTAGTGTTAAAAGAAATTCAAATTTATTGGATTTGACTCATAGCGATATATGTGAATTCAATGGAATGTTAAATGGTGGTGGTAAAGTTATTTTATTGACTTTGCGGACGATTGTAGTAGATATTTATATGTTTATCTCATGATCTTAAAGGATGAAGGCATTTACCATGTTTAAGAAATATAAGACTGAAGGAAAAAATCAATTAAAAGAAATAATCAAAGTTCTATATTTAGATAGAGATGGAGAATATTTTTTAAATAAATTTTCTTCATTTTGTGAAAAATATGGTATCATTCATCAAGTTTAGACACCACATAATCCACAACAAAATGGTTTGGTTGAAAGAAAAAATCGATCTCTTAAAGAAATGATTAATTATATGCTTTCAAATTCAAAGCCACCAATTACTCTTTGGGGAGAAGCATTGCTTACTACATGTTATATTTATAATAGAATATCATCCAAGAGAAATAACATAACCCCTTATGAATTATGGAAAAGTAGAAAACCAAACATGTCATACATTGAAGTGTGGGGGTATTTGGCATGCTATTAAGTACTAGACCCCAAGAGAACAAAACTTGGACCTAAAGCTATCAAAAGTGTTTTCGTTAGAAATGCCAAAAACTATAAAGCTTATATAGGCTTCTTGACTTAGAGTCCATTGTCATTGGAGAATCGAGAAATGTTGAATTATTTGAGAATAAATGTTCTAGGGGTTTTGAAATTATTGAAAATAATTCAAAACCTATAAAAACTCAAATAGATTCTCATGAGAAAAAAAAAAAGTGATTCTAAAGACATGGCTGAATTGGGAAGAAGCACTAAAGCTAGAAAATTAAAAGACTTATGCCTGGGTTTTATTACTTATGTTTTTCTTATTGAAGGAGATAAAGATAATAATGTGATAAATAAATATCATTTAGTATTAAATTTAAAAGATGATCCTAAATATTTTAATCATGTTACGTCTTATAGAGATGCTTCTTTTTGGAAAGAAGTTATAAATGATGAAGTGAACTCTATTATGTCCAATAATATTTGAGTATTAGTAGATTTACCAAAATAATCCAAGACTATAAATGGGTTTTTTTTTAAGAAAATATCATTCCAATAATTCTATCCAAGCTTTTAAGGCTATACTAGTGGCCAATGGATATAGACAAAAGGAAGGAATAGATCCTTTAGATACGTTCACTCTTGTACCATGTATAATTGCTATTTGAATTCTTTTCTCTTTAGCTTCCATTTATGATTTTTGTGTTCATCAAATGGATGTTAAGATTGCTTTCTTGAATGGAGACTTAAATGAGAAAATTCACATGGAATAACCAAAGGGTTTGGTTCTTCCTAAAAATGAAAGGAAGGTATGTAAATTGATTACATCTCTTTGAGGACTTAAGCAAGCTCCTAAACAGTGGCATGAAAAATTTAATTCAGTCGTATTGTCTAATGGTTTCATATACAATACTGATAAGCATATATACTCTAAATTCACTAAAGACTATAATGTCTTAGTGTGTTTGCATATTAATGATACACTCATCTTTGGAACGAACATGACTAGATTTGTTGAGATTAAAAAGTATCTAATTTCCATGTTTAAAATGAAATATTTGGGTGAAGTAGTTACTATGTTAGGTATTAAGGTTAAAAAAACATAGTAGAGTTTATTGTTTGAGCCAATGTGATTACATTGAAAGATATTCAATCTCAACATCTTTGTTTCAAGGAAATTAGTATTCCATTTGATTCTAGTACTAAATTAAATTACAATACCAATAGAGCATTAACACAACTCGAATATGCAAGTGTTATAGGGTCTTTAATATATGCGATGCGTTATATGAGCTTATTCTGTATGTAAATTGAGTAGGTGTACTAGTAATTTATGTAGAGAACATTGGAAAGCAATTGCCCTAACTTTTGATTATCTTAAGAGAACTAAAAATTTAAGATTATTTGATAATAGTTATCCAGCCGTATTAAAATAATACATCAACACTAGTTGGATTACAAGTATGGGTGATAAACATTCTACTTCTTGATGGGTATTCACAAAAATAGGGAGCTTGCAAAGTGAACAAAGATAACATTTCAAAAAAAGTTGCAAAGTGAATAAAGGTATTCTTTCGGAAAAAGTTGTAAACTGAATAAGTATATTTTTAAAAGTTATCTTGAAAAGACATAAAATTTGAAATAAGAATAATTATAATTAATTTTTTAGGAATAAAATTTTGAATTTCATAATTTCCAAAAATACTAAATGAACAAATATAACATTTTGACTAATAAAGGTATAAAATAAAATTAAAAAAATAAAATAAAGGGGTTAGTGCTAATTAGACCATGCCAAAATCACGCACCATGTGAATATTGTGGGTTTAGCCCACAACCCATTCTTTTCCTTTGAACAAATTAGAAGAAGCTTATACAAATGATTTGGAAATTATTTTTTTAAGTTAAAGATAAGAAAAAAATTTTCTTTTGACTAAAAGGAAAAATTTTGTTAATTTATTTTCCTAAATGATCCAAACACGAAAAATGAAACCACAATCCAAAAACCATAGAACCCATCGGAAATTCACGCACGGCAATCCAGCGTATTGGCAAGGACAAGACAAAAGTGCGAGGAAACTTCCGGACGACGAACTCGTCCCGCAGAACCGACCGGTAACAACAAGACGGCGAAAAGAATGCATCTTCACCCGCTAAGTCTAAAAAGCTACTCACTACGCACGTCCAAAGTTGAGCGGCATCATCCACAGCGATCCCGGATCGAAACTATTGCTTTCGCCCCCACGCGATCGCTCGACGGGATAGGACGCGGGGGGCCCCGATCCCAGCCTCAGACCGCATTTCCTGGGCATTAATTCGCAACGCCGGTGCGGCAATAATGGCGAAAGATCTTCAAAATAAACAAAAGACCGTGATGATGATGATGATGATTTCCCCCACTTACCTTCCTCCTCGCACGGTGGGACGACTTTTGCCCCCTCCCCGCTCGCTCCTTAAACCGTTCCAAACCCAGACCCCTAAGAACCCCCATTTTTCAGAGAATGTCAACGCCCGGGTTTTCAGGATCCAAAGCCGTGGCCGAGGATCGGACGAGGAGGAGGATGCCGCGCTGCGAATTTCGCTCCTTGCGGAATTGGGCCCCCTTCGCTCGGGCCTCCGCCTCCTCCTCCTCCAAACCCAGACCCCTACTACCACCCCCAATAATGGCGAAAGATCTTCAAATTTTTCCCCTTCTGTGCCCGAGTCCACAAAGGCTGTGCATGGTCCATCAAGGTTGAGCTTGGGAACCTTGGTTCCCATGCTTGGGTCCACTGAGGCTAGACCCGAGACCCTAGTGCCTGTGTTTGGTTCTGCGATTGCCCATGTATAAACTACTAAAGCTCGAATAGTACGTGTCTATTTAAGAAAATCAAATTATATTTTCACATGAAATGATATAAATATTTTTCAGGTCATTTTCAAGTTTTAACCAAATATCAGAAAATATTGTCATATTATTAAAAAAATGACTTCCCTCAAAATATTTTTTAGAAATATTATATATTCTGTGAAATAATCATAGCCTCAAGATTATGTCGGTCACGTATGATCACATCTTCAGTTTGAGCAAATATAACTCTCGCTCATTTTTCTGGCAAAAAGGAAAAATTCCTTCAGAAGCGTACATATATATAAGCGCAATTTGGACGTACAAGATGGTGCTCTAAATCCAATGCAAATTGGGAATAGTGACCAATCTTATGAAACCGAATCCGACGAATAAAAATTATCGACTTTTATAAATTATATCAAATGTCTCCCATACGAATCATTGCGAAAATATTAGAGAGCTACTACGTACTATTGCACACCGCATCACTCAGCTCCAAGACTGCCGTACGAGCACAGAAGCAAATCATCAGATTCAGACGAGATCAGTGTGCTTGACCGAGAAGAGCCTTCTCCATGCTCCTGGCCATGACCTGCAAGGCCGACTCAAACCACTGGTCCAAGTCCTCGTGTTTCCAGCCGTTCACGGGCTCGACCTCATACCGCCACATGATGCAACACCCCTCTTCCTTAGGCACGACTCGGCCTGTGGCTACGTAGGAGTTGAACCTGATATTGCTGTCTATGATGGTATAGCTTAATGTCCTGGCGACTGGGTCGATCGACAACAGCTTCTCCTTCGCCCAATACAGGGTGCTTGTCTTGGCCTGACTGATGGCCCGGTCGAACGGGGCATTATTGAACCCAGCACGGTAACGGATGCACCCGGGCTGGCCAGGGACGCCCTCGACCCCGGTGCAAGCAGTGAGGGTCGGGAACCACCTTTTGAGGCCAAGGAAGTCCTCCACGAAGGGCCATATTTGGTCTGACTTAGGACCTGCCAAGTCTGCACAAGCTTGGCCTTGCCATTTTGGTTGGGTTTGGTTCTTCTCAGAAGTCACATGATCAATGTTTGCAGACTCCATTTTGGCTTTGTTAGTTCTTCAAACAAAGTGGAGAGAGAGAGAGAGAGAGAGAGAGAGAGAGAGAGAGAGAGAGAGAGAGAGAGGGGGGGAGATGAAGGCAAATTAGGCTTGTGTTTTTGGGCTGCGGACATCAAGGTTTATATAGAGAGTGAGAGAGGATGTTGAAGACTTGAAGTTTTGTAATCCGAAAATGCCTTCCTACAAGTAGCACATAGTGCTTGTTACCAAGAAAATCAAATATTTGATTAAAAGTATCAAGAATCGCAATCTTGACCCACTTGCCCAGTACCTTCTTTCGAGAAGATCACCACAAGTTTGAATCAATCAATATATCCAGTTGAGTCTATCTCTACTTAAAAGTTTAAGTCGATGAATTATTGTACAACTATGATATATTAACTATTGTACATCATATCAATTCTTCAATGTGAAACTTCTTTAACACAATTTACATATGTATCCTAACACAAATACTGAAAGCATGGTTGTCAGGATGTGCATGGAAATATTGGTGTCAAATATATAGATATATTTAGGAGATTTTTTGTATTTCTCTTACTTGATTTTGGTTGATTGTAATCAATGTTTTGCTACTTTAGATATGAACTAGATAGATCTAGTCATATTGTAAAGCCTATGTACTATTCATTTGGTTATAAAAAGAATATTATATTTTTAAGTCATCATAATTTAGTGTCAGAGCCATCATCGAATGCAATATTGAGTTTGTTTCTAAAAATGTGCATTGGTTGCTTTTCTCTATCGAGTGTGTTTCTAACAATGCGCATAGGCTTCGTTTCTTCACCCTGTCGTCATGATGCCAACTATCTAAGCCGCATCACTCCACGTAGTCATCACGAAGCCAGTCGTATAGGCCCTGTTGCTTCCGTTCCTCTACCAAGCCTGTATCTTTTGCTACTTGCTTTGGAGAATAGACAACACTACTAGATTCTCCGACAAATAAAATCCTAAAATTTCACGGCAAAAGGATGTCGGACGCCCCCACACATGCTGCCACGTCTCGAAGACACTGAAGCCCGTCGCCTTGTAGGTGCTTTTCCGACGCTTTTAGTGGGCTCTTTTGACAATACATTCCATGTTTTCCATGAATAAAACCATGCACATTGAAATAAATTACATTTCCAACGCTTTTAGCTGGCTCTTTTGACAATACATTCCATGTTTTCCATGAATAAAACCATGCACATTGAAATAAATTACATTTCATTAAATATTATATTCTTTGTGGCACCGTTGGACGTATTTCTATTTCATCTGTTGAATCTTTTCTCCAAACTCAAGTTGACCTATGCGTTAGAAATATAGATATATTTATGGGATTTTATATTTCTCTTAATTGATTTTGATTGATTTTAATTGATATTTTGCTACTATAGAAAGCCATCTCATAAATGTATTCTTTATTTAGTATGGATTGAATGTTATATTTTTCTATCGTCACAATTCTACTCATGGCTCCTCAACAAACCTAAGATTGTCCTAAGAGATCCACCCACATGAGGTCAGCGCAACAAAACAGATGTTGACATGAGTCTGCTAAACCCATTCGATGATCCCTTGCACGCTCGTGTCGCGATGAGGTGCTAATTCTTGAAAGCAGCTTCTGATTCTATCGTTATGAGAAAAGCAAGAAATGGCCTAGCCATGATGCATTGACTCTACAAAGGAATGGTATCATGATTATTGCAGAACGCAAGCAATCGAACAATAAAGTAGACAAAAGAAGAAAATAAATGGGACACCAAATTTACATGGTTCGGTCATAGTGACTTGCGTTTGCAGGGAGAGTAATGACGAATTCCACTATAAATCAAGCGATACATGGAAATTATATACTCAAATCACTCAAATAATCACAGTGTTTTTAAAACCCTAATTACACCCAATAACACACATAATATTTAAACTTCACAATTCTTCACGAAATAATCTCTCAATCTCATGGAGGAATTATATGCAAATCTTTTCACAAAATTTAATCACCTTCAACACTATAACTTATTGGATGTAATTTATGAACAAATTTCGCTGCACGAATGACAAGAAGAAAGCATCTGAGCGCCTTTGGACGTTCCTCATCATAGAGCAACCACGGCACATGAAAGATGGCGCTTCCCTCACTCATAGTGTCAAAGTTGGACAGCTCACCTCTTATTCAGCCTCACCGAGCCCAACGCGATGCTTCCAACCGAAGTTCATGGAGACCAGATGGTGGTGGTCGGCATTAAGCTCACAAAGTAGGGAGCTGCTGACGTGCGCTTTGGTCAAGGTCACCGAACCTGACAATCGCATTTTGCACTCCATGTTATCAGGAACGACAGTGAGAGGGAGGAAGGCTCAGGCTTAGGGTTTCTACGAGGTGTAGGTATTTCTGTTTTTCGAAGTTGGGTGTGAGTATACGAAGGTTTCTGCAACTTGAAGTAGGTTCTTCTTCCGTTTCATTCAATAACCTTTAATTTGCATTCCCGCATGCATGTGATGCAACTCTCTTCTCTAACGCAGCTGAGAAGCTAACAATTAGGTTTTAATCAAAAAAGGTGCTTAGAGCTGCCGTACTTTTATGATTACTAGTGCTGTCTAAACACAGCTTTCTCTTTGCCTTCTTTGGTTATTTTCTCACTTTGCTTCCCTTCATTTACTGATTCAAAGCGATGACATCCACTTCTGTCTACATTCTACTTTGGTCTGCTTGTTAGTGGTGAGATTTAACAGCTATACAAATTTTCTTTTTTGAGCTTACCCACCATAAAGCGGAGACACCCCGATTTGCATGCTCCACCCGAAACAGCATCTAAAAATGAAAAAATGAGGATATATGCGACTCAAATGCTCTCCTTGAACATGTATACTTGTACACGTAACACAACTATCGCGCACTCATTTAATAAGTTGGATGCACCATTTTCACGAATCTTCTTGGTCTGGTCTCTGGTATTGTAGCCCTATTCATCCTAGATATCAGATCATGCAGTGACTGTTACTATTGCGGGCATCAATGCCATAGGATGACACTACAAGGTAACAAGAATCAGATCAAGATTTATTACCCTTTGCTCGATAAGGCAGCTTCTATTCTTTCAGCCATGACTCGAAGAGCAGCACCGTAGAACTCCGTCAAATCTTTCTCCGTCCATCCTTCTATCGGATTAACTGTGAAAGACCAGCTCATTCCACATCCATCTTCTTCTTCTGCATCTCTCACCACCGTCAGTTTCATTGTGGCAGCCAAGGATTTGAACCCGACATTATTGCAGTCCACGATCTCATAAGTGAAGCTTTTGGTGACAGGGTCAGTCGCAAGCAGCTTCTCTAGAGCCCAGTCAGTGAAAACATCCTCGGAACCATCGGCGGAGCTTCTAGTGCCAGAGCAGTATCGGACGCATCCGGGCTCACCCGACACGCCCTCGACTCCATAGCACGTGTCTATCGTCGGGACCCACTTGTGCAGGCTGAAGAAATTCTCCAGGAGGAGCCATAGTTGGTCAGGACCTGAGCCTCTCACCAGGGCTCTAACCTTTCCTCCCCGTTTTTCCTTTGCTTCACTGGCCATAGCAAATGCAGGCTTCAGGCTTCAGCAATCAGCAATTCGCTTTAGCAGCAGCGGAACAACATTGAAATAGGGAAAAGCTTCAGTTGTCGGGTTATGAGAAGGCATAAGCTTGGATTGTCATGGGAATCAATGTGTTGGACAATGCTCTCAGGTTGACTTCAGCTGGTCGGTGGATGTATATGGGGGCGGTGCTATAGGAGCACAAGAACATGTCGAAACACTCAGAGCATTTCTTGTCAGTGTGTGAAGAGGGATATGCTGGAATTGGCATGGGAATCATGTAGGCTCTTTCTCTCTATCACTCTCTCGTGTAGTTTGATATTATTGGAATCTTGGAAACTTTTACCTAATTGTGACACTTGTCTATGTAAAAGGTCGTATTCATAGGCTTTGATCCTTTTATCAAAGGGAAGGCCAAAACTTGTCCTTTTTCATAAAATCTCAACTTAAGATTTGTGATGCCAACGCACATAAAAATTAAGCATTTACGCGTCTTCGTGTTTAAAATTCAACGAGTTTTGAGAAAAGCGTTTTCTTGGAATGTTTATCGCTAATTATCACTAAGGGCATGCATGATTGCATATGATTGCGTCATCATACCCTGTTATGAATTCAAAAGATCCACGCAATGTCCTGCAATTCGCTTACATGGAATCCTCTTTTGTTATTACAACTTTTCACGTGAACTTATAACGCAAACTAATGAAATATTTTTTAAGTCTCTTGCTTAGCATGCTTATTAATTAAGATAATCGTAATGCAAATCTCAAAACTTATCAATTCGTAATTTCGATCCTAAAACTTTCATCTTCGTGTATTTGAATCCAAAACTTGTACCTTTTGTCCACTTATGAGAGCGAAAGAAAACATTCCTTTTATTATTCGAGACGCTCTCTTACGATGTCGGTCGTAAGAAGTTCTTACGCACACTTATGAGAGCGAAGCACACTCTTACGCACTTGCTTGTGGGAGCCTAGCTCACTTCCACTAATGGGAGTAAGCAGGTGGTCTTCCTTAGAAATGTCTTCCTATATAATTGTAGATAATATTAGATGTGGCTAATTTATTAACCACTCATTTCTACCATCTTCATAAAATATTCTACGAAAAAACATTTAGATATTTCTCCTAAAAAAACTACAGTTCTAGGAGAAGAGGATGTTAGAAAAAATCAGGAAAACTGGAATGAAACTTTGAGATATGAATATTCTATCTTTAAGGAATTATTTGTCCCACAAGATTGCTAATGGTTATTAACAAAAATTCTACAGGATACAACTAAGTCTCAAACTGAAAATGTCACAAAGCAATTCTAAAACTTCTACAAGAACTCTCTAAGGGAAACAATTTGAGAATAAACGTTGTATCTTTTCTAGAAGAGAAGAAAAATGAAAATGAAATATATTGAACCAGAAACATTGAATATATAAAAGTGAAACCCTTTTGTGAACAAACATACTGTTTCAAAAGGATATTATTTGCCAAGTTCGAAGACTACCACACTTATATATTGCCTCACATAGGCATCTTTTTTATGTGTCTTTGTTCAAACAATCAGCAGAGAGGCGATACATCTTTTTCTTTAATAAAAGGTAATAAAAGGTGACACAGAAAAATCGACTTTTCATATCGTATTGGTCTAAGTTAGTGTGCGGATATGAATTCAGTTCATGACTCCATTGTATTTGAGAGTCGGCCAAAATTCCTTCATCGGATCAAGATGAATCACGACATGGTTACATACAGTAAAAGGCAATCTGAAATTAGCTCAAGTACATATATAAGTGAATTTGGACATATGAAATGGTGCTCTAATTCCAATGGGAACGGGGGGAATAGTGACCAGACTTACAAATTACTGCAAAGCAATTAGAGAGCTAATACGTGCTATTGCCCAGACTTTCACTACTATTGCACACCGCATCACAAAGCTTCAAGACTATCACACAAGAGCACAAAAGCAAAATCATCGGATTCAAATGAGATCAGTTCCGGAATCCGATCGGTTTGCTCGACCAAGAAGAGCCTCCTTCATCCTCTCGGCCATGACCCGCAAGCCCGACCCAATGAACTGGTCCAGGTCCTGGGGTTTCCAGCCGCTCACGGGCTCAACCTCATAGTCCCACACCATTCGACAACCGTCTTCCTTAGGCATGACTCGGACCGTGGAGACGTAGGAGTTGAACCCGACATTGCTGTCTACGATGCTATAGCTGAACATCTTCTCGGCTGGGTCGATCGACAGCAGCTTCTGCTTCGTCCAGTTCAGGGTTGCTGCTGCCTCGGTGCCCCCACCAATGTCCTGTTCCTGGTCGACTGGGGTCCTAAACCCGGCGCAGTAGCGGACGCACCCAGGCTGGCCCGAGACTCCCTCAACGGGGGTGCAGGTGGCGAGGGTTGGGAACCACTTGTCGAGGCCGAAGAAGTCCTCCAAGAAGGGCCATATTTGGTCCTCCTTTGGACCTGCCAAGTCCGCACAAGCTTGCCCTTGCCATTTTGGTTGGTTTTGGTTCATCTTAGAAGCCGCAGGATCGATGTTTGCGGACTCCATGCTGAGGAATGCCAAATTAATGCAAGGTACAATAATATCTAGTTGCACAAGATCGAGATCAAGATCAAGAGAGAGAAATGAAAGCTAGTGAAAGCTTGTGTTTCTAAGCTGCAAACATGAGAGTCTATATATAGAGGGAGAGAGCAATTATATCAATTCAGTTTTAAATCTCTTTCAAAAAGAGAGGAAAAAAAGCAAAAAATGAGAAAATATTAAATAATTATTAAAAATTGTCTACATCAACACCGATTGACCAAAATTGATCAAACATATTGAATTTGTATAAATTTAAAATTTTTATGACTTGGCGAAAAAAATGATTAGAACTAAATTGGTATAATTTTATGATTTTTTGGTAATTTTCCCTTCCAACTTACATCACACACGATAACCCTAGCACTATCTTATGTACCCATGGCCATGATATGGCTCAACCTGTTGTAGTTTTTTATGAGACAAAAAAAAAAGTTTCGAACAAAATTGGGATTGGATTTAAAGTTGGTGTTTTTTAATGATATCAAAAAATGTTTATGGTAGAATAAAAACTGGTCTGGGAATTTCTTATAAGACAGAAAAATGTTTAGGATATCGTTGGGATTGAAGACCAAGTTTTGGACTTTCTTTTCTTTTTCTTTTTCTTTTTTCAAGATGGTAGCTTCTGTTGAAAAAGAGCACTTATTGCAAGGCATCATCAATCTCTCGCGGCGATAATTGGTCTTTGTCGGGAGAGAACTGTGGGAGCTCCAACCATCCGTCAGTGCTAGCGCGAGATTACGGTGACCTCGGAAAAGAGATGAATGAATCACGTTTTCTTTGCTGAAAACGTGAAAGTTCTTTTGATAAATTTCGAAGAGCAAGTCGCGATGGGACACGAAACCATCTAATCGATTAGCTTGAAAAACCAAACTTAAGGCTAAAAGCATGGCTCGTCTGGTGAGAGCATGATATTTTCCCTTGTAAGGATGTGTTTGTTTGAGCAAAATACTTTTTCACGAATCCATTTATGTGTTTGGTTTGCCAAAAATAATCTATCAACGGAAAATCGTTTATGGTTAAAAAAGATATGCATGCTTAAAGTTAGGAAAATAAATTCTTTAACTTGAAAAGAGGTAAACATTTTCCCAAAGAGTATTTTCCTTTGTCATAAAATTTTCCTCGAAACAAACACAACTTAAGATTGAAAAATACATTGAATGACATGATTCTAATTATACCTCACATGTACATTTTCTCAACACCTAATTACACCATGAGACAATTGATCATGTGTATAACCTAATCTTCCTTGAGAAAAGTGTCAAAAAAAAAAATCTTAAACCTTTTGTATTAGTGTCAATTTATTAGTATCAATTTAATCCTAAACATTTTAACTTGTTGCCAATTTAATCATAAATCTTTTGACTTAATGACAATTTAGTCATTCTGACTAATTTTGGTTGACGTAGACACCGATCAGTTAATATGGATAATTTTTAATATTATTTTAATATCTTTCAATTTTTCATTTTCATTTTATTTTATTTTCTTTTCTTTTTCCTTTTCGTTTTCTTTGTCTATTTTCTTTTCTATTTTTTCCTTTTCTTTTTTCCTTCTCCTCCCCCTTCCTCCAACCGATCACTAGCTCGAGTCCTCGCCAAAGGTCACGAGGGTAGCCTCGTGCTGGGCAGCGAGGCTCGCCCTTGCAAAATCTAGCAAGCTAGCTCAAGGCCATCCAAGCCGCGATGGCGGCCTTGTGTTGGGCTAGCAAGGGTCACCTTTGCCGGCCGTGGGTGAAGCTCGACCTAACCAAATCCAACAAGGTTGAGCATTGCCAGTGGCCAGTGAGGCTTGCCAAAGAGCAACGAGGTTGACCTCGATCTCATTGGCTGTCACCTCTAATCGATTGTCAAAATTGAGCGACCGGCTAGAGTAAGGGGAAGAGAAGGAAAAGGAAAAGGAAAGGAAAAGAAAAGGAAAAATAAAATTAAAATATATATTAAAATATCATTTAAAATTGTCCACTCGGCCATGCCATGTTAGCCAACCGCTGTCCAGGTCAACAAAATTTGGTCAAAATTAGCTAGAAAGATTGAAATGGCATCAAATTAAAAGGTTTAGAATTAAATTGGCGTCAATAAAAGATTTGGGACTAAATTAGTACCAATACAAAACTTTTCCCAATCTTCCTCTTTTGATGAAACTAAAAGAAGCCACGCCCTATAAACCTAATCTACAAAATAAAGAAATGTATGGTAGTTTTCTATGTAATAACTTGTATCTCACTCCTCCTTTTACTTTTACTTTTTAAATATGTGCCTAATCTCGGGACAGTGGTTTTTAGCAAATAAATGAACAAAATTATATTTCGGCAGTGGTTTATCAATAAAATTGGAATTTGAGGTTGAGATAGTATCACATTTAAGTTATCTTTTTTTTTTTTTTCCGATTAGTTTTAATTAGCATCTGAATTTAATTTTAGTTATCTACCTCATTAATAATTTAAGTATGAATATTCTTGTTTTTGCAACAAGTTCTCTCTTATTTATATCTTAGTCATGTAGTTACAATGCTACGTTGCATCTAACTATTAATTATACACTTAACCCCCTTATAGGCATGCAGGTTTAAGTTCGGTGTAGTTTATAGGCATGTAGGTTTAAGTTTGGTGTAGTTTTTCCTTGGTTAGGATTTAATTGTTATAGCTTTGTTTGTCTTGGTTTAATGCATTTCCCTTTTTGTAATAATCTATCTTCTGATGCAACCAAATCACAGTCTTCCAACTTAGGTGTCACCTACCAATTATGCGAATTTTTTTCAATGTAAAATGCTACATTGCATCTAACTATTAACTATACACTTAACCCCGTTATAGGCATGTAGATTTAAGTTCGGTGTAGTTTTGCCTTGGTTAGGATTTAATTGTTATAGCTTTGTTTGTCCTGATTTAATGCATTTTCTTTTTAAGTAATAATTTAAGTATGAATATTCTAATTTTTGCAACAAGTTCTCTCTTATTTACATCTTAGTCGTGTAGTTACAATGCTATGTTGCATCTAACTATTAACTATACACTTAACCCCCTTATAGGCATGTAGGTTTAAGTTCGGTGTAGTTTTCCCTTGGTTAGGATTTAATTGTTATAGCTTTGTTTGTCCTGGTTTAATGCATTTCCTTTTTTGTAATAATCTATTTTTTGATGCAACCAAATCATGGTCTTCCAACTTAGGTGTCACCTACCAATTATACGATTTTTTTTTTCAATGTAAAATGCTACGTTGCATCTAACTATTAACTAAATATTTAACCCCGTTATAGGCATGTAAGTTTAAGTTCGGTGTAGTTTTCCCTTGGTTAGGATTTAATTGTTATAGCTTTGTTTGTCCCAGTTTAATGCATTTCCTTTTTTGTGATAATCTATCTTCTAATGCAACCAAATTACCGTCTTCCAACTTAGGTGTCACCTACCAATTATACGAATTTTATTCAATGTAAAATTTTATAGGACTTCTCATTATATCTTTTGATTTACATGTCAATTGTTAATTTCTTAATTTTGCTTCTAGTGTTTTTCAAAGGACTTCTAATGCTCCTAACTTTGTACTTTTAGCACGGTAAAAATACTAAAGTGGGGAATTAAAACAGGAAAATTCTTAATCAATTACAAACATATTGTACGAATGCTAACTGATCCTTAATTTTTCAAATTACCAACTTAGTCTTAAACATTTATGGTCGTTTCTATCAATTTTCACTGAAAATTGATGATGTGACGGTCCACTCATCACCAATTATTTTATATGACACATTGCTACATTAGTAATTTCCTACAAAAATCAAACGAAGAGAATATATTTGAATTTTCACGCAAAATTTAAGGATTAAAATAGCAAAATTACAAAATTTAGAACTGATTTAATATCCATACAATAAATTTAGAATTGATTTGATAATTTTCTGGAATTAAAACCACCTTACATCTTGTCTTTTGTCGAGTTGGTAGTCCTCTCTTTGCTTTTGCTTTTGCTTTTTTTAATCATTTATGCAGACAAAACTTAGCATATTACATTTCATTGTCATTCCCCTTTCCATCGGTTGTCATGGGTCATCCGTTGTGCGTTGTGCGTTGGCGTTCGTACGAGAGTCCCATTAATTGCGATAACGTCCTGAAAATTACGGGACATCGCACTCCAATCGAGACCACATGTGAAACAATGGATAACATATGTTAAACATGCATTTGAAATCCCATCATATATTTTCCTGGTGTGGTTGCAAATTGCCTTAGCCTTAAAAGAATAATATCACAAATCCATGAATTTTGATTTAATGATTACTAAATTTTGATCAAATATGTAATTTTGTCACAACACTTTAAATCTATTCAATATGATCATTGAATTATTTGTAAAATGTTCAATTCGGTATTTTTGTTTGTATCGGTTTCACATAGCCTAAGGAATAAAATGAACATATACTAATATTTCAGAAGTGGGTTAATGACCATTTTGACAGCTTTAAATGCAAGGATGACATTGTTCATTTGGCCAAAGTTCAGAAAACACATTGCATAAATACAAAGTCCATAGATGACATTGTACATCGGATTAAAGTTGTGACACGATTTGTGTTTTCTATGTAATAACTTGTATCTCGCTCCTCCATTTACTTTTTAATTATGTGCCCAATCTCTGGATAGTGGTTTTTTAGCAAATAAATGAACAAAATTATCTTAGGGCAGTGGTTTATCAATACAATTGGGATTTGAGATTGAGATAGTATCACAATTAAGTTATCTTTTTTTTTTCAATTAGTTTTAATTAGCATTTGAATTTCATTTTAGTTATCTTCCTCATTAATAATTTAAGTATGAATATTCTCATTTTTGCAACAAGTTCTCTCTTATTTATATCTTAGTCGTGTAGTTACAATGCTATGTTGCATCTAACTATTAACTATACACTTAACCCCATTATAGGCACGTAGGTTTAAGTTCGGTGTAGTTTTCCCTTGGTTAGGATTTACTTGTTATAGCTTTGTTTGTCCTGGTTTAATGCATTTCCTTTTTCGTAATAATCTATCTTCGATGCAACCAAATTACAGTCTTCCAACTTAGGTGTCACCTACCAATTATACGATTTTTTTTTCAATGTAAAATTTTATAGGACTTATCATTTTATTTTTTGATTTACGTGTCAACTATTAATTTCTTAATTTTGCTTCTAGTGTTTTTCAAAGGACTTCTAATGCTCTTAACTTTGTACTTTTAGCGTGGTAAAAATACTGAAGTGGGGAATTAAGACAGGAAAATTCTCAATCAATTACAACCATATTGTACAAATGTTAATTCACCCTTAATTTTTCAAATTACCAAATTAATATTAAACATTTATGGTCGTTTCTGTCAATTTTCACTAAAAATTGATGACGTGTCGGTCCACTTATCACCAGCTATTTTATGTGGCACATTGCTACATCAGTAATTTCTTACAAAAATCGAACGGAAAGACTATATTTGAATTTCACACAAAAGTTAAGAATTAAAATAGCAAAATTATGAAATTTAAAACTGATTTAATATCCATATAACAAATTTAGAATTAATTGGATAATTTTCCGGAATTAAGGCCACCTTACATCTTGTCTTTTGTCGAGTTGGTAATCCTCTCTTTGCTTTTGCTTTTGCTTTTGGTTTTTTTTTTTTTATCATTTATGCAGACAAAACTTAGTATATCAAATTTCATTGTGTCATTCCCCTTCCCAACGGTTGTCATGGGCCATCCATTGTGAGTTGGCGTTCGTACGAGAGTCCAATTAATTCCGATAACGTCCTGAAAATGATAGGACATCGCACTCCAATCGGGACCACATGTGAAACAATGGATAACATATGTTAAACATGCATTTGAAATTCCATCATATATTTTGCTAGTGTGGTTGCAGATTGCCTTAGCCTTAAAAGAATAATATCACAAATCCATGAATTTTGATTTAATGATCACTAAATTTTGATCAAATATGTAATTTTATCACAGCACTTTTAATCTATTCAATATGATCATTGAATTATTTGTAAAATGTTCAATGCAATCTTTTTGTTTGTATCGGTTTCACATGGCCTAAGGAATAAAATGAACATTACTAATATTTTAGAAGTGGGTTAATGACCATTTTGACAGCTCTAAATGCAAGGATGGCATTGCCCATTGTGTCAAAATTCAAAAACCACATTACATATATAAAAGGTTCATAGATGACATTGTACATCGAATTAAATTTGTGACACCATTTGTGTCATTTTCCCGAAAAAGCATCCAAGTCTAATTGGGTCCCACATAGTACAACGATTTTCTCATTGGAGTCTGTTTGCTTTCCATTAATTGTATGGCTATGGAATTAATAATTCAAATTCGTACCATGGGAGCCAAATGGACTTTCAAAATATATCAAGTTACACTTATCATCTTGAACACAGTGTGTCTTGCTCGTGTAGTGATTATCATTTACTAAATATCAAATCCCTAAAATGGGACTAGGAAATTGGAAATGACAAAAGTTAGTTATTTTTTAAGAACGGTTGATGCTTTCTATTTTCGCTTTATTAAGAAATGTGTGAATTATGGTAAAACCTCTGCCAACTTGGAAATACTTTTTAATTGTTTATTTTGCTCACACGAATAAATAGGCGAAATTTTTTTTTCATTTATTGACGAAAACATTTAAACATAAATGATTATTGATAATAAAAATATTTTTATTAAATAATTATTTTAAATAATGTAAATAATCATTTTTATAAAAATATTTTTAAATTATTTATTTTTTGCAAAATAGATAGGGAATAATTTCAATATATTTCAACTCAGTCGATGGGAATTTGGTAAATCATTAATGAAGCAAATCGGATAAAACCGTTGCACGGCGATCACATCAAGTAACATCTTGGCACAGTGTCATCCACTGAGTCAAGAGATGTTGTCTTCCGTACTTGTTCGAGAATCGCACAAATGAAGACAGTTGAAGGGGGGCACATGTCGCGTCATTACTTTGGTCTCGCACGCTAAAAACGCTTTCATAAAGCGAAGAGCACGAGGCATGATTTCTTCGGAGGACTAGGAAAAGTTATGATCGAGAATGAGCCATTAGTCCATTCGAATCCACTTTTCTAACTGTTATCTCCGCTCTATGTGGTGCAACCCGTTCACCCCCTCCTTAGTATTTGTCAATGATACCTTTATGTTTTATATGTAAACTGGATCGGTTTGTGTGTAAATATCAAATATGAGATATGCGATTGAATGACATTAGGTGTATTGAATTTAAACTATTAGTTGTGCATGATGGGAACTTATCACGAGATAAAGTGCGACACCTTGGGAACCACTTTTTGAACCTTATTAGAATAAAGTGCTACATGGAGGGCACCTCAATTGGTGCGATCGTTTGTGTATGGTAGAGTTAGCTATATCGTATGCATCACTGAATAGCATATTTCCGATCTACTATTAACTATATTTAGGATCCATAGAGAATATAATTGCTTACTTAATCAGTGATTTGCTTACTCGGCATTTAGGCTGATTCATCAACAGCGTTTGAAGAGTAGTCTGGATTGGGAGATAGGATACTAAGGTCCTAGGATAGGACTGCTCAGTAAAATCTAAGTGGATTTTCAAGGTGTACCGTGTTGTAACTCAACGGCGACTACTCTAAGCCTTGAAGACGCGTTGGATGGTGGGTGCGGATAAAGCACCAAAATGAGGGACGAGGGCAATAACTGTTGACAATGGACGAGGATAGATGCTGCGATAGTGACACAAATAAACGGCACAGCTCCATGCGGACAAAAATGTGAAAGAGTTCCCATATTAGAACTTGAGTTCACACAAAGTCTGAGACCAAAAGATTGACTCTGATAAATAATAAGAAAAAAGTATTGTATTACTTGACACTAATGTGTTACAATCAGTGGATATTTATACTAAGAACAATGTGTATAGGAAAGTAATTAATTTAATATAACCAAAAAAATTAGTTATTTTAGAAAATAACAAGAATTACAGAATCAATTACAATTTCAGAATGTTCTACAAATATTCTAACATATTGAATCAACTAGCAGAATCATATGTATACAAGACTCTCATTTGTCATCCAATATATTAAATCAAATCTTATGTTAAATGTCGACATTATTTTTTTTATACAAAGTGGGCTTAAAATATATCATGTCAAAAACATGGGAGATAAGATTGAATAATCAATGTGAACATAGCACTCACGCATAGGATGAGAATCCCGCATAAATATCTAAACACTATAGTCTAAAAAATCTCACATGGAGTCTATCAGATCCTTAAAGATATGGACATGTTGGGGTCACTTCCGCACCAGTTTCATCGCATGTAAGGTCATCTCATGAGAATGATCTCTCCCAAACTATGTCAAGGAGAGAGACGTGGGTTGGGTGGGTGTAACTTTAACTTTTCATCTTAAGATCTGACCAATCGTCACGGACTAAATGCGAGAGAGGAAATCGACCAAATTATGTGGTAGTCGACCAACAAAGAGAGAGGAAACATCTTTCACGTAAGTGATGGGCACCATGATAGTGTTCACCTCTGATCCAATCAGTAGAGGACACTAATACCATTCGTGCTGTGGACAGATTCCTAACCATAGCTTTCAGAAGAGGATCGACAAAAGCTGGTGCATTGGTTCTCTATGATTGTAGAAGTAAGAGGATGCACGAGATACTATGTTAGAAAAACCAACTTAAAAGCTCGACAGTAATCTCACAAAACCTAACATGATGTTAGAGCTGGACTCTACACTCAGATTATTTCCCCCATTCATAAAATTCCACATACCCTTCCTAATTCGACCTGTACACCAGTGGGTTTTTTATTATCCCCATTCTTTGAATACGGGTTCATATGCTCTCTTCCTCCATTTTATAAGTTTAATTTTTTTGGAACAGTCGGTATTGATATCACAAAATCTTTCAAGCTCCTAGAGATCTTTTTCTCGAGTTCCAAAATTTTGATTAATAAATAAATTACACTCCAAATTATAAAAATGCTCTAATGTAGGGAACAAAATATTCTCTTGCATCTCTTTTTTACATCAACAATACTTTAATACGTCTCTTGTGACAATAATACCATCAAATTTTGGGCTATGTTCAAGGGACCAGGCTTGGCCCAAAAGTTAGGTGGAAGGAATCTCTCTCTGTCCACACTGATACCAAATCCATCCCCACCGCCACCTTTCTCCCTCCTCCTCCTCATTTCATCTCTGATCAGGGCTTCTTATGGCCATGATGGCTGGCCGGCTTGAATGACAATGAAGGCACCCGAAACGGCAAGTGTCTGATCGTCACGCACTACAAAGGAGACATAGCATTCCTCTGTAAGTATGGCAAGGACCAAGCGTAAGCGTCAGGCGACATGATAGTGTTTCACCTCCAGTAGAGGACACTAATAGCATTTAGCGGTATGGACAGATTGCTAGCCATAGCTATCGAAAAGAGGATCAAGGAAAGCTGGTGCATTGGTTGTCCATGATTGTAAAAGGAATGAGGATGGACGAGATATCATCATATTTGAAAGACCTACTTAAAAGATCAAAAACAGTTCCAACAAACCTAACATGATATTAGAGTTGGGTTTTTCCAGATTATTTCCCCCATTTGTAAAATTCCACGGGCCCTTCCTAATTTAGCTTGTACGTCAGCAATTGTTTTATCATCCCACATTTCTTGATTATGGGTTTATATGATCTCTATATATATGATTTTCCTCCATCTATAAGTTTAAGTTTTTAAAACAATCATAAAATCTTTCAAGCTCCTGGAGATCTGTCTCTCAAGTTCCAAACTTTTGATTAATAAACAAATCGCATTCCAAACTATAAAAATTCTCCACTGTAGAGAAGAAAAATGTTCTCCTGCATCTATTTTATACATCAACAATATTTTAACAGGTCTCTTTGCAATAACAATACCTTCAAATTTTTGGGCTATGTTGGAGAGACCAAGCTTGGCCCAAAAGTTAGGTGGAAAGAATCTTTCTCTATCCATAGTGATACCAACTCCATCCTCACCACCATCAATCTCCCTCCTCCTCCTCATTTCATCTCCGATCGGGGCTTCTCATGGCCATGATGACCGGTCGGCCTGAATGGTGACGAAGCCACCGCCAACAGCAAGAGGAGATATGGCATTCCTCTGTAGCTATGGCAAATGGCAATGACCAAAGCCCAAAACTTCACCAACGTATTTCAGATACTTAACTGGGTTTTATTTCTTCCTTAGCCTCTAATTTCTATCTTATGTATGGACTTTCCATCTAATGGCGCCCTTTTATGGGCTAGTAATGGAATTATTATCATTCGGCAAAAAAAAAAAAAACTAGTGAGAATATTTAGAAGTCACCGAATGTAAAGTAACCGATGATTATTGACCCTCAATTAGTAATGAGAAGTTCATTTCTCTTACAATAATTTAAGATGAATGACTATTTCAAGATTATTGAATGGTGTTATAACTCTAAAAATTAAATTACAAAAAAATTGATCGAATTACAATTTGTTGGAGTTATATCAAAAAGGGGAACAACTATAAAGTATGACTTTTAATGCAAAATTACAATATTGTTAAAAGGAATAAGCATCTCTTAAGACAAAATCGTTTATTTTATAGGAAGCAATATAATCTATCCTTAAAATGAGCACTTTGAATTGAAACGAAGGTTCGGGAATTAGCGTGTTGCATCATAGATGTCAAATAAAGTCCACGGATCATGTTCTATATTAGCAAAGTAGGTTTTAGTGTTGTAAATTACCTTTTAATCCATAAATTTCTAGTAAGTATAATAATCGTCTTATACTTTCGAAATGAAAAATCCAGTACAAAGATTTCGCTCTGGAGCGAAAACAGACACGTGCAATTATCCCGCTCCCTGGTTCAGACAACTGGACAAGACCTTTGACACCGAACGGGCAAACGTCGCAGCATACCCAGCGAAGCGAATCTCGCTTCTGAAAATTATGCGCGCGACGCATGCTCATGTCAGAAAGTTAACGACAAAGGCGGGGTTGTCGTGACTGTACTGGAAATGTTTCTAGGAGCATTAGCGAACGTTGCCAATCGTGTTTTCCTTGCGGCGATCGTTGCTTTGATCGACTCGAGAGCTGCGCGCTGAAATCGTGTAGCGCATGATCTCGTTTCGCCACCTTCGACGTGGGCTCTCCAACTTCAGCTCAAGAAGACGGCTCTGGACCTCTTGCGCTCTCGATCACGGCGGCGCCCACGAAGCCAATGCGTCTTCCGTCGCTTCCCTCCTCGCGCAATCTCGACAGCAGCCCGATTCGCCGAGCTCGACCCAAGCCCACGCCAAGATGGTGGCGACCCTCTTGTCCGAATGCGATGACAGGCGAGGGTTGAGCCGGATACACGCCCACGTGATCCGCTCCCGCTTGTTGGACTCGAATCCCGTCGCGTTTCACTAGAACAACATCATAAGAGCGTACGCGAGGCTAGACGCCCCGAGAAAGGCGTTGCTTGTGTACGCTTTCATGGCGAGAGCGGGCGTTCCGCCGGATTCTTACACTCTTCCGATTGTCTTGAAAACGGTGTGCCAATCTTTTGATTTTGAAGCCGGCAGGCAGGTCCATGGTGTCGCCGTGAAACATGGGTTGGAGTGTAATGAGTTCTGCGAAAGCGGGTTCATCAGTTTGTACGCCAAGGCGGGAGATTTCGATGATGCGCGCAAGGCGTTTGATGAAAATGCTGACAGAAAGTTGGGTTCTTGGAATGCCATGATAGCAGGTCTTGCCCAAGGTGGGCGCTCCAGGGAAGCTATCGACCCGTTTATAGAGATGCGGAGAAGTGGTTTCGTGTTGGATGACGTGACTTTGGTCAGTGTAACATCGGCTTGTGGAAGCATTGGGGACCTAGATTTGGCACTTCAATTGCACAAATATGTTTTTCAGGCTAAAAAATAGTGAGAAAGCTGATATTTTGATGTTCAACTCCCTTATTGACCTGTACGGTAAATGTGGTCGGATGGACTTAGCATACAAAGTTTTCCTTGGGATGGAGGAAAGAAACGTATCATCCTGGACTTCTATGATCGTGGGTTATGCGATGCACGGGCTGGTAAGTGATGCTCTTGAATGCTTCCGTTGCATGAGGGAGGCTGGCGTGAAGCCTAATTTTGTGACCTTTGTTGGAGTACTTAGTGCTTGCGTACATGGAGGGATGGTGCAAGAGGGAAAACGTTACTTTGATATGATGCAGAAATATTATGGAATAAGGCCTCGTTTACAGCATTATGGTTGCATGGTTGATCTGTTTGGTCGAGCTGGAAGGTTTGATGAGGCTAAAGAAATGGTGGAAGGGATGCCGATGAAGGCAAATTCGATTATTTATGGATGTCTGTTGGGTGCTTGTGAGAAGCACGAGAACGTGGAAATTGGTGAATGGTAGCTAAGCATTTGCAAGAGTTGGAACCGTGGAACAACGGTGTTTATGTGGTATTATCTAATATTTATGCCAGCAGAGGTATGTGGAAAGAAGTGGAGGAAATGAGAGTGGTGATGAAGCAGAGAAGACTTGCTAAGCTTCCAGGTTATAGCTTGGCAACAAATTCAGAATGATAGTTGATAGATTGAAGTTCTCGGTTTTCATAACTATGCGAAATAGTGGTTAGTTGATGACACCCTGGAATTTTCAAAGTTTAGTTCCCACACTCTTCACAATTGTCCTTTTCTTCTTTGGAAAGCCATAGTGATGAAAGTTTTTGTGTGGTTTGGAGGAAAGTCTTTTTTTGCCCTTGTATTGCAAGAGCCAACAATGCAATAGTGTCTAGCTGATTTTAGCCTAACTTAATAAGAAGGAAACCAATTCATGAGCACATCTTGGTGAGGTACTGTATCAAGAAGAATCTTTTGGATTTTCTCTTACTGGGAAAAAGCATTAAATGACTCGATCACATCAGATAAGAAGCTATGAAGGGACAGTGCATGATGCATTAATGAATTGACGTTCACAGTGCTAATAGTATGTGAGCTGCTTCAGACAAGGCAGAGACTGGAAATCTGATGAATTTAGTGGAGAAAAGCAGCAAGGTTTCTTATGGCAGGTTGCTCATAGTTTCTAGAGCCCGTTCTGTCAGATGAGTCATATTCCTCCTGGCAGATCTGTTGGTCCCGGTTTACAGTCAATTCATTCTGGATGGTATCAGAAGAGGAATTTACAGCTATCAGTTAGTTATCTCCCTTGCAGACCATTAATTAATATAATTGAAGAGATGACTGTTACAGACAATGTTCTTCCGATCATTTGGTTAACAGCCAGATGCCACATCTCCAATCATGCTATTGCACATGTTATAAGTTGGAAAACACAATATTTGTATCAGAACTGGCTTCTAGGCTCACATATTACTAGAAAAAGTTCTTCCCTCTCTGCAGAAGGACTAAAGTGTCTGTTGAATTGCAAAATAACATTGAAGGTTGACACATGGAGCCATTCAATTTCAGATTAGAATTCTTGTAAGTAGGGACGAAGTTACTGTTTTTCAAGTCAAGTTTCTTCTGTGTGGTATTTTGTGGTAATGGAATATAACAGGAACACTTTGGAAGAGACTGGAATTTAATTGCATTGCATAGGTGACTTTCTGCCGTTGGATACAGAAGTTGTGCAACTTGTTGAGCTGCGCTCTTTCACAGTTGCCCAGATTATTGGAAATATCCTATCAATGCATTTGTGCAAGAAAGACAAACATGACAAGTGAGATTTATGCCCCTTGTGTGGATAGAGCAGCCTCCATTCTTTCTGGCATGCGTTGGAGAGCAGAACCATAGAACTCTGTCAGACCTTTCTCAGTCCATCCTTCAATTGGATTTGCAACAAAGGACCAAGTTATAGCGGTTGCTTCTTTTTCAGCATCTTTCACTTGTGTGAGTTCAGTTGTTGCCACTAAAGATTTGAACCCATTCATATTTCTATCCGCGATCTCATAGCTGAAGCTTTTGTTGACAGGATTGATAGCGAGCAGCTTCTCCAGAGCCCAGTTGGTGACCACCTCCTCCGAACCGTCCTTGGAGATTTTCGTGACAGCAGAATATCGTATGCAGCCAGGCTGATCCGATACGCCTTCAACTCCGTAGCACACATCTATCATGGGGAGAGCCACTCGTGGAGGTTGAAAAATCCTGCAGAAGTGGCCATATCTGGTCCGGACTGGAGCCTCTCACTCGGGCACTAACCTTTATTTCCCATTTCTTCTCTGCTTCGCAGGCCATAGCAATGCAGGCTTCAGGCTTTAGCATTTGATTGGACAATACTGAAATAGTGAAAGCATTAGTTGTCAGTGTACGAGAAAATATAAGTGTTGGACAATGCTCATAGGTTGGCTTCAGTTGGTCAGTGGATGTTCGTGGGCCGGTGCTATGGGGTCCCTTGAACATGTGAGATATACTCAGAGCACTTCTCGTCAGTTTGTGAAGAGACATTCTGGAAGTGGCACGGGAATCATGCAGGCCCAAAGGAAAAATAATTTTTTGAAAAAGACGAGCCTCGACAATCAAACAATATAAATGTGATTAAATGAAAACTAATAAACTTAGACACGAGAAAATAATTGATTTTGATTGATTGTAATTAATTTAGGGGTTTTTGTATATTTTTCGTAATTGATTCTAATTTATTGTGATTGATATTTTTCTACTTTAGATAGTCATCCTGTAAATGTATTCTTCATATGGTAGGAACTGAATATTATATTTTCCTGTCATCACAATTCTCTATTGCTAGCAAGAGAAACAATCATCCCGCCAAGTAGTGTTTTTAAATCTATAGTGGTCGTTGCCTCTCTGTCACAATGCAGGCTTCAGACTTCAGCAACCAGTAATGAAGTAGCTGACTTAACGGAGTTGTTAATAGGCACTTCTCAGCATGTTCAAATACTGAAAGCACATATATGGTGCGTTGGCAGTGCACCAAAACAGATGTTGACATGAGCCGTAATTAATGTTAAACCGATTTATGGATCCCTTGCATGCTCATGTCCCTATGGGGTGTTGATTCGTTGAAAGCACGCCGGTTGCTTCAAATTCTATCGTTTTGAGAAAAGCATGAGACAGCCTAGCCATGATGGACTGATTCTGCAAAAGGACGGTATCCTGATGCTTCAGCAAAGTAGTTTTCATCGGATAAAGATGATATAGGTTGCAAGATTCCTAGGCTGCATTGTGTGCACGTTGGTTGTTTGTTTGTTTTTTGAAAAAAAAAAAAAAAAAAAAAAAGTGCTTTTTTCATGTCTCACTTAGGAAGGTAGGGAGGAGATTGGCAACTTTTCTTCTAGTTTGTTTAAAGAAAAAGAATGGGTTGTGGGTTAGACCCACAATAACTGCCTGCGGGTGCACAACTTTGGCGCAGTTTAATTAGCACTAACCTCTTTATTTTATTTATTAATTTTATTTCGTACAGTTATCTTATTAACTTTTATTAGTTGAAATGTAATATTTTTCATTTAGAATTTTTGGAAATTATGAAATTTAGAATTTTAATTTAGAGAAATAGTTGTTTTTTATTATTTTTTATTCCGAATTTTATATATCTTTCGAAGATAACATTTGAAAATTACCTTGTTCAATTTGCAATTTTTCCGAAGGGATATCTTTGTTCACTTTGCAACTTTTCGTGAAGTGATGCACTTGTTTACTTTGCAACCTTTTCTAAAGGGTTGCTTCTATTCATTAAAACCGAGATAAATATGTTAGTTTTGGCATGAATGTGTATTAAGTTTTTTCAAGTTTTCTTTTCAAAATTAGAATCATCATTTCAATTGTTTTCTTTGAGAGACCTTGAAGCAATACTAGAATTGCTATCTAATACTCTTAATGGAGACTTTGTAATATCTTAGAGAATAATTACTTTGACCATTAGCTGTATAGTAGGGCAAATAAATCCTTTAAAAAAGTGATATCATGTCTTAAAGCCTGACTTTATTTTTCTATCTAATTTGAAGTCATATTTTTCCAAAAAAATTAAGGTTTTATTCATTCAATAATGAAGCCAGAGACAATGAAAGTCTATGATCAAACTGGACTAGTTCGACAAGAATAACTTTGCTCTCGGGGGACAAGATGATGTTCCTACTCACTACTCGAAGATATCCTACATACTAGGTCCTAAGTTTGCGCCTATAGAGGATCTACAACCTTCTACTAAAGGAGGACAACCAAGTGTGGAAACCATTAGAAGGGTTAACCAGGAGAAGAAGAAATGTGAAGAGGATGAATTGCTATGTTGTGGACACATTATGAATATACTATCCGATTAATTGCATAACTTATTCACTGAGATGAAGTCAGCTAGAGAAATCTAGAACATATTGTAATTCAAGTACAAAGAGGAGGAGCAAGGTAACAATAAATATTTAATCACGAAGTATTTTGATTTCAGGTTTAGTGTTACCAAATCCCTTGTTACAATAAGTCCATGAATTACAAGTTCTTGTCAACAAAATTTGTACTCTCAAAATTGATATTTCAGAAGCTTTTCAAGTTGGAGCAATTATTGCAAAATTGCCTCCAAGTTGGAAACACTATGGAAAAACCGATGCACAAGTCAGAGGACATCACCTTGAGGCAAATACAAAAACATCTTTGTATTGAGGAAGAGTCACATTTACATGATAATACCATTATGTATGATTCCAAGGTGAATGCTGTGGAAAGAAAACGTAAAATTGACCAAAACTTCAAAGTAAAAAACGGGCATAAATTTAAAAGAACACAAAAAATAAAAAGGGTTGTTGTTTTGTTCATGGCAAACAAAGACACAATGCTAAGGATTGCATATATTGTAAGAGCATATCAAAGGACAAGAACATTTCAACCGTGAAGGCGAGATGCAAATTTGATTGAAGAAAATTATGTGGCCAAGATTTCAATCATGTTGTGAAAGATGAAAATTTCTTAAATTAATGATCTAATGGCTATGATTTATCAAATCAACTCTACTACGGTTCAATCTAGTTAGTGGTTAAATTCTAAAGCAACAGTTCATGTGTGTGTAAAGATAAGGGCCTGTTTGTTTGCAACTTGTTTCGTTCCCAAGAACAAAAATTTCTGTTTTTTTGTTCCTAGGAACAAAAAAGAACAAAAACGTGTTTGTTTGTGTTTTTGTTCCAAAACTATTTTTTTTGTTCCCAGAAACACATTTGGAACAAAAACAAGAAACAAAAAAAAGTTGTTTCTTGTTTCTGAAACAAAATTTAGAAACACTTATCTCTTTTTTCTTTTTCTTTTCTTTTTCTTTTTTCTTTCTTTTTTCTTTGGCCGCTCGCCGGCCTCGGCCATGGCCGGCGACTGGTCGTCGAGGGTCGGCGACCTCGCCGGAGCATCGCCGGCCCCCAGCGAGGCCGACCTCGCCCAGCTATGGCGAGGCTCAACCTCGCCAGGGGTCAGCGAGCCTCGCCGTGGCTAGGCGAGGCCGCCAACCCTCGTCGGCCGGTCGCCGGCCATGGTTAATTCCGCAACCGGCCAAAAGAAGAAAAAAAAAAAAATGAAAAAGGAAAAAGGAAAAAAGAAAAATAAATAAATAAAATAAGAAAGAAAATAGACAAAATAAAATAAAACTATTAAAAAATAAAAGAAATAAAAAAATTATACAAATTTACCAAACGTGTTTCTGTTCATTTTTTATTCCCTTTAACAAGTTTACCAAACGCATTTTTTGTTCAAAAATCGTTCCCCGAAACGAAACATTTTTTTCTATTTCTGTTTCCTAGAACAATTTTTAAACGAAACGTTACCAAACGCACCCTACATGTTCAAGTAATTTGAAGTGATTATCAACTCAAATGTTCAAGAGGTCCTAATGGCGAATAATGCTCTTGCAAAGGTTGCTAGCAAGGGCATGGTGGAGATAGACTTTACTTTTAGAAAGAAGATTACTCTTCTTAATATATAATTTATACCTAAAATTAGAAAGAACATAGTTTCTATTTTTTACTTTGTAAAAGGGGGGTTTCGGGTTCTATTTTAATCCCAACAAGGTTATCCTATCGAAGAATGAACTGTTTGTTGGCAATAGGTTATGCAAATAACAACATGTATCAACTAAATATCAATAACAATATTGTTATTTTTGTTTATATTGTTGAGTCTCCACATTTATGGCATAGTAGGTTGGTACATGTAGATATTCATTATTTAAATAATATAAAAAATTTAGATTTGATAAATTTTAATGGTGAATTTGATAAATGTGAAATTTGTGCACAATCCAAATTAATTAAGAAACCATCTCCTAGTGTTAAAAGAAATTCAAATTTGTTGGATTTGACTCATAGTGATATATGTGAATTCAATGGAATGCTAAATCGTGAGGGTACAGTTATTTTATTGACTTTGTGGACGATTGCAATAGGTATTTATATGTCTATCTCATGATCTTGAAGGATGAAGGCATTTAGCATGTTTAAGAAATATAAGATTGAAGTTAAAAATCAATTAAAAAAGAAAATCAAAGTTCTATATTCAGCTAGAGGTGAAGAATATTTTTTAAATAAATTTTCTTCATTTTGTGAAAAATATGGTATTATTTATCAACTTTAGACACCACATACTCCACAACAAAATGGTTTGGTTGAAAGAAAAAATCGATCTCTTGAAAAAATGATTAATTATATGCTTTCAAATTCAAAACCACCAATTACTCTTTGGGGAGAAGCATTGCTTACTACATGTTATATTTATAATAGAATATCATCCAAGAGAAATGGCATAACCCCTGATGAATTATGGAAAGGTAGAAAATCAAACATGTCATACATTGAAGTGTGGGGGTATTTGGCATGCTATTGAGTACTAGATCCCAAGAGAACAAAACTTGGACCTAAAGCTACCAAAAGTGTTTTCGTTGGATATGCCAAAAATTGTAAAGCTTATATAGGATTCTTGACTTAGAGTCCATTATCATTGGAGAATCGAGAAATGTTGAATTCTTTGAGAATAAATGTTCAACAGGTTCTGAAATTATTGAAAATAATTCAAAACCTACAAAAACTTAAATAGATTCTCATGAGAAAAAAAAGTGATTCTAAAGACATGGCTGAATCGAGAAGAAGCACTAGAGCTAGAAAATTAAAAGATTTAGGCCTAGATTTTATTGCTCATGTTTTTCTTATCGTAGGAGACAAAGATAATAATGTGATAAATAAATATCCTTTAGTATTAAATTTAGAAGACGATCCTAAATGTTTTAATCATGTTACGTCTTATAGAGATGTTTCTTTTTAGAAAGAAGTTGTAAATGATGAAATTGACTCAATTATGTCCAATAATGCTTAAATATTAGTAGATTTACCAAAATAATCCAAGACTATAAATGGGTTTTTTTGAAGAAAATATCATTCCAATGATTCTATCTAAACTTTTAAGGCTATACTAGTGGCCAATGGATATAGACAAAAGGAAAGAATAGATCCTTTTGATATGTTCACTCTTGTACCACATATAATTTATATTTGAATTCTTTTCTCTTTAGCTTCCATTTATGATTTTTGTGTTTATCAAATCGATGTTAAGATTGCTTTCTTGAATGGAGACTTAAACGAGAAAATTCACATAGATTAACCAAAGGGTTTCATTCTTTCTGAAAATGAAAGGAAGGTATGTTAATTGATTACATCTCTTTGAGGGCTAAAGCAAGCTCCTAAGTAGTGGCATGAAAAATTTAATTTAGTCATATTGTCTAATGGTTTCATATACAATACTAATAAGCACATATACTCTAAATTCACTAAAGACTATGGTGTCATAGTGTGTTTGCATATTAATGATATGCTCATCTTTGGAACGAACTAGAATTGTTGAGATTAAAAAGTATCTAACTTCCATGTTTAAAATGAAAGATTTGGGTGAAGTAGATGCTATCTTAGGTATTAAGGTAAAAAAACATAGTAGAGGTTATTGTTTGAGTCAATGTGATTACATTGAAAAATATTTTATCTCAACATTTTTGTTTCAAGGAAATTAGTACTCCATTTGATTCCAGCACTAAATTAAATTACAAAACTAGTAAAGCATTAACACAACTTGAATATGCAAGTGTTATAGGGTCTTTTATATGTGATGCATTATACGAGACTTGATATAACTTGTTTTGTATGCAAATTGAATAGGTATACTAGTAATCTAACTATAGAACATTGGAAAGCAATTACCAGAACTTTTGATTATCTTAAGAAAACTAAAAATTTAGGATTATTCCATAATAATTATCCAGCCATATTAAAATAATACAACGACGCTAGTTGGATTACAAGTGTAAGTGATAAACATTCTACTTCTTGATGGATATTTACAATAGGTAGAGGTGCTGTATCTTGGACGAGCAAGAAAATGATATATACGACTCATTCAACATTGGAATTCAAATTTGTTGCTTTAGCAGCAACTGGAAAATAAACTGAATGGATTAGGAATTTATAATTGGATATCAAATTATGGCCTAATCCTATACCTTCTATTTTTACCATTGTGATAGTCAGGCTACTTTGGCAAGAGCTTATAGTAGCACTTATAATGGAAAGTCTAGACATATTAGTCTAAGAAATCAATGTGTGAGGCAATTGATTAAAAATGGTACCATAAAAATTGTTTAGCTGAGGTCATGTAATAATCTAGCCAATCTCTTGACAAAAACTTACCATAAGATATGGTAAAAATGACCTCACAAGAAATAGAGCTGAAACGCTTTATTAAAATCACCAGTAATGGTAACACAATCTTTTTCTAAAATGTCATTAGTTATAAGGTTTAATTGGTAAAAAAAAATTCTTGAAAGTAATTGTTGGGTACTGACGTTAGCCTTGATATGAGGAGTCTGTATTATATTTTATATTTTGTAGGCTGAATTGAATTTTTAATGAAGTATACAACAAATTTGTAACGTGCTTATAGTAATAAAAATACATGGTAGATGCTTTACTTATATGAGCTTAAAAGCGGGGCCGTCTCTTACAAAAGTTGGGCTTGTTTTTTAGAGAGCTCATGAAATAGGTACAAGCACAATGGCATAATAGTGCTGAGTAAAATAAAAATTCTCGTTAAAACGAGAGGTTAGTATATGTGCGATATTTTCGATTCGATTATTGAAGGTACAAGTGTAAAGCTGAACTCTTGTCACATTGAAAGAGTGTTGAGATACTTGCACTAAGTAAAAATTTAACTCGAAATAGACCTTTATGTATATATATTAATCTTATCGAAATGTTGGTTGTATATTTTTGAAATTTTTGTCTTACAAACAAAGTGGACAATTGTCGAATGTTTGTTTGTAAGAGAAAGCCCTTCCATTGTGAAGCAAGTTAGCCTCTATTTTTTCTTGGTCCCTTCCTCAAAATGTGCTTTTTCCATTTCCCATATAGAAAAGTTGGGAGGAGATTGAACACTTTATAAGTATAAGCTTCTTCTACTTTGTTCAAAGGAAAATAATGGGTTGCGGGGCTAAACCCACAATATTCATGTGCAAGTGCGCGATTTTGGCATGGTCTAATTAGCACTAACCCCTTCATTTTTTTTTTTAATTTTATGTCATACCTTTATCTTGTTAACATTTATAAGTCAAAAGGCCATATTTGTTCATTTAGTATTTTTTGAAATTATGAAATTCAGAATTCTATTTCTAAAATATTAATTTTTATTTCAAATTTTATATGTCTTTTCAAGATAACTTTTAAAAATATACTTATTCAATTTACAACTTTTTTCCGAAAGAATACCTTTATTCACTTTGCAACTTTTTCCAAAATGTTATCTTTGTTCACTTTGTAAGCTCTCTTGAATGGTTGTTTTTGTTCATGAGCAATGCCAGAATAAGAGCGCGTTTTGTAACGATTCTGTTCTCGATAACAGATTCTGATTAGAAATGATTCATTTTTATTCTGTTCCCAAGAACAATTTCTGAGCAAAAGAACGTGTTTGATAACTGTACAAAATTTCTGATTCTGGAATAGAAAAAGGTTTTAAAATGCGTTTAGTAACTACATAAAATTTCTATTCCAATTCTAAAATTTTATCAAATTATAAAAATTCTATTGATTAATTATATTTATACAAAGTAATAAACATATTAACTAATCAAATTTTTATTAAATAGTAAATAATAAACTATAATATAAACTATAAATGCAAATACTAAATAATAAATTAAAATACAAAATTAAATATGCATTCTATATATTGCAAAATTTTCATTCATACTTCAAATCATTTTTTATTCTTTAAATAATTTTATTAATTTTTCCTTTTTTTCCTTTTTTTCTTTTTTTTCCTTTTTCCTTTCTTCCTCCCCTTCTTCTTCTTCTTCAAGGTGGCCGGTCGCCAGCCTTGGGACAACCAGCAACCGGCCGGACGAGGGCCAATGACCTCACCGAAGTGTTGCCGACCCTCGGCGAGGCCGTGCCTTGTCGACCAAGTCTCACCAGCAATTAGGCGAGCGGCCTCACCCAGATATGGCAAGGCCGAGCTCACCCAGCCACTAGTGGGGCTCAATCTCGCCATCTGAGCGAGGTCGAGCCTCGCCCAGCCAAGCAAGGCTCGCCGGTGGCCAGCGGAGGCCCACCTAGCCACCGGCAAGGCTCGGCAAGCTCGCCGACGACCGATGGCGGTGGGTAGCGGACGGCGGCATTCGGCGGGGCGGTAGCGGTGACAACACTTAGAGAACAAGAGAGGGAAAAAAGAATAAAAGAAGAAAGAGAAGGAAAAATGAAAAATTAGATAGATTTTATTCTAGAATTGTTCGGGAACATAGAATCAACTTTTTTTTTTTATTCTTAATTCTACTCCAAATCTGTTCCTAGGAAGAAAAATTTTACCAAACGCGATTCTATTCCAAAACTACTCCCAAGAACAAAGAATCAGAATCAATGCATGTTTGGATGGTTATCAAACAGACCCTAATGGTGTCATTATTGCTTGAAGATGACGATGCAATTTCAACCATTACTTTTGCTTCAAGAGGAACTGAGTTCATCGGATTTGTTTAAATATCAAAACATGGAAAATTGTTCAATGGGTTGCACGAAAGCGAAGGTCCGTTCGTTTCGCGGAAAATGGGCAATTTCTGGAAATATTTTCCCATAAGTCATTTTCCAGGAAAATGACAATATTTTCTTGTGTTCTACTAAAACCTGAAAATGTTTTGGAAAATATTTTCCGGTGTTCGATAAGAAAATATTTTCTAAGATTTCACCACTTAGTCATGCATCATTTACCGACATATAAATCCATCAAATATGAACTTGCCTTTAAATCTAAACAAACTTACTTCATATCTTTATTCCTTCATTGTCATCAAACGCTCATCTACTATAAAAAAAATGTTCATATGGATTTTAAAAATAAGCAAAAGAGAAAAGAAGCATAGAATGTACAGCCCTCATAAGAATCTTCCAGTTGAGTGGCATGTTCTCCCCTTACGTCTTTTTGTGTTCTAATAAACAAAAGAAAAAAGAAGCAAAGTATGTAGAGCCCTTTGCTTGAGCTACAACTGCAGGGTAGAATAAATAAAGAAAATGATAAGCACAAGTGCAAAGCGTGAGATTGAGATCTACAAGCTTGAGGTTCGCCTAGCAACGGCCGACAACTAGCCAAGAAAGAAGAAGATGGGAAATAAAGAAAATAAAAAGAAAAAAAAAGAGAAAAATAGCAAAGAAATAGAAAAGAAAAAGGGAATTAAAAATAATTCGAATTAAAAAAGAAAAAGAAAATTAAAAATAATTCGAACAAAAAAAGAAAAGAAGAAAAATAAAGGGGAGAAGGAAGTGAGGACTTGTAGAGATGTAAGACAAGAGCGATCAAGTGAGGAAAATGTTTTACACTTTTCAAAAGTGAAAAACATTTTCCCCAAAAATTCATTTTCCGTGAAACGAATGTTGGAAAATCTGTAAATTATTTCCCAAAAAGTTATTTTCCGTGAAACGAATGGAGCCCGAGAGTTAGAAATTTTTCCTTTTCTTTTTCCTCCTCACCTCGCATGTTCTCGTGATCTCCAGCCCAACTTTTTTCCGTGGCATCTTTCATTGCCAAGTATAATTATTTATTTCCGATTTTACAAATTTAGTGCTTAATTGCTATAATAAACATGAGAGTTACAAACTAATGGAAACATTAAAAATACAATAAACTCAATCAAATCCCATTCTACAACATTAACTCTAAATTTCCTTTAGTGAACTTCTTTAGGATATGTTTGTATTTTTCAATTTGAAAAAATGCTTGTTCAGAATAACCATTACGACAATGGTAGTTGGTTTGGCCACAATCACTTTTGAGCATGCCAAGAACGGGTAATTGTACCCAATAAAAATTGAGAGAGGGAAATCTAGGTGATTGACCATAGTGAGCTACCTCCATCATAGTGCTTACTTTGAACAAGCATATTCTCAAATTGAAAAATACAAACATATTCTAAAGAAACGTACTAAAGAGATTTAGAGTTAACGTGGTAAAATGTGATTTGAATTAGTTTACTATGTTTCTAATGTTCTCTTAACTTTGTAATATTCTCAAAAGAACATGTGAGGTTAAGATGGCAAAAGAGAAAATTCTGATTTTCCTTTCAGGTGCAGCCCATTGAGCAATTTTCCCTTTTTTCTTATTTATACAAATCCGATAGCCAGTTCTTCTTGAAGTGAAAGTGGTGTTGCACTGTCATCTTCAAGCGATAATGGCACCGTTACTCTATCATCATTCTTTGTTCATGAAGACCCAGATAAATATATCAGCTTGTGCGTGAATGCATATTAGTCTTTTCCAGTTTTCTTTTTAAAAGTACAGCCATCATTTGAATTGTTTCTCTTAAAATACTCTAGAACAATACTAGAATTGTTATATAGTATTTTCAATCGAGACTTTGTTATGTCTTGAATAATATTTGCAGCCTACAAGTAATCATTAGCAACAATGTGGAGTAAATAAATCATTAAAGAATGTGATAGTATGCCTCGAAGTCTAACTTTATTGTTCTATTTAATTCGAAGTCATATTTTTCTTTCTACTAAAAAAACCTATTCAAAGTCACATTCCAACAGTGCACAAAATTGACGAAATTAGAACTTATATTGTGATTTTCTCCTCACTAATTTTGACTAGCTTCTTGAATATGTCTCTGATATCTTCGTACTCTTGGAGCAGGTGCGCATGAATGGTGCGGGGCTGGACACTAGGAAAATGGCACTCTAAGTGGATATATTGCCGCGTTAAATGGAGGGCTCTTGAATCCGCCACGAACCTCGTCGTACCAACCCATGAAAAAAGTAGAGTCAAAATTGACATGGATACTCCGCATTTGTCTGAAATAGCATTATTCAACCTGTCAAAGTTAATTGAAAGATACCTAAACTCAAGTTAGGTATGTTTCACGAAAAAGCCTATGATGCCATTTCTAAACTGGAAGGTGGTAGTGCAGGGACTGTTTGGAAGGCAATATGGCGAGCAAAAATTCCTCAGCGTGTCAGGTGCTTTATGTGGCTTTTTTGGGAAAAATGAGCTAGCAAAAAATGTTTTCTTGATCAATGAAAAACCTATCTTTAGATTCAAGAAAATGATTTTATCTTTAAAAAAAATTAGAAATCATTTTTCACAATATAATTAGATATTGACGCTTGGACCCAAACTTACGCTTGGGCACCGAGGATCCCAACGTTGGTTCCCAAACCTCAATGTGCAAAACTAGATCTCTCGGCGCTCGGGCTTGGGCTCGGGTTCATTGAGACTTCGACTATAGATCTCGATGTCCGTGCTCGAATCTCCGGTGCCCCCGCCCGGGTCCATCAAGGCCGAACTCGGGACCGGCACTTGTGCTCGGGTCCATCAAAGCCAGGCCCAAAGCCTTAGTGCTCGTACTCAATACCTCGACACCCGGCCTCAAGTCCACCAAAGCCAAGCGGATCCCCAACACTCGAGCTTGGTTCCACAAAGGTCGTGCCCGAGTCCACAAAGGCTGTGCATTGATCAATCAAGGTTGAGCCCCGGAACCCTGATTCCCATGCTTGGGTCCACTGAGGCTAGACCCGAGACCTTAGTGCCTGTGTTCGGTTCCGTGATTGCCCATGTCTAATTTACTAAAGCTCGAATAGTGTGTGTCTATTTAAGAAAATCAAATTATATTTCACACGAAACGACATAAAAATAATTTTCAGTTCATTCTCAAGTTTTAACCAAATACCGGAAAGTATTATCATCTTATTAGAAAATGACTTCCCTCAAAATATTTTCTAGAAATGTTAGATATTCTGTGAAATAATCACAGCCTCAATATTATGTCGGTCATGTATGATCACATCTTCAGTTTGAGCAAATATAACTCTCGCTCTTTTTTCTGGCAAAAAGGAAAAATTCCTTCAAAAGTGTATATATATAAGTGCAATTTGGACGTACAAGATGGTGCTTTAAATCAATGCAAATGGGGAATAATGACCAATCTTATGAAACCGAATCCGACGAATAAAAATTATCAACTTTTATAAATTATATCAAATGTCTCCCATACGAATTATTGCGAAAATATTAGAGAGCTACTGCGTACATTGCACACCCGCATCACTCAGCTCCAAGACTACCATACAAGCACAAAAGCAAATCATCAGATTCAGGCGAGATCAGTTTGCTTGACCGAGAAGAGCCTT
>CM027837.1:51733784-51884905 GCA_016097545.1 Eucalyptus victrix | reverse complement strand
CAACATGTACCAACTAAGTATCAATAACAATATTGTTATTTCTGTTTATATTGTTGAGTCTCCACATCTATGGCATAGTAGGTTGGTACATGTAGATATTCATTATTTAGATTTGATAAATTTTAATGGTGAATTTGATAAATGTGAAATTTGTGCCTAGCCCAAATTAACTAAAACCATTTCCTAGTGTTAAAAGAAATTCAAATTTATTGGATTTGACTCTAGCCATATATGTGAATTCAATGGAATGTTAAATGGTGGTGGTAAAGTTATTTTATTGACTTTGCGGACGATTGTAGTAGATATTTATATGTTTATCTCATGATCTTAAAGGATGAAGGCATTTACCATGTTTAAGAAATATAAGACTGAAGGAAAAAATCAATTAAAAGAAATAATCAAAGATTCTATATTTAGATAGAGATGGAGAATATTTTTTAAATAAATTTTCTTCATTTTGTGAAAAATATGGTATCATTCATCAAGTTTAGACACCACATAATCCACAACAAAATGGTTTGGTTGAAAGAAAAATCGATCTCTTAAAGAAATGATTAATTATATGCTTTCAAATTCAAAGCCACCAATTACTCTTTGGGAGAAGCATTGCTTACTACATGTTATATTTATAATAGAATATCATCCAAGAGAAATAACATAACCCCTTATGAATTATGGAAATGTAGAAAACCAAACATGTCATACATTGAAGTGTGGGGGTATTTAGCATGCTATTACTAGACCCCAAGAGAACAAACTTGGACCTAAAGCTATCAAAAGTGTTTTCATTAGAAATGCCAAAAACTGTAAAGCTTATATAGGCTTCTTGACTTAGAGTCCATTGTCATTGGAGAATCGAGAAATGTTGAATTATTTGAGAATAAATGTTCTAGGGGTTTTGAAATTATTGAAAATAATTCAAAACCTATAAAAACTCAAATAGATTCTCATGAGAAAAAAAAAGTGATTCTAAAGACATGGCTGAATTGGGAAGAAGCACTAAAGCTAGAAAAATTAAAGACTTATGCCTGGGTTTTATTACTTATGTTTTTCTTATTGAAGGAGATAAAGATAATAATGTGATAAATAAATATCATTTAGTATTAAATTTAAAAGACAATCCTAAATATTTTAATCATGTTACGTCTTATAGAGATGCTTCTTTTGGAAAGAAGTTCTAATGATGAAGTGAACTCTATTATGTCCAATAATATTTGAGTATTAGTAGATTTACCAAAATAATCCAAGACTATAAATGGGTTTTTTATAAGAAAATATCATTCCGATAATTCTATCCAAGCTTTTAAGTTGCTATACTAGTGGCCAATGGATATAGACAAAAGGAAGGAATAGATCCTTTAGATACGTTCACTCTTGTACCATGTATAATTGCTATTTGAATTCTTTCTCTTTAGCTTCCATTTATGATTTTTGTGTTCATCAAATGGATGTTAAGATTGCTTTCTTGAATGGAGACTTAAATGAGAAAATTCACATGGAATAACCAAAGGGTTTGGTTCTTCCTAAAATGAAAGGAAGGTATGTAAATTGATTACATCTCTTTGAGGACTTAAGCAAGCTCCTAAACAATGGCATGAAAAATTTAATTCATCGTATTGTCTAATGTTTTCATATACAATACCGATAAGCATATATACTCTAAATTCACTAAAGACTATGATGTCTTAGTGTGTTTGCATATTAATGATACGTTCATCTTTGGAACAAACATGACTAGATTTGTTGAGATTAAAATGTATCTAACTTCCATGTTTAAAATGAAATATTTGGGTGAAGTAGTTACTATGTTAGGTATTAAGGTTAAAAAACATAGTAGAGTTTATTGTTTGAGCCAATGTGATTACATTGAAAGATATTCAATCTCAACTTCTTTGTTTCAAGGAAATTAGTACTCCATTTGATTCCGGTACTAAATGAAATTACAATACTAGTAGAGCATTAACACAACTTGAATATGCAAGTGTTATAGGATCTTTAATATATGCGATGCGTTATATGAGCTTATTCGTATGTAAATTGAGTAGGTGTACTAGTAATTTATGTAGAGAACATTGGAAAGCAATTGCCCTAACTTTTGATTATCTTAAGAGAACTAAAAATTTAAGATTATTTGATAATAGTTATCCAGCCGTATTAAAATAATACATCAACACTAGTTGGATTACAAGTATGGGTGATAAACATTCTACTTTTGATGGGTATTCACAAAAATAGGAGCTTGCAAAGTGAACAAAGATAACATTTCAAAAAAAAAAGTTGCAAAGTGAATAAAAGGTATTCTTTCGAAAAAGTTGTAAACTGAATAAGTATATTTTTAAAAGTTATCTTGAAAAGACATAAAATTTGAAATAAGAATAATTATAATTAATTTTTTAGGAATAAAATTTTGAATTTCATAATTTCCAAAAAAATACTAAATGAACAAATATAACATTTTGACTAATAAAGGTATAAAATAAAATTAAAAAATAAAATAAAGGGGTTAGTGCTAATTAGACCATGCCAAAATCACGCACCATGTGAATATTGTGGGTTTAGCCCACAACCCATTCTTTTCCTTTGAACAAATTAGAAGAAGCTTATACAAATGATTTGGAAATTATTTTTTTAAGTTAAAGATAAGAAAAAAATTTTCTTTTGACTAAAAGGAAAAATTTTGTTAATTTATTTTCCTAAATGATCCAAACACGAAAAATGAAACCACAATCCAAAAACCATAGAACCCATCGAAATTCACGCACGGCAATCCAGCGTATTGGCAAGGACAAGACAAAAGTGCGAGGAAACTTCCGGACGACGAACTCGTCCGGCAGAACCGACCGGTAACAACAAGACGGCGAAAAGAATGCATCTTCACCCGCTAAGTCTAAAAAGCTACTCACTACGCACGTCCAAAGTTGAGCGGCATCATCCACAGCGATCCCGGATCGAAACTATTGCTTTCGCCCCCACGCGATCGCTCGACGGGATAGGACGCGGGGGGCCCCGATCCCAGCCTCGGACCGCATTTCGTGGGCATTCATTCGCAACGCCGGTGCGGCAATAATGGCGAAAGATCTTCAAAATAAACAAAAGACCGTGATGATGATGATGATGATTTCCCCCACTTATCTTCCTCCTCGCACGGTGGGACGACTTTTTGCCCCTCCCCGCTCGCTCCTTAAACCGTTCCGAACCCAGACCCCTACCAACCCCCATTTTTCAGAGAATGTCAACGCCCGGGTTTTCAGGATCGAAAGCCGTGGCCGAGGTTCGGACGAGGAGGAGGATGCCGCGCTGCGAATTTCGCACCGTGCGGAATTAGGCCCCCTTCGCTCGGGCCTCCGCCTCCTCCTCCTCCAAACCCAGACCCCTACTACCACCCCCAATAATGGCGAAAGATCTTCAAATTTTCCCCTTCTGTGCCCGAGTCCACAAAGGCTGTGCATGGTCCATCAAGGTTGAGCTTGGGGAACCTTGGTTCCCCATGCTTGGGTCCACCGAGGCTGACCCGAGACCCTAGTGCCTGTGTTTGGTTCTGCGATTGTCCATGTATAAACTACTAAAGCTCGAATAGTACGTGTCTATTTAAGAAAATCAAATTATATTTTCACATGAAATGATATAAATATTTTTCAGGTCATTTTCAAGTTTTAACCAAATATCAGAAAATATTGTCATATTATTAAAAAAATGACTTCCCTCCAAATATTTTTTAGAAATATTATATATTCTGTGAAATAATCATAGCCTCAAGATTATGTCGGTCACGTATGATCACATCTTCAGTTTGAGCAAATATAACTCTCGCTCATTTTTCTGGCAAAAAGGAAAAATTCCTTCAGAAGCGTACATATATATAAGCGCAATTTGGACGTACAAGATGGTGCTCTAAATCCAATGCAAATTGGGAATAGTGACCAATCTTATGAAACCGAATCCGACGAATAAAAATTATCGACTTTTATAAATTATATCAAATGTCTCCCATACGAATCATTGCGAAAATATTAGAGAGCTACTACGTACTATTGCACACCGCATCACTCAGCTCCAAGACTGCCGTACGAGCACAGAAGCAAATCATCAGATTCAGACGAGATCAGTGTGCTTGACCGAGAAGAGCCTTCTCCATGCTCCTGGCCATGACCTGCAAGGCCGACTCAAACCACTGGTCCAAGTCCTCGTGTTTCCAGCCGTTCACGGGCTCGACCTCATACCGCCACATGATGCAACACCCCTCTTCCTTAGGCACGACTCGGCCTGTGGCTACGTAGGAGTTGAACCTGATATTGCTGTCTATGATGGTATAGCTTAATGTCCTGGCGACTGGGTCGATCGACAACAGCTTCTCCTTCGCCCAATACAGGGTGCTTGTCTTGGCCTGACTGATGGCCCGGTCGAACGGGGCATTATTGAACCCAGCACGGTAACGGATGCACCCGGGCTGGCCAGGGACGCCCTCGACCCCGGTGCAAGCAGTGAGGGTCGGGAACCACCTTTTGAGGCCAAGGAAGTCCTCCACGAAGGGCCATATTTGGTCTGACTTAGGACCTGCCAAGTCTGCACAAGCTTGGCCTTGCCATTTTGGTTGGGTTTGGTTCTTCTCAGAAGTCACATGATCAATGTTTGCAGACTCCATTTTGGCTTTGTTAGTTCTTCAAACAAAGTGGAGAGAGAGAGAGAGAGAGAGAGAGAGAGAGAGAGAGAGAGAGAGAGAGAGAGGGGGGGAGATGAAGGCAAATTAGGCTTGTGTTTTTGGGCTGCGGACATCAAGGTTATATAGAGAGTGAGAGAGGATGTTGAAGACTTGAAGTTTTGTAATCCGAAAATGCCTTCCTACAAGTAGCACATAGTGCTTGTTACCAAGAAAATCAAATATTTGATTAAAAGTATCAAGAATCGCAATCTTGACCCACTTGCCTAGTACCTTCTTTCGAGAAGATCACCATAAGTCTGAATCAATCAATATATCCAGTTGAGTCTACCTCTACTTAAAAGTTTAAGTCAATGAATTATGGTACAACTATGATATATTAACTATTGTACATCATGTCAATTCTTCAAAGTGAAATTTCTTTAACACAACTCACATATGTATCCTAACACAAATACTGAAAACATGGTTGTCAAGATGTGCATGGAAATATTGGTGTTAGATATATAGATATATTTAGGAGATTTTGTGTATTTCTCTTACTTGATTTTGGTTGATTGTAATCAATGTTTTGTTACTTTAGATATGAACTAGATAGATCTAGTCATATTGTAAAGCCTATGTACTATTCATTTGGTTATAAAAAGAATATTATATTTTTAAGTCATCATAATTTAGTGTCAGAGCCATCATCGAATGCAATATTGAGTTTGTTTCTAAAAATGTGCATTGGTTGCTTTTCTCTATCGAGTGTGTTTCTAACAATGCGCATAGGCTTCGTTTCTTCACCCTGTCGTCATGATGCCAACTATCTAAGCCGCATCACTCCACGTAGTCATCACGAAGCCAGTCGTATAGGCCCTGTTGCTTCCGTTCCTCTACCAAGCCTGTATCTTTTGCTACTTGCTTTGGAGAATAGACAACACTACTAGATTCTCCGACAAATAAAATCCTAAAATTTCACGGCAAAAGGATGTCGGACGCCCCCACACATGCTGCCACGTCTCGAAGACACTGAAGCCCGTCGCCTTGTAGGTGCTTTTCCGACGCTTTTAGTGGGCTCTTTTGACAATACATTCCATGTTTTCCATGAATAAAACCATGCACATTGAAATAAATTACATTTCCGACGCTTTTAGCGGGCTCTTTTGACAATACATTCCATGTTTTCCATGAATAAAACCATGCACATTGAAATAAATTACATTTCATTAAATATTATATTCTTTGTGGCACCGCTGGACGTATTTCTATTTCATATGTTAGAATCTTTTCTCCAAACTCAAGTTGACCTACGCGTTAGAAATATAGATATATTTATGGGATTTTATATTTCTCTTAATTGATTTTGATTGATTCTAATTGATATTTTCCTACTATAGAAAGCCATCTCATAAATGTATTCTTTATTTAGTATGGACTGAATGTTATATTTTTCTATCATCACAATTCTACTCATGGCTCCTCAACAAACCTAAGATTGTCCTAAGAGATCCGCCCACATGAGGTCAGCGCAACAAAACAGATGTTGACATGAGCCCTTATCAATGCTAAACCCATTCGATGATCCCTTGCACGCTCGTGTCGCGATGAGGTGCTAATTCTTGAAAGCATGACCGTTTGCTTCTGATTCTATCGTTATGAGAAAAGCAAGAAATGGCCTAGCCATGATGCATTGACTCTACAAAGGAATGGTATCATGATTATTGCAGTAACGCAAGCAATCGAACAATAAAGTAGACAAAAGAAGAAAATAAATGGGACACCAAATTTACATGGTTGGTCATAGTGACTTGCGCTATGCAGGGAGAGTAATGACGAATTCCACTATAAATCAAGCGATACATGGAAATTATATACTCAAATCACTCAAATAATCACAGTGTTTTTAAACCCTAATTACACCCAATAACACACATAATATTTAAACTTCACAATTCTTCACGAAATAATCTCTCAATCTCATGGAGGAATTATATGCAAATCTTTTCACAAAATTTAATCACCTTCAACACTATAACTTATTGGATGTAATTTATGAACAAATTTCGCTGCACGAATGACAAGAAGAAAGCATCTGAGCGCCTTTGGACGTTCCTCATCATAGAGCAACCACGGCACATGAAAGATGGCGCTTCCCTCACTCATAGTGTCAAAGTTGGACAGCTCACCTCTTATTCAGCCTCACGAGCCCAACGCGATGCTTCCAACCGAAGTTCATGGAGACCAGATGGTGGTGGTCGGCATTAAGCTCACAAAGTAGGAGCTGCTGACGTGCGCTTTGGTCAAGGTCACCGAACCTGACAATCGCATTTGCACTCCATGTTATCAGGAACGACAGTGAGAGGGAGGAAGGCTCAGGCTTAGGGTTTCTACGAGGTGTAGGTATTTCTGTTTTTCGAAGTTGGTGTGAGTATACGAAGGTTTCTGCAACTTGAAGTAGGTTCTTCTTCCGTTTCATTCAATAACCTTTAATTTGCATTCCCGCATGCATGTGATGCAACTCTCTTCTCTAACGCAGCTGAGAAGCTAACAATTAGGTTTTAATCAAAAAAGGTGCTTAGAGCTGCCGTACTTTTATGATTACTAGTGCTGTCTAAACACAGCTTTCTCTTTGCCTTCTTTGGTTATTTTCTCACTTTGCTTCCTTCATTTACTGATTCAAAGCGATGACATCCACTTCTGTCTACATTCTACTCTGGTCTGCTTGTTAGTGGTGAGATTTAACAGCTATACAAATTTTCTTTTTTGAGCTTACCCACCATAAAGCGGAGACACCCCTATTTGCATGCTCCACCCGAAACAGCATCTAAAAATGGAAAAATGAGGATATATGCGACTCAAATGCTCTACTTGAACATGTATACTTGTACACGAGTAACACAACTATCGCGCACTCATTTAATAAGTTGGATACACCATTTTCACGAATCTTCTTGGTCTGTTCTCTGGTATTGTAGCCCTATTCATCCTAGATATCAGATCATGCAGTGACTGTTACTATTGCGGGCATCAATGCCATAGGATGACACTACAAGGTAAACAAGAATCAGATCAAGATTTATTACCCTTTGCTCGATAAGGCAGCTTCTATTCTTTCAGCCATGACTCGAAGAGCAGCACTGTAGAACTCCGTCAAATCTTTCTCCGTCCATCCTTCAATCGGATTAACTGTGAAAGACCAGCTCATTCCACATCCATCTTCTTCTTCTGCATCTCTCACCGCCGTCAGTTTCATTGTGGCAGCCAAGGATTTGAACCCGACATTATTGCAGTCCCCGATCTCATAAGTGAAGCTTTTGGTGACAGGGTCATTCGCAAGCAGCTTCTCCAGAGCCCAGTCAGTGAAAACATCCTCGGAACCATCGGCGGAGCTTCTTGTGCCAGAGCAGTATCGGACGCATCCGGGCTCACCCGACACGCCCTCGACTCCATAGCACGTGTCTATCGTGGGGACCCACTTGTGCAGGCTGAAGAAATTCTCCAGGAGGGGCCATAGTTGGTCAGGACCTGAGCCTCTCACCAGGGCTCTAACCTTTCCTCCCCGTTTTTCCTTTGCTTCACTGGCCATAGCAAATGCAGGCTTCAGGCTTCAGCAATTAGCAATTCGCTTTAGCAGCAGTGGAACAACATTGAAATAGGGAAAAACTTCAGTTGTCGGGTTATGAGAAGGCATAAGCTTGGATTGTCATGGGAATCAATGTGTTGGACAATGCTCTCAGGTTGACTTCAGCTGGTCGGTGGATGTATATGGGGGCGGTGCTATAGGAGCACAAGAACATGTCGAAACACTGAGAGCATTTCTTGTCAGTGTGTGAAGAGGGATATGCTGGAATTGGCATGGGAATCATGTAGGCTCTTTCTCTCTATCACTCTCTCGTGTAGTTTGATATTATTGGAATCTTGGAAACTCTTACCTAATTGTGACACTTGTCTATATAAAAGGTGGTATTCATAGGCTTTGATCCTTTTATCAAAGTGAAGGCCAAAACTTGTCCTTTTTCATAAAATCTCAACTTAAGATTTGCGATGCCAACGCACATAAAAATTAAGCATTTACGCGTCTTCGTGTTTAAAATTCAACAAGTTTTGAGAAAAGGGTTTTCTTGGAATGTTTATTGCTAATTATCGCTAAGGGCATGTATGATTGCGTATGATTGCGTCATCATACCCTGTTATGAATTCAAAAGATCCACGCAATGTCCTGCAATTCGCTTACATGGAATCCTCTTTCATTATTACAACTTTTCACGTGAACTTATAATGCAAACTGATGAAATATTTTTTAGTCTCTTGCTTAGCATGCTTATTAATTAAGATAATCGTAATGCAAGTCTCAAAACTTATCAATTCGTAATTTCGATCCTAAAACTTTCATCTTCGTGTATTTGAATCCAAAACTTGTACCTTTTGTCCACTTATAAGAGCGAAAGAAAACACTCCTTTTATTATTCGAGACACTTTCTTACGATGTCGGTTGTAAGAAGTTCTTACGCACACTTATGAGAGCGAAGCACACTCTTACACACTTGCTTGTGGGAGCCTAGCTCACTTCCACTGATGGGAGTATTTGGCTACTTATATTCCTGAGCAGGTGGCCTTCCTTAGAAATGTCTTCCTATATAATTCTAGATAATATTAGATGTGGCTAATTTATTAACCACTCATTTCTACCATCTTCATAAAATATTCTACGAAAAAACATTTAGATATTTCTCCTAAAAAAAAAAACTACAGTTCTAGGAGAAGAGGATGTTAGAAAAAATCAGGAAAACTGGAATGAAACTTTGAGATATGCATATTCTATCTTTAATGAATTATTTGTCCCACAAGATTGCTAATGGTTATTAACAAAAATTCTACAGGATACAACTAAGTCTCAAACTGAAAATGTCACAAAGCAATTCTAAAACTTCTACAAGAACTCTCTAAGGGAAACAATTTGAGAATAAACGTTGTATCTTTTCTAGAAGAGAAGAAAAATGAAAATGAAATATATTGAACCAGAAACATTGAATATATAAAAGCGAAACCCTTTGCGAACAAACATACTGTTTCAAAAGGATATTATTTGCAAAGTTTGAAGACTTTCACACTTATATATTGCCTCACATAGGCATCTTTTTTATGTGTCTTTGTTCAAACAATCAGCAGAGAAGCGATACATCTTTTTCTTTAATAGAAGGTAATAAAAGGTGACACGGAAAAATCAACTTTTCATATCGTATTGGTCTAAGTTAGTGTGCGGATATGAATTCAGTTCATGACTCTATTGTATTTGAGAGTCGGCCAAAATTCCTTCATCGGATCAAGATGAATCACGACATGATTACATACAGTAAAAGGCAATCTGAAATTATCTCAAGTACTATATAAGTGAATTTGGACATATGAAATGGTGCTCTAATTCCAATGGGAACGGGGGGAATAATGACCAGACTTACAAATTACTGCAAAGCAATTAGAGAGCTAATACGTGCTATTGCCCAGACTTTCAGTACTATTGCACACCGCATCACAAAGGTTCAAGGCTATCACACACGAGCACAAAAGCAAAATCATCGGATTCAGATGAGATCAGTTCCGGAATCCGATCGGTTTGCTCGACCAAGAAGAGCCTCCTTCATCCTCTCGGCCATGACCCGCAAGCCCGACCCAATGAACTGGTCCAGGTCCTGGGGTTTCCAGCCGCTCACGGGCTCAACCTCATAGTCCCACACCATTCGACAACCGTCTTCCTTAGGCATGACTCGGACCGTGGAGACGTAGGAGTTGAACCCGACATTGCTGTCTACGATGCTATAGCTGAACATCTTCTCGGCTGGGTCGATCGACAGCAGCTTCTGCTTCGTCCAGTTCAGGGTTGCTGCTGCCTCGGTGCCCCCACCAATGTCCTGTTCCTGGTCGACTGGGGTCCTAAACCCGGCGCAGTAGCGGACGCACCCAGGCTGGCCGAGACTCCCTCAACGGGGGTGCAGGTGGCGAGGGTTGGGAACCACTTGTCGAGGCCGAAGAAGTCCTCCAAGAAGGGCCATATTTGGTCCTCCTTTGGACCTGCCAAGTCCGCACAAGCTTGCCCTTGCCATTTTGGTTGGTTTTGGTTCATCTTAGAAGCCGCAGGATCGATGTTTGCGGACTCCATGCTGAGGAATGCCAAATTAATGCAAGGTACAATAATATCTAGTTGCACAAGATCGAGATCAAGATCAAGAGAGAGAAATGAAAGCTAGTGAAAGCTTGTGTTTCTAAGCTGCAAACATGAGAGTCTATATATAGAGGGAGAGAGCAATTATATCAATTCAGTTTTAAATCTCTTTCAAAAAGAGAGAAAAAAAAAGCAAAAAATGAGAAAATATTAAATAATTATTAAAAATTGTCTACGCCAACACCGATTGACCAAAATTGACCAGACATATTGAATTTGTATAAATTTAAAATTTTTATGACTTGGCTAAAAAAAAATGATTAGAACTAAATTGGAATAATTTTATGATTTTTTGGTAATTTTCCTTCCAACTTACATCACACACGATAACCCTAGCACTATCTTATGTACCCATGGCCATGATATGGCTCAACCTGTTGTAGTTTTTTATGAGACAAAAAAAAGTTTCAAACAACATTGGGATTGGATTTAAAGTTGGTGTTTTTTTAATGATATCAAAAAATGTTTATGGTAGAATAAAAACTGGTCTGGGAATTTCTTATAAGACAGAAAAATGTTTAGGATATCGTTGGGATTGAAGACCAAGTTTTGGACTTTATTTTTTTTTTTTTTTTTTTTTTTTCAAGATGGTAGCTTCTGTTGAAAAAGAGCACTTATTGCAAGGCATCATCAATCTCTCGCGGCGATAATGGGTCTTTCTCGGGAGAGAATTGTGGGAGCTCCAACCATCCGTCGGTGCTTGCGAGAGATTACGGTGACCTCGGGAAAGAGATGAATGAATCACGTTTTCTTTGCTGAAAACGTGAAAGTTCTTTTGCTAAATTTTGAAGAGCAAGTCGCGATGGGACACGAAACCATCTAATCGATTAGTTTGAAAAACCAAACCTAAGGCTAAAAGCATGGCTCCTCTGGTGAGAGCATGATATTTTCCCTTGTAAGGATGTGTTTGTTTGAGCAAAATACTTTTTCACGAATCAATTTATGTGTTTGGTTTGCCAAAAATAATTTGTCAATGGAAAATCGTTTATGGTTAAAAAAGATATGCATGCTTAAAGTTAGGTAAATAAATTCTTTAACTTGGAAAGAGGTAAACATTTTCCCAAAGAGTATTTTCCTTTGTCATAAAATTTTCCTCGAAACAAACACACCTTAAGATTGAAAAATACATTGAATGACATGATTCTAATTATATCTCACATGTACATTTTCTCAACACCTAATTACACCATGAGACAATTGATCATGTGTATAACCTAATCTTCCTTGAGAAAAGTGTCTTGAAAAAAAAAAATCTTAAACCTTTTGTATTAGTGTCAATTTATTAGTATCAATTTAATCCTAAACATTTTAACTTGTTGCCAATTTAATCATAAATCTTTTGACTTAATGACAATTTAGTCATTCTGACTAATTTTGGTTGACGTAGACACCGATCAGTTAATATGGATAATTTTTAATATTATTTTAATATCTTTCAATTTTTCATTTTCATTTTATTTTATTTTTCCTTTTCGTTTTCTTTGTCTTTTATCTTTTCTATTTTTTCCTTTTCTTTTTTCCTTCTCCTCCCCCTTCCCCCAGCCGATCACTAGCTCGAGTCCTCACCAAAGGTCATGAGGGTAGCCTTGTTCTAGGCGGCAAGGCTTGCCCTTGCAAAATCTAGCAAGCTAACTCAAGGCCATCCAAGCCGCGATGGCGGCCTTGTGTTGGGCTAGCAAGGGTCACCTTTGCCGGCCGTGGGTGAAGCTCGACCTAGCCAAATCCAACAAGGTTGAGCATCGCCAGTGGCCAATGAGGCTTGCTAGAGAGCAATGAGGTTGACCTCGATCTCGTTGGCTGTCACCTCTAACCGATTGTCAAAATTGAGCGACCAGCTAGAGTAAGGGGAAGAGAAGGAAAAGGAAAAGGAAAGGAAAAGAAAAGGAAAAATAAAATTAAAAAAATATATATTAAAATATCATTTAAAATTGTCCACTCTGGCCATGCCATGTTAGCCAACCGGTGTCCAGGTCAACAAAATTTGGTCAAAATTTGCTAGAAAGATTGAATTGGCATCAAATTAAAAGGTTTATAATTAAATTGGCGTCAATAAAAGATTTAGACTAAATTAGTACCAATACAAAACTTTTCCCAATCTTCCTCTTTTAATGAAACTAAAAGAAGCCACACCCTATAAACCTAATCTACAAAAGAAAGAAATGTATGATAGTTTTCTATGTAATAACTTGTATCTCACTCCTCCTTTTACTTTTACTTTTTAAATATGTGCCTAATCTCGATGACAGTGGTTTTTAGCAAATAAATGAACAAAATTATATTTGGGCAGTGGTTTATCAATAAAATTGGAATTTGAGGTTGAGATAGTATCACATTTAAGTTATCTTTTTTTTTTTTTTTCCGATTAGTTTTAATTAGCATCTGAATTTAATTTTAGTTATCTACCTCATTAATAATTTAAGTATGAATATTCTTGTTTTTGCAACAAGTTCTCTCTTATTTATATCCGTGTAGTTACAATGCTTCGTTGCATCTAACTATTAACTATACACTTAACCCCCTTATAGGCATGTAGGTTTAAGTTCGGTATAGTTTATAGGCATGTAGGTTTAAGTTCGGTGTAGTTTTCCCTTGGTTAGGATTCAATTGTTATAGCTTTGTTTGTCTTGGTTTAATGCATTTCCTTTTTGTAATAATCTATCTTCTCGATGCAACCAAATCACAGTCTTCCAACTTAGGTGTCACCTACCAATTATGCGAATTTTTTCAATGTAAAATGCTACATTGCATCTAACTATTAACTATACACTTAACCCCGTTATAGGCATGTAGATTTAAGTTCGGTGTAGTTTTGCCTTGGTTAGGATTTAATTGTTATAGCTTTGTTTGTCCTAGTTTAATGCATTTTCTTTTTAAGTAATAATTTAAGTATGAATATTCTAATTTTTGCAACAAGTTCTCTCTTATTTACATCTTAGTCGTGTAGTTACAATGCTATGTTGCATCTAACTATTAACTATACACTTAACCCCCTTATAGGCATGTAGGTTTAAGTTCGGTGTAGTTTTCCCTTGGTTAGGATTTAATTGTTATAGCTTTGTTTGTCCTGGTTTAATGCATTTCCTTTTTTGTAATAATCTATTTTTTGATGCAACCAAATCATGGTCTTCCAACTTAGGTGTCACCTACCAATTATACGATTTTTTTTTTCAATGTAAAATGCTACGTTGCATCTAACTATTAACTAAATATTTAACCCCGTTATAGGCATGTAAGTTTAAGTTCGGTGTAGTTTTCCCTTGGTTAGGATTTAATTGTTATAGCTTTGTTTGTCCCAGTTTAATGCATTTCCTTTTTTTGTGATAATCTATCTTCTAATGCAACCAAATTACCGTCTTCCAACTTAGGTGTCACCTACCAATTATACGAATTTTATTCAATGTAAAATTTTATAGGACTTCTCATTATATCTTTTGATTTACATGTCAATTGTTAATTTCTTAATTTTGCTTCTAGTGTTTTTCAAAGGACTTCTAATGCTCCTAACTTTGTACTTTTAGCATGGTAAAAATACTAAAGTGGGGAATTAAAACAGGAAAATTCTCAATCAATTACAAACATATTGTATGAATGCTAACTAATCCTTAATTTTTCAAATTACCAACTTAGTCTTAAACATTTATGGTCGTTTCTATCAATTTTCCCTGAAAATTGATGATGTGACGGTCCACTCATCACCAACTATTTTATGTGACACATTGCTACATCAGTAATTTCCTACAGAAATCAAATAAGAGAATATATTTGAATTTTCACACAAAATTTAAGGATTAAAATAGCAAAATTACAAAATTTAGAACTGATTTAATATCCATACAATAAATTTAGAATTGATTTGATAATTTTCTGGAATTAAAACCACCTTACATCTTGTCTTTTGTCGAGTTTGTAATCCTCTCTTTGCTTTTGCGTTTGCTTTTTTTAATCATTTATGCAGACAAAACTTAGCATATTACATTTCATTGTCATTCCCCTTTCCATCGGTTGTCATGGGTCATCCGTTGTGCGTTGTGCGTTGGCGTTCGTACGAGAGTCCCATTAATTCCGATAATGTCCTGAAAATTACAGGACATCGCACTCCAATCAAGACCACATGTGAAACAATGGATAACATATGTTAAACATGCATTTGAAATCCCATCATATATTTTCCTGGTGTGGTTGCAAATTGCCTTAGCCTTAAAAGAATAATATCACAAATCCATGAATTTTGATTTAATGATTACTAAATTTTGATCAAATATGTAATTTTGTCACAACACTTTAAATCTATTCAATATGATCATTGAATTATTTGTAAAATGTTCAATTCGGTATTTTTGTTTGTATCGGTTTCACATAGCCTAAGGAATAAAATGAACATATACTAATATTTCAGAAGTGGGTTAATGACCATTTTGACAGCTTTAAATGCAAGGATGACATTGTTCATTTGGCCAAAGTTCAGAAAACACATTGCATAAATACAAAGTCCATAGATGACATTGTACATCGGATTAAAGTTGTGACACGATTTGTGTTTTCTATGTAATAACTTGTATCTCGCTCCTCCATTTACTTTTTAATTATGTGCCCAATCTCTGGATAGTGGTTTTTTAGCAAATAAATGAACAAAATTATCTTAGGGCAGTGGTTTATCAATACAATTGGGATTTGAGATTGAGATAGTATCACAATTAAGTTATCTTTTTTTTTTTCAATTAGTTTTAATTAGCATTTGAATTTCATTTTAGTTATCTTCCTCATTAATAATTTAAGTATGAATATTCTCATTTTTGCAACAAGTTCTCTCTTATTTATATCTTAGTCGTGTAGTTACAATGCTATGTTGCATCTAACTATTAACTATACACTTAACCCCATTATAGGCACGTAGGTTTAAGTTCGGTGTAGTTTTCCCTTGGTTAGGATTTACTTGTTATAGCTTTGTTTGTCCTGGTTTAATGCATTTCCTTTTTCGTAATAATCTATCTTCCGATGCAACCAAATTACAGTCTTCCAACTTAGGTGTCACCTACCAATTATACGATTTTTTTTTCAATGTAAAATTTTATAGGACTTATCATTTTATTTTTTGATTTATGTGTCAACTATTAATTTCTTAATTTTGCTTCTAGTGTTTTTTCAAAGGACTTCTAATGCTCTTAACTTTGTACTTTTAGCGTGGTAAAAATACTGAAGTGGGGAATTAAGACAGGAAAATTCTCAATCAATTACAACCATATTGTACAAATGTTAATTCACCCTTAATTTTTCAAATTACCAAATTAATATTAAACATTTATGGTCGTTTCTGTCAATTTTCACTAAAAATTGATGACGTGTCGGTCCACTTATCACCAGCTATTTTATGTGGCACATTGCTACATCAGTAATTTCTTACAAAAATCGAACGGAAAGACTATATTTGAATTTCACACAAAAGTTAAGAATTAAAATAGCAAAATTATGAAATTTAAAACTGATTTAATATCCATATAACAAATTTAGAATTAATTGGATAATTTTCCGGAATTAAGGCCACCTTACATCTTGTCTTTTGTCGAGTTGGTAATCCTCTTTGCTTTTGCTTTTGCTTTTGCTTTTGGTTTTTCTTTTTTATCATTTATGCAGACAAAACTTAGTATATGAAATTTCATTGTGTCATTCCCCTTTCCAACGGTTGTCATGGGCCATCCATTGCGAGTTGGCGTTCGTACGAGAGTCCAATTAATTCTGATAACGTCCTGAAAATGACGGGACATCGCACTCCAATCGGGACCACATGTGAAACAATGGATAACATATGTTAAACATGCATTTGAAATTCCATCATATATTTTGCTAGTGTGGTTGCAGATTGCCTTAGCCTTAAAAGAATAATATCACAAATCCATGAATTTTGATTTAATGATCACTAAATTTTGATCAAATATGTAATTTTGTCACAGCACTTTTAATCTATTCAATATGATCATTGAACTATTTGTAAAATGTTCAATGCAATCATTTTGTTTGTATCGGTTTCACATGGCCTAAGGAATAAAATGAACATTACTAATATTTCAGAAGTGGGTTAATGACCATTTTGACAGCTCTAAATGCAAGGACGGCATTGCCCATTGTGTCAAAATTCAAAAACCACATTACATATATAAAAGGTTCATAGATGACATTGTACATCGAATTAAATTTGTGACCCCATTTGTGTCGTTTTCCCGAAAAAGCATCCAAGTCTAATTGGGTCCCACATAATACAACCATTTTCTCATTGGAGTCTGTTTGCTTTCCATTAATTGTATGGCTATGGAATTAATAATTCAAATTCGTACCATGGGAGCCAAATGGGCTTTCAAAATATATCAAGTTACACTTATCATCTTGAACACAGTGTGTCTTGCTCGTGTAGTGATTATCATTTACTAAATATCAAATCCCTAAAATGGGACTGGGAAATTGGAAATGACAAAAGTTAGTTATTTTTTAAGAACGGTTGATGCTTTCTATTTTCGCTTTATTAAGAAATGTGTGAATTATGGTAAAACCTCTGCCAACTTGGAAATACTTTTTAATTGTTTATTTTGCTCACACAAATAAATAGGCGAAATTTTTTTTCATTTATTGACGAAAACATTTAAACATAAATGATTATTGATAATAAAAATATTTTTATTAAATAATTATTTTAAATAATGTAAATAATCATTTTTATAAAAATATTTTTAAATTATTTATTTTTTGCAAAATAGATAGGGAATAATTTCAATATATTTCAACTCAGTCGATGGGAATTTGGTAAATCATTAATGAAGCAAATCGGATAAAACCGTTGCACGGCGATCACATCAAGTAACATCTTGGCACAGTGTCATCCACTGAGTCAAGAGATGTTGTCTTCCGTACTTGTTCGAGAATCGCACAAATGAAGACAGTTGAAGGGGGGCACATGTCGCGTCATTACTTTGGTCTCGCACGCTAAAAACGCTTTCATAAAGCGAAGAGCACGAGGCATGATTTCTTCGGAGGACTAGGAAAAGTTATGATCGAGAATGAGCCATTAGTCCATTCGAATCCACTTTTCTAACTGTTATCTCCGCTCTATGTGGTGCAACCCGTTCACCCCCTCCTTAGTATTTGTCAATGATACCTTTATGTTTTATATGTAAACTGGATCGGTTTGTGTGTAAATATCAAATATGAGATATGCGATTGAATGACATTAGGTGTATCGAATTTAAACTATTAGTTGTGCGTGATGGGAACTTATCACGGGATAAAGTGCAACACCTTGGGAACCACTTTTTGAACCTTATTAGAATACAGTGCTACATGGAGAGCACCTCAATTGGTGCGATCGTTTGTGTATGGTAGAGTTAGCTATATCGTATGCATCACTGAATAGCATATTTCCGATCTACTATTAACTATATTTAGGATCCATAGAGAATATAATTGCTTACTTAATCAGTGATTTGCTTACTCGGCATTTAGGCTGATTCATCAACAGCGTTTGAAGAGTAGTCTGGATTGGGAGATAGGATACTAAGGTCCTAGGATAGGACTGCTCAATAAAATCTGAGTGGACTTTCAAGGTGTACCACGTTGTAACTCGACGGCGACTACTCTAAGCCTTGAAGACGCGTTGGATGGTGGGTGCGGATAAAGCACCGGAATGAGGGACGAGGGCAATAATTGTTGACAATGGACGAGGATAGATGCTGCAATGGTGACACAAATAAACGGCACAGCTCCATGCGGACAAAAATGTGAAAGAGTCCCCTTATTAGAACTGGAGTTCGCACAAAGTATGAGACCAAAAGATTGACTATGATAAATAATAAGAAAAAAAGTACTGTATTACTTGACACTAATGTGTTACAATCAGTGGATATTTATACTAAGAACAATGTGTATAGGAAAGTAATTAATTTAATATAACAAAAAAATTAGTTATTTTAGAAAATAACAAGAATTACAGAATCAATTACAATTTCAGAATGTTCTACAAATATTCTAACATATTGAATCAACTAGCAGAATCATATGTATACAAGACTCTCATTTGTCATCCAATATATTAAATCAAATCTTATGTTAAATGTCGACATTATTTTTTTTATACAAAGTGGGCTTAAAATATATCATGTCAAAAACATGGGAGATAAGATTGAATAATCAATGTGAACATAGCACTCACGCATAGGATGAGAATCCCGTATAAATATCTAAACACTATAGTCTAAAAAATCTCACATGGAGTCTATCAAATCCTTAAAGATATGGACATGTTGGGGTCACTTCCGCACCAGTTTCATCGCATGTAAGGTCATCTCATGAGAATGATCTCTCCCAAACTATGTCAAGGAGAGAGACGTGGGTTGGGTGGGTGTAACTTTAACTTTTCATCTTAAGATCTGACCAATCGTCACGCACTAAATGCGAGAGAGGAAATCGACCAAATTATGTGGTAGTCGACCAACACAGAGAGAGGAAACATCTTTCACGTAAGTGATGGGCACCATGATAGTGTTCACCTCTGATCCAATCAGTAGAGGACACTAATACCATTCGTGCTGTGGACAGATTCCTAACCATAGCTTTCAGAAGAGGATCGACAAAAGCTGGTGCATTGATTCTCCATGATTGTAGAAGTAAGAGGATGCACGAGATACTATGTTAGAAAAACCAACTTAAAAGCTCGACAATAATCTCACAAAACCTAACATGATGTTAGAGCTGGACTCTACACTCAGATTATTTCCCCCATTCATAAAATTCCACATACCCTTCCTAATTCGACCCGTACACTAGTGGGTTTTTTATTATCCCCATTCTTTGAATACGGGTTCATATGCTCTCTTCCTCCATTTTATAAGTTTAATTTTTTTGGAACAGTCGGTATTGATATCACAAAATCTTTCAAGCTCCTGGAGATCTTTTTCTCGAGTTCCAAAATTTTGATTAATAAATAAATTACACTCCAAATTATAAAAATGCTCTAATGTAGGGAACAAAATATTCTCTTGCATCTCTTTTTTACATCAACAATACTTTAATACGTCTCTTGTGACAATAATACCTTCAAATTTTGGGCTGTGTTCAAGGGACCAGGCTTGGCCCAAAAGTTAGGTGGAAGGAATCTCTCTTTGTCTACACTGATACCAAATCCATCCCCACCGCCACCTATCTCCCTCCTCCTCCTCATTTCATCTCTGATCAGGGCTTCTTATGGCCATGACGGCTGGCCGGCTTGAATGACAATGAAGGCACCCGAAACGGCAAGTGTCTGATCGTCACGCACTACAAAGGAGACATAGCATTCCTCCGTAAGTATGGCAAGGACCAAGCGTAAGCGTCAGCGACATGATAGTGTTTCACCTCCAGTAGAGGACACTAATAGCATTTAGCGGTATGGACAGATTGCTAGCCATAGCTATCGAAAAGAGGATCAAGGAAAGCTGGTGCATTGGTTGTCCATGATTGTAAAAGGAATGAGGATGGACGAGATATCATCATATTTGAAAGACCTACTTAAAAGATCAAAAACAGTTCCAACAAACCTAACATGATATTAGAGTTGGGTTTTTCCAGCATTATTTCCCCCATTTGTAAAATTCCACAGCCCTTCCTAATTTAGCTTGTACGTCAGCAATTGTTTTATCATCCCACATTTCTTGATTATGGGTTTATATGATCTCTATATATATGATTTTCCTCCATCTATAAGTTTAAGTTTTTAAAACAATCATAAAATCTTTCAAGCCCCGGAGATCCGTCTCTCAAGTTCCAAACTTTTGATTAATAAACAAATCGCATTCCAAACTATAAAAATTCTCCACTGTAGAGAAGAAAAATGTTCTCCTGCATCTATTTTATACATCAACAATATTTTAACAGGTCTCTTTGCAATAACAATACCTTCAAATTTTTGGGCTATGTTGGAGAGACCAAGCTTGGCCCAAAAGTTAGGTGGAAAGAATCTTTCTCTATCCATAGTGATACCAACTCCATCCTCACCACCATCAATCTCCCTCCTCCTCCTCATTTCATCTCCGATCGGGGCTTCTCATGGCCATGATGACCGGTCGGCCTGAATGGTGACGAAGCCACCGCCAACAAGCAAGAGGAGATATGGCATTCCTATAGCTATGGCAAATGGCAATGACCAAAGCCCAAAACTTCACCAACGTATTTCAGATACTTAACTGGGTTTTATTTCTTCCTTAGCCTCTAATTTCTATCTTATGTATGGACTTTCCATCTAATGGCGCCCCTTTTATGGGCTAGTAATGGAATTATTATCATTCGGCAAAAAAAAAAAAAAAAAAAACTAGTGAGAATATTTAGAAGTCACCGAATGTAAAGTAACCGATGATTATTGACCCTCAATTAGTACTGAGAAGTTCATTTCTCTTACAATAATTTAAGATGAATGACTATTTCAAGATTATTGAATGGTGTTATAACTCTAAAAATTAAATTACAAAAAAATTGATCGAATTACAATTTGTTGGAGTTATATCAAAAAGGGGAACAACTATAAAGTATGACTTTTAATGCAAAATTACAATATTGTTAAAAGGAATAAGCATCTCTTAAGACAAAATCGTTTATTTTATAGGAAGCAATATAATCTATCCTTAAAATGAGCACTTTGAATTGAAACGAAGGTTCGGGAATTAGCGTGTTGCATCATAGATGTCAAATAAAGTCCACGGATCATGTTCTATATTAGCAAAGTAGGTTTTAGTGTTGTAAATTACCTTTTAATCCATAAATTTCTAGTAAGTATAATAATCGTCTTATACTTTCGAAATGAAAAATCCAGTACAAAGATTTCGCTCTGGAGCGAAAACAGACACGTGCACTTATCCCGCTCCCTGGTTCAGACAACTGGACAAGACCTTTGACACCGAACGGGCAAACGTCGCAGCATGCCCAGCGAAGCGAATCTCGCTTCTGAAAATTATGCGCGCGACGCGTGCTCATGTCAGAAAGTTAACGACAAAGGCGGGGTTGTCGTGACTGTACTGGAAATGTTTCTAGGAGCATTAGCGAACGTTGCCAATCGTGTTTTCCTTGCGGCGATCGTTGCTTTGATCGACTCGAGAGCTGCGCGCTGAAATCGTGTAGCGCATGATCTCGTTTCGCCACCTTCGACGTGGGCTCTCCAACTTCAGCTCAAGAAGACGGCTCTGGACCTCTTGCGCTCTCGATCACGGCGGCGCCCACGAAGCCAATGCGTCTTCCGTCGCTTCCTCCTCGCGCAATCTCGACAGCAGCCCGATTCGCCGAGCTCGACCCAAGCCCACGCCAAGATGGTGGCGACCCTCTTGTCCGAATGCGATGACAGGCGAGGGTTGAGCCGGATACACGCCCACGTGATCCGCTCCCGCTTGTTGGACTCGAATCCCGTCGCGTTTCACTAGAACAACATCATAAGAGCGTACGCGAGGCTAGACGCCCCGAGAAAGGCGTTGCTTGTGTACGCTTTCATGGCGAGAGCGGGCGTTCCGCCGGATTCTTACACTCTTCCGATTGTCTTGAAAACGGTGTGCCAATCTTTTGATTTTGAAGCCGGCAGGCAGGTCCATGGTGTCGCCGTGAAACATGGGTTGGAGTGTAATGAGTTCTGCGAAAGCGGGTTCATCAGTTTGTACGCCAAGGCGGGAGATTTCGATGATGCGCGCAAGGCGTTTGATGAAAATGCTGACAGAAAGTTGGGTTCTTGGAATGCCATGATAGCAGGTCTTGCCCAAGGTGGGCGCTCCAGGGAAGCTATCGACCCGTTTATAGAGATGCGGAGAAGTGGTTTCGTGTTGGATGACGTGACTTTGGTCAGTGTAACATCGGCTTGTGGAAGCATTGGGGACCTAGATTTGGCACTTCAATTGCACAAATATGTTTTTCAGGCTAAAAAATAGTGAGAAAGCTGATATTTTGATGTTCAACTCCCTTATTGACCTGTACGGTAAATGTGGTCGGATGGACTTAGCATACAAAGTTTTCCTTGGGATGGAGGAAAGAAACGTATCATCCTGGACTTCTATGATCGTGGGTTATGCGATGCACGGGCTGGTAAGTGATGCTCTTGAATGCTTCCGTTGCATGAGGGAGGCTGGCGTGAAGCCTAATTTTGTGACCTTTGTTGGAGTACTTAGTGCTTGCGTACATGGAGGGATGGTGCAAGAGGGAAAACGTTACTTTGATATGATGCAGAAATATTATGGAATAAGGCCTCGTTTACAGCATTATGGTTGCATGGTTGATCTGTTTGGTCGAGCTGGAAGGTTTGATGAGGCTAAAGAAATGGTGGAAGGGATGCCGATGAAGGCAAATTCGATTATTTATGGATGTCTGTTGGGTGCTTGTGAGAAGCACGAGAACGTGGAAATTGGTGAATGGTAGCTAAGCATTTGCAAGAGTTGGAACCGTGGAACAACGGTGTTTATGTGGTATTATCTAATATTTATGCCAGCAGAGGTATGTGGAAAGAAGTGGAGGAAATGAGAGTGGTGATGAAGCAGAGAAGACTTGCTAAGCTTCCAGGTTATAGCTTGGCAACAAATTCAGAATGATAGTTGATGGATTGAAGTTCTCGGTTTTCATATCGGTTTTCATAACTATGCGAAATAGTGGTTAGTTGATGACACCCTGGAATTTTCAAAGTTTAGTTCCCACACTCTTCACAAGTGTCCTTTTCTTCTTTGGAAAGCCATAGTGATGAAAGTTTTTGTGTGGTTTGGAGGAAAGTCTTTTTTTGCCCTTGTATTGCAAGAGCCAACAATGCAATAGTGTCTAGCTGATTTTAGCCTAACTTAATAAGAAGGAAACCAATTCATGAGCACATCTTGGTGAGGTACTGTATCAAGAAGAATCTTTTGGATTTTCTCTTACTGGGAAAAAGCATTAAATGACTCGATCACGTCAGATAAGAAGCTATGAAGGGACAGTGCATGATGCATTAATGAATTGACGTTCACAGTGCTAATAGTATGTGAGCTGCTTCAGACAAGGCAGAGACTGGAAATCTGATGAATTTAGTGGAGAAAAGCAGCAAGGTTTCTTATGGCAGGTTGCTCATAGTTTCTAGAGCCCGTTCTGTCAGATGAGTCATATTCCTCCTGGCAGATCTGTTGGTCCCGGTTTACAGTCAATTCATTCTGGATGGTATCAGAAGAGGAATTTACAGCTATCAGTTAGTTATCTCCCTTGCAGACCATTAATTAATATAATTGAAGAGATGACTGTTACAGACAATGTTCTTCCGATCATTTGGTTAACAGCCAGATGCCACATCTCCAATCATGCTATTGCACATGTTATAAGTTGGAAAACACAATATTTGTATCAGAACTGGCTTCTAGGCTCACATATTACTAGAAAAAGTTCTTCCCTCTCTGCAGAAGGACTAAAGTGTCTGTTGAATTGCAAAATAACATTGAAGGTTGACACATGGAGCCATTCAATTTCAGATTAGAATTCTTGTAAGTAGGGACGAAGTTACTGTTTTTCAAGTCAAGTTTCTTCTGTGTGGTATTTTGTGGTAATGGAATATAACAGGAACACTTTGGAAGAGACTGGAATTTAATTGCATTGCATAGGTGACTTTCTGCCGTTGGATACAGAAGTTGTGCAACTTGTTGAGCTGCGCTCTTTCACAGTTGCCCAGATTATTGGAAATATCCTATCAATGCATTTGTGCAAGAAAGACAAACATGACAAGTGAGATTTATGCCCCTTGTGTGGATAGAGCAGCCTCCATTCTTTCTGGCATGCGTTGGAGAGCAGAACCATAGAACTCTGTCAGACCTTTCTCAGTCCATCCTTCAATTGGATTTGCAACAAAGGACCAAGTTATAGCGGTTGCTTCTTTTTCAGCATCTTTCACTTGTGTGAGTTCAGTTGTTGCCACTAAAGATTTGAACCCATTCATATTTCTATCCGCGATCTCATAGCTGAAGCTTTTGTTGACAGGATTGATAGCGAGCAGCTTCTCCAGAGCCCAGTTGGTGACCACCTCCTCCGAACCGTCCTTGGAGATTTTCGTGACAGCAGAATATCGTATGCAGCCAGGCTGATCCGATACGCCTTCAACTCCGTAGCACACATCTATCATGGGGAGAGCCACTCGTGGAGGTTGAAAAAATCCTGCAGAAGTGGCCATATCTGGTCCGGACTGGAGCCTCTCACTCGGGCACTAACCTTTATTTCCCATTTCTTCTCTGCTTCGCAGGCCATAGCAATGCAGGCTTCAGGCTTAAGCAGTTAGCATTTAGCATTTGATTGGACAATACTGAAATAGTGAAAGCATTAGTTGTCAGTGTACGAGAAAATATAAGTGTTGGACAATGCTCATAGGTTGGCTTCAGTTGGTCAGTGGATGTTCGTGGGCCGGTGCTATGGGGTCCCTTGAACATGTGAGATATACTCAGAGCACTTCTCGTCAGTTTGTGAAGAGACATTCTGGAAGTGGCACGGGAATCATGCAGGCCCAAAGGAAAAATAATTTTTTGAAAAAGACGAGCCTCGACAATCAAACAATATAAATGTGATTAAATGAAAACTAATAAACTTAGACACGAGAAAATAATTGATTTTGATTGATTGTAATTAATTTAGGGGTTTTTGTATATTTTTCGTAATTGATTCTAATTTATTGTGATTGATATTTTTCTACTTTAGATAGTCATCCTGTAAATGTATTCTTCATATGGTAGGAACTGAATATTATATTTTCCTGTCATCACAATTCTCTATTGCTAGCAAGAGAAACAATCATCCCGCCAAGTAGTGTTTTTAAATCTATAGTGGTCGTTGCCTCTCTGTCACAATGCAGGCTTCAGACTTCAGCAACCAGTAATGAAGTAGCTGACTTAACGGAGTTGTTAATAGGCACTTCTCAGCATGTTCAAATACTGAAAGCACATATATGGTGCGTTGGCAGTGCACCAAAACAGATGTTGACATGAGCCGTAATTAATGTTAAACCGATTTATGGATCCCTTGCATGCTCATGTCCCTATGGGGTGTTGATTCGTTGAAAGCACGCCGGTTGCTTCAAATTCTATCGTTTTGAGAAAAGCATGAGACAGCCTAGCCATGATGGACTGATTCTGCAAAAGGACGGTATCCTGATGCTTCAGCAAAGTAGTTTTCATCGGATAAAGATGATATAGGTTGCAAGATTCCTAGGCTGCATTGTGTGCACGTTGGTTGTTTGTTTGTTTTTTGAAAAAAAAAAAAAAAAAAAAAAAGTGCTTTTTTCATGTCTCACTTAGGAAGGTAGGGAGGAGATTGGCAACTTTTCTTCTAGTTTGTTTAAAGAAAAAGAATGGGTTGTGGGTTAGACCCACAATAACCCCGCGGGTGCACAACTTTGGCGCAGATTTAATTAGCACTAACCTCTTTATTTTATTTATTAATTTTATTTCGTACAGTTATCTTATTAACTTTTATTAGTTGAAATGTAATATTTTTCATTTAGAATTTTTGGAAATTATGAAATTTAGAATTTTAATTTAGAGAAATAGTTGTTTTTTATTATTTTTTATTCCGAATTTTATATATCTTTCGAAGATAACATTTGAAAATTACCTTGTTCAATTTGCAATTTTTCCCGAAGGGATATCTTTGTTCACTTTGCAACTTTTCGTGAAGTGATGCACTTGTTTACTTTGCAACCTTTTCTAAAGGGTTGCTTCTATTCATTAAAACCGAGATAAATATGTTAGTTTTGGCATGAATGTGTATTAAGTTTTTTCAAGTTTTCTTTTCAAAATTAGAATCATCATTTCAATTGTTTTCTTTGAGAGACCTTGAAGCAATACTAGAATTGCTATCTAATACTCTTAATGGAGACTTTGTAATATCTTAGAGAATAATTGCTACTGACCATTAGCTGTATAGTAGGGCAAATAAATCCTTTAAAAAAGTGATATCATGTCTTAAAGCCTGACTTTATTTTTCTATCTAATTTGAAGTCATATTTTTCCAAAAAAATTAAGGTTTTATTCATTCAATAATGAAGCCAGAGACAATGAAAGTCTATGATCAAACTGGACTAGTTCGACAAGAATAACTTTGCTCTCAGGGGGACAAGATGATGTTCCTACTCACTACTCTGAAGATATCCTACATACTAGGTCCTAAGTTTGCGCCTATAGAGGATCTACAACCTTCTACTAAAGGAGGACAACCAAGTGTGGAAACCATTAGAAGGGTTAACCAGGAGAAGAAGAAATGTGAAGAGGATGAATTGCTATGTTGTGGACACATTATGAATATACTATCCGATTAATTGCATAACTTATTCACCGAGATGAAGTCAGCTAGAGAAATCTAGAACATATTGTAATTCAAGTACAAAGAGGAGGAGCAAGGTAACAATAAATATTTAATCACGAAGTATTTTGATTTCAGGTTTAGTGTTACCAAATCCCTTGTTACAATAAGTCCATGAATTACAAGTTCTTGTCAACAAAATTTGTACTCTCAAAATTGATATTTCGGAAGCTTTTCAAGTTGGAGCAATTATTGCAAAATTGCCTCCAAGTTGGAAACACTATGGAAAAACCGATGCACAAGTCAGAGGACATCACCTTGAGGCAAATACAAAAACATCTTTGTATTGAGGAAGAGTCACATTTACATGATAATACCATTATGTATGATTCCAAGGTGAATGCTGTGGAAAGAAAACGTAAAATTGACCAAAACTTCAAAGTAAAAAACGGGCATAAATTTAAAAGAACACAAAAAATAAAAAGGGTTGTTGTTTTGTTCATGGCAAACAAAGACACAATGCTAAGGATTGCATATATTGTAAGAGCATATCAAAGGACAAGAACATTTCAACCGTGAAGGCAGATGCAAATTTGATTGAAGAAAATTATGTGGCCAAGATTTCAATCATGTTGTGAAAGATGAAAATTTCTTAAATTAATGATCTAATGGCTATGATTTATCAAATCAACTCTACTACGGTTCAATCTAGTTAGTGGTTAAATTCTAAAGCAACAGTTCATGTGTGTGTAAAGATAAGGGCCTGTTTGTTTGCAACTTGTTTCTGTTCCCAAGAACAAAAATTTCTGTTTTTTTGTTCCTAGGAACAAAAAAGGAACAAAAACGTGTTTGTTTGTGTTTTTGTTCCAAAACTATTTTTTTTGTTCCCGTAAACACATTTGGAACAAAAACAAGAAACAAAAAAAAGTTGTTTCTTGTTTCGAAACAAAATTTAGAAACACTTATCTCTTTTTTCTTTTTCTTTTCTTTTTTTTTTTTTCTTTCTTTTTCTTTGGCCGCTCGCCGGCCTCGGCCATGGCCGGCGACCGGTCGTCGAGGGTTGGCGACCTCGCCGAGCATCGCCGCCCCCTGCCGAGGCCGACCTCGCCCAGCTATGGCGAGGCTCAACCTCGCCGGGGTCGGCGAGCCTTGCCGTGGCTAGGCGAGGCCACCAACCCTCGTCGGCCGGGCCGCGCCATGGTTAATTCCGCAACCGGCCAAAAGAAGAAAAAAAAAAAAATGAAAAAGGAAAAAGGAAAAAAGAAAAATAAATAAATAAAATAAGAAAGAAAATAGACAAAATAAAATAAAACTATTAAAAAATAAAAGAAATAAAAAAATTATACAAATTTACCAAACGTGTTTCTGTTCATTTTTTATTCCCAGAACAAGTTTATCAAACGCGTTTTTTTGTTCAAAAATCGTTCCCCGAAACAGAAACACTTTTTTCTATTTCTGTTTCCTAGAACAATTTTTAAACAGAAACGTTACCAAACGCACCCTACATGTTCAAGTAATTTGAAGTGATTATCAACTCAAATGTTCAAGAGGTCCTAATGGCGAATAATGCTCTTGCAAAGGTTGCTAGCAAGGGCATGGTGGAGATAGACTTTACTTTTAGAAAGAAGATTACTCTTCTTAATATATAATTTATACCTAAAATTAGAAAGAACATAGTTTCTATTTTTTACTTTGTAAAAGGGGGGTTTCAGGTTCTATTTTAATCCCAACAAGGTTATCCTATCGAAGAATGAACTGTTTGTTGGCAATAGGTTATGCAAATAACAACATGTATCAACTAAATATCAATAACAATATTGTTATTTTTGTTTATATTGTTGAGTCTCCACATTTATGGCATAGTAGGTTGGTACATGTAGATATTCATTATTTAAATAATATAAAAAATTTAGATTTGATAAATTTTAATGGTGAATTTGATAAATGTGAAATTTGTGCACAATCCAAATTAATTAAGAAACCATCTCCTAGTGTTAAAAGAAATTCAAATTTGTTGGATTTGACTCATAGTGATATATGTGAATTCAATGGAATGCTAAATCGTGAGGGTACAGTTATTTTATTGACTTTGTGGACGATTGCAATAGGTATTTATATGTCTATCTCATGATCTTGAAGGATGAAGGCATTTAGCATGTTTAAGAAATATAAGATTGAAGTTAAAAATCAATTAAAAAAGAAAATCAAAGTTCTATATTCAGCTAGAGGTGAAGAATATTTTTTAAATAAATTTTCTTCATTTTGTGAAAAATATGGTATTATTTATCAACTTTAGACACCACATACTCCACAACAAAATGGTTTGGTTGAAAGAAAAAATCGATCTCTTGAAAAAATGATTAATTATATGCTTTCAAATTCAAAACCACCAATTACTCTTTGGGGAGAAGCATTGCTTACTACATGTTATATTTATAATAGAATATCATCCAAGAGAAATGGCATAACCCCTGATGAATTATGGAAAGGTAGAAAATCAAACATGTCATACATTGAAGTGTGGGGGTATTTGGCATGCTATTGAGTACTAGATCCCAAGAGAACAAAACTTGGACCTAAAGCTACCAAAAGTGTTTTCGTTGGATATGCCAAAAATTGTAAAGCTTATATAGGATTCTTGACTTAGAGTCCATTATCATTGGAGAATCGAGAAATGTTGAATTCTTTGAGAATAAATGTTCAACAGGTTCTGAAATTATTGAAAATAATTCAAAACCTACAAAAACTTAAATAGATTCTCATGAGAAAAAAAAGTGATTCTAAAGACATGGCTGAATCGAGAAGAAGCACTAGAGCTAGAAAATTAAAAGATTTAGGCCTAGATTTTATTGCTCATGTTTTTCTTATCGTAGGAGACAAAGATAATAATGTGATAAATAAATATCCTTTAGTATTAAATTTAGAAGACGATCCTAAATGTTTTAATCATGTTACGTCTTATAGAGATGTTTCTTTTTAGAAAGAAGTTGTAAATGATGAAATTGACTCAATTATGTCCAATAATGCTTAAATATTAGTAGATTTACCAAAATAATCCAAGACTATAAATGGGTTTTTTTGAAGAAAATATCATTCCAATGATTCTATCTAAACTTTTAAGGCTATACTAGTGGCCAATGGATATAGACAAAAGGAAAGAATAGATCCTTTTGATATGTTCACTCTTGTACCACATATAATTTATATTTGAATTCTTTTCTCTTTAGCTTCCATTTATGATTTTTGTGTTCATCAAATCGATGTTAAGATTGCTTTCTTGAATGGAGACTTAAACGAGAAAATTCACATAGATTAACCAAAGGGTTTCATTCTTTCTGAAAATCAAAGGAAGGTATGTTAATTGATTACATCTCTTTGAGGGCTAAAGCAAGCTCCTAAGTAGTGGCATGAAAAATTTAATTTAGTCATATTGTCTAATGGTTTCATATACAATACTGATAAGCACATATACTCTAAATTCACTAAAGACTATGGTGTCTTAGTGTGTTTGCATATGAATGATATGCTCATCTTTGGAACGAACTAGAATTGTTGAGATTCAAAAGTATCTAACTTCCATGTTTAAAATGAAAGATTTGGGTGAAGTAGATGCTATCTTAGGTATTAAGGTAAAAAAAACATAGTAGAGGTTATTGTTTGAGTCAATGTGATTACATTGAAAAATATTTTATCTCAACATTTTTGTTTCAAGGAAATTAGTACTCCATTTGATTCCAGCACTAAATTAAATTACAAAACTAGTAAAGCATTAACACAACTTGAATATGCAAGTGTTATAGGGTCTTTTATATGTGATGCATTATACGAGACTTGATATAACTTGTTTTGTATGCAAATTGAATAGGTATACTAGTAATCTAACTATAGAACATTGGAAAGCAATTACCAGAACTTTTGATTATCTTAAGAAAACTAAAAATTTAGGATTATTCCATAATAATTATCCAGCCATATTAAAATAATACACTGACGCTAGTTGGATTACAAGTGTAAGTGATAAACATTCTACTTCTTGATGGATATTTACAATAGGTAGAGGTGCTGTATCTTGGACGAGCAAGAAAATGATATATACGACTCATTCAACATTGGAATTCAAATTTGTTGCTTTAGCAGCAACTGGAAAATAAACTGAATGGATTAGGAATTTATAATTGGATATCAAATTATGGCCTAATCCTATACCTTCTATTTTTACCATTGTGATAGTCGCTACTTTGGCAAGAGCTTATAGTAGCACTTATAATGGAAAGTCTAGACATATTAGTCTAAGAAATCAATGTGTGAGGCAATTGATTAAAAATGGTACCATAAAAATTGTTTAGCTGAGGTCATGTAATAATCTAGCCAATCTCTTGACAAAAACTTACCATAAGATATGGTAAAAATGACCTCACAAGAAATAGAGCTGAAACGCTTTATTAAAATCACCAAGAATGGTAACACAATCTTTTTCTAAAATGTCATTAGTTATAAGGTTTAATTGGTAAAAAAAAATTCTTGAAAGTAATTGTTGGGTACCGACGTTAGCCTTGATATGAGGAGTCTGTATTATATTTTATATTTTGTAGGCTGAATTGAATTTTTAATGAAGTATACAACAAATTTGTAACGTGCTTATAGTAATAAAAATACATGGTAGATGCTTTACTTATATGAGCTTAAAAGCGGGGCCGTCTCTTACAAAAGTTGGGCTTGCTTTTTAGAGAGCTCATGAAATAGGTACAAGCACAATGGCATAATAGTGCTGAGTAAAATAAAAATTCTCGTTAAAACGAGAGGTTAGTATATGTGCGATATTTTCGATTCGATTATTGAAGGTACAAGTGTAAAGCTGAACTCTTGTCACATTGAAAGAGTGTTGAGATACTTGCACTAAGTAAAAATTTAACTCGAAATAGACCTTTATGTATATATATTAATCTTATCGAAATGTTGGTTGTATATTTTTGAAATTTTTGTCTTACAAACAAAGTGGACAATTGTCGAATGTTTGTTTGTAAGAGAAAGCCCTTCCATTGTGAAGCAAGTTAGCCTCTATTTTTTCTTGGTCCCTTCCTCAAAATGTGCTTTTTCCATTTCCCATATAGAAAAGTTGGGAGGAGATTGAACACTTTATAAGTATAAGCTTCTTCTACTTTGTTCAAAGGAAAATAATGGGTTGCGGGGCTAAACCCACAATATTCATGTGCAAGTGCGCGATTTTGGCATGGTCTAATTAGCACTAACCCCTTCATTTTTTTTTTAATTTTATGTCATACCTTTATCTTGTTAACATTTATAAGTCAAAAGGCCATATTTGTTCATTTAGTATTTTTTGAAATTATGAAATTCAGAATTCTATTTCTAAAATATTAATTTTTTTATTTCAAATTTTATATGTCTTTTCAAGATAACTTTTAAAAATATACTTATTCAATTTACAACTTTTTCCGAAAGAATACCTTTATTCACTTGGCAACTTTTTCCAAAATGTTATCTTTGTTCACTTTGTAAGCTCTCTTGAATGGTTGTTTTTGTTCATGAGCAATGCCGAATAAGAGCGCGTTTTGTAACGATTCTGTTCTCGATAACAGATTCGATTAGAAATGATTCATTTTTATTCTCGTTCCCAAGAACAATTTCCGAGCAAAAGAACGTGTTTGATAACCGTACAAAATTTCGATTCGGAATAGAAAAAGAGCGAAATGCGTTTAGTAACTACATAAAATTTCTATTCCAATTCTAAAATTTTATCAAATTATAAAAATTCTATTGATTAATTATATTTATACAAAGTAATAAACATATTAACTAATCAAATTTTTATTAAATAGTAAATAATAAACTATAATATAAACTATAAATGCAAATACTAAATAATAAATTAAAATACAAAATTAAATATGCATTCTATATATTGCAAAATTTTCATTCATACTTCAAATCATTTTTTATTCTTTAAATAATTTTATTAATTTTTCCTTTTTTTCCTTTTTTTTTTTTTTTTCCTTTTTCCTTTCTTCCTCCCCTTCTTCTTCTTCTTCAAGGTGGCCGGTCGCCCGGCCTTGGGACAACCAGCAACCGGCCGGACGAGGGCCAATGACCTCACCGAAGTGTTGCCGGCCCTCGGCGAGGCCGTGCCTTGTCGACCAAGTCTCGCCAGCAATTAGGCGAGCGGCCTCACCCAGATCTGGCAAGGCCGAGCTCACCCAGCCACTGGTGGGGCTCAATCTCGCCATCTGAATAAGGTCGAGCCTCGCCCAGCCAAGCAAGGCTCGCTGGTGGCCAGCGGAGGCCCACCTAGCCACCAGCAAGGCTCCGGCAAGCTCGCCGACGACCGATGGCGGTGGGTAGCAGACGGCGGCATTCAGCAAGGGGCGGTAGCGGTGACAACACTTAGAGAACAAGAGAGGGAAAAAGAATAAAAGAAGAAAGAGAAGGAAAAATGAAAAATTAGATAGATTTTATTCTAGAATTGTTCCCGGGAACATAGAATCAACTTTTTTTTTTATTCTTAATTCTACTCCAAATCTGTTCCTAGGAAGAAAAATTTTACCAAACGCGATTCTATTCCAAAACTACTCCCAAGAACAAAGAATCGAATCAATGCATGTTTGGATGGTTATCAAACAGACCCTAATGGTGTCATTATTGCTTGAAGATGACGATGCAATTTCAACCATTACTTTTGCTTCAAGAGGAACTGGTTACTGGATTTGTTTAAATATCAAAACAGGGAAAATTGTTCAATGGGTTGCACAGGAAACTGAAGGTCCGTTCGTTTCGCGGAAAATGGGCAATTTCTGGAAATATTTTCCCATAAGTCATTTTCCAGGAAAATGACAATATTTTCTTGTGTTCTACTAAAACCTGAAAATGTTTTGGAAAATATTTTCCGGTGTTCAGTAAGGAAAATATTTTCTAAGATTTCACCACTTAGTCATGCATCATTTACCGACATATAAATCCATCAAATATGAACTTGCCTTTAAATCTAAACAAACTTACTTCATATCTTTATTCCTTCATTGTCATCAAACGCTCATCTACTATAAAAAAAAATGTTCATATGGATTTTAAAAATAAGCAAAAGAGAAAAGAAGCATAGAATGTACAGCCCTCATAAGAATCTTCCAGTTGAGTGGCATGTTCTCCCCTTACGTCTTTTGTGTTCTAATAAACAAAAGAAAAAAAGAAGCAAAGTATGTAGAGCCCTTTGCTTGAGCTACAACTGCAGGGTAGAATAAATAAAGAAAATGATAAGCACAAGTGCAAAGCGTGAGATTGAGATCTACAAGCTTGAGGTTCGCCTAGCAACGGCCGACAACTAGCCAAGAAAGAAGAAGATGGGAAATAAAGAAAATAAAAAGAAAAAAAGAGAGAAAAATAGCAAAGAAATAGAAAAGAAAAAGGGAATTAAAAATAATTCGAATTAAAAAAGAAAAAGAAAATTAAAAATAATTCGAACAAAAAAAGAAAAGAAGAAAAATAAAGGGGAGAAGGAAGTGAGGACTTGTAGAGATGTAAGACAAGAGCGATCAAGTGAGGAAAATGTTTTACACTTTTCAAAAGTGAAAAACATTTTCCCCAAAAAATTCATTTTCCGTGAAACGAATGTTGGAAAATCTGTAAATTATTTCCCAAAAGTTATTTTCCGTGAAACGAATGGAGCCTGAGAGTTAGAAATTTTTCCTTTTCTTTTTCCTCCTCACCTCGCATGTTCTCGTGATCTCCAGCCCAACTTTTTTCCGTGGCATCTTTCATTGCCAAGTATAATTATTTATTTCCGATTTTACAAATTTAGTGCTTAATTGCTATAATAAACATGAGAGTTACAAACTAATGGAAACATTAAAAATACAATAAACTCAATCAAATCCCATTCTACAACATTAACTCTAAATTTCCTTTAGTGAACTTCTTTAGGATATGTTTGTATTTTTCAATTTGAAAAAATGCTTGTTCAGAATAACCATTACGACAATGGTAGTTGGTTTGGCCACAATCACTTTTGAGCATGCCAAGAACGGGTAATTGTACCCAATAAAAATTGAGAGAGGGAAATCTAGGTGATTGACCATAGTGAGCTACCTCCATCATAGTGCTTACTTTGAACAAGCATATTCTCAAATTGAAAAATACAAACATATTCTAAAGAAACGTACTAAAGAGATTTAGAGTTAACGTGGTAAAATGTGATTTGAATTAGTTTACTATGTTTCTAATGTTCTCTTAACTTTGTAATATTCTCAAAAGAACATGTGAGTTTAAGATGGCAAAAGAGAAAATTCTGATTTTCCTTTCAGGTGCAGCCCATTGAGCAATTTTCCCTTTTTTCTTATTTATACAAATCCGATAGCCGGTTCTTCTTGAAGTGAAAGTGGTGTTGCACTGTCATCTTCAAGCGATAATGGCACCGTTACTCTATCATCATTCTTTGTTCATGAAGACCCAGATAAATATATCAGCTTGTGCGTGAATGCATATTAGTCTTTTCCAGTTTTCTTTTTAAAAGTACAGCCATCATTTGAATTGTTTCTCTTAAAATACTCTAGAACAATACTAGAATTGTTATATAGTATTTTCAATCGAGACTTTGTTATGTCTTGAATAATATTTGCAGCCTACAAGTAATCATTAGCAACAATGTGGAGTAAATAAATCATTAAAGAATGTGATAGTATGCCTCGAAGTCTAACTTTATTGTTCTATTTAATTCGAAGTCATATTTTTCTTTCTACTAAAAAAACCTATTCAAAGTCACATTCCAACAGTGCACAAAATTGACGAAATTAGAACTTATATTGTGATTTTCTCCTCACTAATTTTGACTAGCTTCTTGAATATGTCTCTGATATCTTCGTACTCTTGGAGCAGGTGCGCATGAATGGTGCGGGGCTGGACACTAGGAAAATGGCACTCTAAGTGGATATATTGCCGCGTTAAATGGAGGGCTCTTGAATCCGCCACGAACCTCGTCGTACCAACCCATGAAAAAAGTAGAGTCAAAATTGACATGGATACTCCGCATTTGTCTGAAATAGCATTATTCAACCTGTCAAAGTTAATTGAAAGATACCTAAACTCAAGTTAGGTATGTTTCACGAAAAAGCCTATGATGCCATTTCTAAACTGGAAGGTGGTAGTGCAGGGACTGTTTGGAAGGCAATATGGCGAGCAAAAATTCCTCAGCGTGTCAGGTGCTTTATGTGGCTTTTTTTGGGAAAAATGAGCTAGCAAAAAATGTTTTCTTGATCAATGAAAAACCTATCTTTAGATTCAAGAAAATGATTTTATCTTTAAAAAAAATTAGAAATCATTTTTCACAATATAATTAGATATTGACGCTTGGACCCAAACTTACGCTTGGGCACCAGGATCCCAACGTTGGTTCCCAAACCTCAATGTGCAAAACTAGATCTCTGGCGCTCGGGCTTGGGCTCGGGTTCATTGAGACTCGACTATAGATCTCGATGTCTGTGCTCGAATCTCCAGTGCCCCTGCCCAGGTCCATCAAGGCCGAACTCAGGACCCCGGCACTTGTGCTCGGGTCCATCAAAGCCAGGCCCAAAGCCTTAGTGCTCGTACTCAATACCTCGACACCCGGCCTCAAGTCCACCAAAGCCAAGCGCGGATCCCCAACACTCGAGCTTGGTTCCACAAAGGTCGTGCCCGAGTCCACAAAGGCTGTGCATTGATCAATCAAGGTTGAGCCCCGGAACCCTGATTCCCATGCTTGGGTCCACTGAGGCTAGACCCGAGACCTTAGTGCCTGTGTTCGGTTCCGTGATTGCCCATGTCTAATTTACTAAAGCTCGAATAGTGTGTGTCTATTTAAGAAAATCAAATTATATTTCACACGAAACGACATAAAATAATTTTCAGTTCATTCTCAAGTTTTAACCAAATACCGGAAAGTATTATCATCTTATTAGAAAATGACTTCCCTCAAAATATTTTCTAGAAATGTTAGATATTCTGTGAAATAATCACAGCCTCAATATTATGTCGGTCATGTATGATCACATCTTCAGTTTGAGCAAATATAACTCTCGCTCTTTTTTCTGGCAAAAAGGAAAAATTCCTTCAAAAGTGTATATATATAAGTGCAATTTGGACGTACAAGATGGTGCTTTAAATCCAATGCAAATGGGGAATAATGACCAATCTTATGAAACCGAATCCGACGAATAAAAATTATCAACTTTTATAAATTATATCAAATGTCTCCCATACGAATTATTGCGAAAATATTAGAGAGCTACTGCGTACATTGCACACCGCATCACTCAGCTCCAAGACTACCATACAAGCACAAAAGCAAATCATCAGATTCAGGCGAGATCAGTTTGCTTGACCGAGAAGAGCCTTCTCCATGCTCCTGGCCATGATCTGCAAGGCCGACTCGAACCACTGGTCCAAGTCCTCGTGTTTCCAGCCGTTCACGGGCTCAACCTCATACCGCCACGTGATGCAACACCCCTCTTCCTTAGGCACGACTCGGCCTGTGGCTACGTAGGAGTTGAACCCGATATTGCTGTCTATGATGGTATAGCTTAATGTCTTGGCGACTGGGTCGATCGACAACAGCTTCTCCTTCGCCCAATACAGGGTGCTTGTCTTGGCCTGACCGATGGCCCGGTCGAACGGGGCATTATTGAACCCAGCGCAGTAACGGATGCACCCGGGCTGGCCAGAGACGCCCTCCCCGTCGCAAGCAGTGAGGGTCGGGAACCACCTTTTGAGGCCAAAGAAGTCCTCCACGAAGGGCCATATTTGGTCTGCCTTTGGACCTGCCAAGTCTGCACAAGCTTGGCCTTGCCATTTTGGTTGGGTTTGGTTCATCTCAGAAGTGACATGATCAATGTTTGCAGACTCCATTTCGGCTTTGTTAGTTCTTCAAACAAAGTGGGGAGTGAGAGAGAGGGATGAAGGCTAATGAGGCTTGGGTTTTTTAGCTGCGGACATCAAGGTTTATATAGAGAGAGAGAGCATGTTGAAGACTTGAAGTTTTGTAATCTGAAAATGCCTTCCTAAAAGCTAAATAGCACCGACACACGACACGGACACGCGACGTGACACGGCACGACACTTCGACACGTCATTTCTCAAAAGTAAAAAAATTTCGACACATTGGGACACGTTGTATATTAAATAAATATTTTTATTTTTAATTAATTTGATTCAAATTTATAAATAAATAAATAAATAACCTAAAATGAATTTACACTAATCATTTAGCATTTAGTACTTCTAATTTTCGAAATTACTTTTTAATTTTATTTAATCATTTTTTCAATTAAATAAAAAGTCCCCAAGGGGGTCCCCCCAAAATCAAAAATAAAAAGTCCCCGAGCGGGTCCCACCCCCTCCCCCAAAATCAAAAATAAAAAGTCATCAAGGGGGTCCCACCTCCCCAAAAATCAAAAATAAAAAGTCTCTGAGGGGGTCCCCCAAAAAACTCCTCTCTCATATCTTTTCCCCCAACCCCAAATATTTTTTCCCTTTTCTTTCCCTGCCCCACCACCTGATAGGCCATCAGCTAGTCACTTCCCCCTCCCTCTCGTCACTTCCCCCTCCCTCGAACACGCAAGTCCCTTTTTTTATTCTTTTAGGGCGCGTTTAGTAATGATTCTGTTCTCGGGAGCTGATTCTGACTAGAAATGATTATTTTTTTTTCTGTTCCCGGGAACTGATTCTGAGTAAAAAAGCGCATTTGGTAACTGTCCAAAATTTTTTATTCTGGAATAGAATTGCGTTTGGTACCGTATTAATTGATTCTGTTCCAAATTAATTTCCTTTGATTTTTAAATAAATTTAAATAATTTTTTTACTTTCTTTTCTTTTTTTCTTTTCTTTTTCCTTTTTTTCTTTTTTTCTTTTCTTTTTTTCCTTTTTTTCCTATTCTTGTTCTTCTTCATCCGGCCGGCGACGCTCACCGGAGCATCGCCGGCCCTCGGCGAGGTCGGCCTTCATCGACCGAGCCTCGCTGGCCGTTGGGCGAGGCTCGCCCAGCCCCGCCGAGGCTCGGCCTCGCCCAACCTCGGCGAGGCCAACTTGGCCACCGGCGGGGCTGGGCAAGCCTCGCCAGTGGCCAGGTGAGCCTCGCCGGCAGCTGGGCGAGGCTCACCCAGCCATCGGCGAGGCTCGACCTCGCTTGATCTGGCGAGGCCGAGCCTCGCCGGTGGCTAGGCTTGCCTCCAGCGAGCTCGTCGGACCTTGCCCTAGCTTGGCAAGTCTCCGGCGACCGGCGGCGGCAGGCAGCAACCGAGATGACGAAAGGGAAGAGAGAGGATTTCACCGTTTTGATTCTTTTTCTGATTCTCGGACAGAGAATCAAATTTTTTTTTTTATTCTCAAATCTTGTCCAAAATTGTTCCCGGGAACAAAAATTTTACCAAACGCGATTCTCGTCCCAAACTGATTCTGGGAACAAAAAATCAAAATCTAGCACTGTTTGGCACGTTGCCAAACAGGCCCTTAGTTTCCTTCTCAAAATCCTAGCGCGCCCTCCTTCTTCTCGTCCTCCTCGCGGCACGACCCTCTTCCTCTCAATCTCTACTTGCTCTCAATCGTCATCAATCATCACAATCGTTCACAGCCTCGCCTCCAGCCCTTCCTCCCTTGTAGCTGCAACCTCGTCGTTGTTCCATCACAGCATCACAGAGTGGCGGCCCTCGCCTCTACTCTTTCTCTCGCCGTCTCTCGCCGTCCCAGGCTCACCATCGCTCACTACCTCATCTCTGCTCCCTCACCCTTGCCTCCATCCTCCATCATCTTTCGGACACGCGTGTCGAAACGTGTCGACAAAAGTTGGCCATGTGTCGACAAATCCGGCACACGATCAATGCGTGTCCGAGCGTGTCAACGTTCAACACGTGTCGGACACGACATGAAAGCACGTGTAGCGTGTCCGTGCTTCATAGCCTACAAGTAGCACATATTGCTTATAACCAAGAAAATCAAATATTTGATTAAAAGTATCAAGAATCGCAACCAGTACCTTCTTTCGGGGAGATCACCACAAGTATGAATCCATCAATATATCCAGTTGAGTGTATCTTTACTTAAAAGTTTAAGTCAATGAATTATGGTCAAACTATGATATATTAACTGTTGTACACTATATCAATCTTCAATGTGAAACTTCTTTAACACAACTCACATGTGTATCCTAACATAGTACTGAAAGCATGGTTGTTAGGATGTGCATGGGAATATTGGTGTAAGATATATAGATATATTTAGGAGATTTTGTGTATTTCTCTTGCTTGATTTTGGTTTATTGTAATTAATGCTTTGCTACTTTATATAGTCAAATTGTAAAGTCTATGTACTATTCATTTGGTTATAAAATGAATATTATATTTTTAAGTCATCATAATTTAGTGTCAGAGCCATCATTGAATGGAATATTGAGTTTGTTTCTATCAATGTGCATTGGTTGCTTTTCTCTATCGAGTGTGTTTGTAACAATGCGCATACGCGGTATAATTTCAATTAAAAGTTAATATATCACTTACCTTACCAAAAAAAAAAAACAATGTGCATAAGCTTCGTTTATTCACCCTGTTGTCATGATGCCAACTGTATAAGCCGCATCACTCCACGTAGTCATCACGAAGCCAGTCGTATAGGCCATGTTGCTTTCGTTCCTCTACCAAGCCTGTATCGTTTGCTATTTGCTTTGGAAAATAGACAACACTACTAGATTCATTACTCTCTGACAAATCAAATGCTAAAATTTCACCGCAAAAGGATGTCGGACGCCACCACATATGCTGCCACGTCTCGAAGACACTGAAGCCCGTCGCCTTGTAGGTGCTTTTCCGACGCTTTTAGCTGGCTCTTCTGACAATACATTCGATGTTTTCCACGAATAAAACTATGCACATTGAAATAAATTGCATTTCATTAAATATTATATTCCTTGTGGCATCATTGGACGTATTTCTACTTCATCTGTTGGATCTTTTCTCCAAACTCAAGTTGACCTCTGTGTTAAAAATATAGATATATTTATGGGATTTTTATATATTTCTCTTAATTGATTTTGATTGATTCTAATTGATATTTTACTACTATAGAAAGCCATGTCATAAATGTATTCTTCATTCAATATGGATTGAATGTTATATTTTTCTATCGTCACAATTCTACTCATGGCTCTCGACAAACCTAAAATTGTCCTAAGAGATTCACCCACATGAGGTCAGTGCACCAAAACAGATGTTGACATGAGCCCTTATTAATGCTAAACCCATTCGATGATCCCTTGCACAGTCGTGTTGCGATGAGGTGCTAATTCATAAAAGCACGGCCGATTGCTTCTGATTCTATCGTTATGAGAAAAGCATGAAACAGCCTAGCCATGATGCATTGATTCTGCAAAGGAATGGTATCATGATCATTGCAGAACACGAGCGATCAAACAATAAAATAAACAAAAAAAAGAAAATAAATAGGACACCAAATTTATGTGGTTCGTTCATAGTGACTTGCGTCTGTGGGAAGAGCAGTGATGAATTTCACTATAAATCAAGTGATGCACGGAGATTATATACTTGAATCATTCAAATACTGACGGAGTTTTTAAAACTCTAATTACACCCAATAACGCACATGGTATTTAAACCCTATAATTCTTCACAAAATAATCTCTTAATCTCATGAATGAATTATATGCCAATTTTATCACAAAATTTAATCAACTTCAACACTATAACTTATTGGATGTAATTTATGAAGAAATTTCGCTGCACGAACGACAAGAAGACCCGTTGCCAAGCATCTGAGCGCCTTTGGACGTTCCTCATAATAGAGCTTACAGGGAACACGAAAGATGGCGCTTTTTTCCGGGCACTCAGGCGGTGCTTCAGTATTTGTTTGCATCAACAACGCTCGGAATATATATACATGTATTCATGGAGAAAGGACGACGCACTACAGGAAATCGTGCAAATTCGGTCAACCAGTCAACAAGTCCAACTTTTGAACTTTTCTTTTCTTGAACTTGACTCCGATGAGAATTAGGAAAGAATATTTCCAAATCTTTTTATCTTTTATTCTTTCTCTCACCCAATCTTTCCTATTATTGTTTTATTTGTAATCCTTATCCAACAAAGCTATCTAAAGTACTTATACTTACTTTCTTAGGAAGTTCTATGATCTTAGCTAACGAAAAGAGAGATACAATTTCACAAGCCTATCCGCCTTTAGCTCAACCGAGATCTGAATTTCCATGGCAAATATTAGGGCATTTAAAAATAATAATAATTTATCATAACTTGAGTTTTATTTACAGACTTAAACTCGAGACATATTTCAGTATTGTAACAATTGTTTTCATCAACATATCAATTATATCCTAAGCTGACAATCGGAGACGGTGTGGTGGATCTTGTCTAGAGGATAAAGGCCGCAAGATTCCATGCTGAGTTGGTGAGAAATTCCATTAATTGCAAGCCATGTGTCCAAATGAAACTCATTAATTATTAATTTGAATTTTTTTTTCTGCCCTCTATGACTTGACACCACAAATGTACCTAATATTTTCTCCCATGGATCCTCCTTTGTCGCCCCCCTCCTTTGTCACTTTTCTCTCTCTCTCTCTTCCCTCACTCATAGTGTCAAAGTTGGACGGCTCACCTCTTCTTCAGCCTCAACGAGCCCAGCGCGATGCTTGAAGCTCGCACGCACACGTGGTTCTCTTTGCCTTCTTTGGTGATTTTCTCACTTTGCTTCCCTTCATTTACTGATTCAAAGCGATGACATCCACTTCTGTCTACATTCTACTCTGGTCTGCTTGTTAGTGGTGAGATTCAACAGGTATACAAATTTTCTTTTTTGAGCTTATCCACCTTAAAGCGGAGACACCCCGATTTGCATGCTCTACCCGACACAGCATTTAAAGATGGAAAAATGAGGATATATGCGACTCAAATGCTCTACTTGAACATGTATACTTGTACACGACTATCGCGCACTCATTTAATAAGTTGGAAACACCATTTTCACGTATCTTCTTGGTCTGGTCTCTGGTATTGTAGCCCTATTCATCCTAGATATCAGATCATTGAGTGACTGTTACTATTGCGGGCATCAATGCCATAGGATGACACTACAAGGTAAACGAGAATCAGATCAAGATTTATTACCCTTTGCTCGATAAGGCAGCTTCTATTCTTTCAGCCATGACTCGAAGAGCAGCACTGTAGAACTCCGTCAAATCTTTCTCCGTCCATCCTTCAATCGGATTCACTGTGAAAGACCAGCTCATTCCACATCCATCTTCTTCTTCTGCATCTCTCACCGCCGTCAGTTTCATTGTGGCAGTCAAGGATTTGAACCCGACATTATTGCAGTCCACGATCTCATAAGTGAAGCTTTTGTTGACAGGGTCAGTCGCAAGCAGCTTCTCCAGAGCCCAATCGGTGAAAATATCCTCGGAACCATCGGCGGAGCTTCTTGTGCCAGAGCAGTATCGGACGCATCCGGGCTCACCCGACACGCCTTCGACTCCATAGCACGTGTCTATCGTGGGGACCCACTTGTGCAGGCTGAAGAAATCCTCCAGGAGGGGCCATACTTGGTCAGGACCTGAGCCTCTCACCAGGGCTCTAACCTTTCCTCCCCATTTTTCCTTTGCTTCACTAGCAAATGCAGGCTTCAGGCTTCAGCAATTAGCAATTAGCAATTAGCATTTAGCAGCAGAGGAACAACATTAAAATAGGGAAAAGCTTCAGTTGTCGGGGTATGAGAAGGCATAAGCTTGGATTGTCATGGGAATCAATGTGTTGGACAATGCTCTTAGGTTGACTTCAGTAGGTCAGTGGATGTATATGGGGGCGGTGCTGTAGGAGCACAAGAACATGTCGAAACACTGAGAGCATTTCTTGTCAGCGTGTGAAGAGGGATATTCTGGAATTGGCATGGGAATCATGTAGGCTCTTTCTCTCTATCTCTCTTTCGTGTAGTTTGATATTATTGGAATCTTAAAAACTCTTACCTAATTATGACACTTGTCTATATAAAAGGTGGTATTCATAGGCTTTGATCCTTTGATCAAAGTGAAGGTCAAACCTTGTCCTCTTTCATAAAATCTCAACTTAAGATTTGTGATGCCAACGCACATAAAATTCAAGCATTTACTCGACTTCGTGTTTAAAATTCAACGAGTTTTGAGAAAAGCGTTTTCTTGAAATAATTATTGCTAATTATCGCTAAGGGCATGTATGATTGCGTATGATTACATCATCATACGCTGTTATGAATTCAGAAGATCCATGCAATTTCCTACAATTCGCTTACATGGAATCCTCTATCGTTATTACAACTGTTCACGTGAACTTCTAACGCAAATTGATGAAATATTTTTTAGGTCTCTTGCTTAGCATGCTCATTAATTGGGAGAATCGTCATGCAAGTCTCAAAACTTATCAATTCGTAATTTCAATCCTAAAACTTTCATCTTCATATATTTGAATCCAAAACTTGTACCTTTTCTCCACTTATGAGAGCGAAAAAAAAAAACACACACACACACACTCATTTTATTATTCGAAACGCTTTCTTACACTGTCATTCGTAAGAAGTTCTTACGCACACTTATGAGAGCGAAGCACACTCTTACGCACTCGCTCGTTGGAGCTGAATGACCAAACTTACAAATTATTGTAAAGCAATTTGAGAGCTAATACGTGCTATTGCCCAGACCTTCACTACTATTGCACACCGCATCACAAAGCTTCAAGACTATCACACACGAGCACAAAAGCAAAATCATCGGATTCAGATGAGATCAGTTCGGGAATCCGATCGGTTTGCTTGACCAAGAAGAGCCTCCTTCATCCTCTCGGCCATGACCCGCAAGCCCGACCCAATGAACTGGTCCAGGTCCTCGGGTTTCCAGCCGCTCACGGGCTCGACCTCATAGTCCCACACGATTCGACAACCGTCTTCCTTAGGCATGACTCGGACCGTGGAGACGTAGGAGTTGAACCCGACATTGCTGTCTACGATGCTATAGCTGAACATCTTCTCGGCCGGTTCGATGGACAGCAGCTTCTGCTTCGTCCAGTTCAGGTTTGCTGCTGCCTCGGTGCCGCCACCGATGTCCCGTTCCTGGTCGACTGGGGTCCTGAACCCGGCACAGTAGCGGACGCACCCAGGCTGGCCTGAGATGCCCTCGACGGGGGTGCAGGTGGCGAGGGTTGGGAACCACTTGTCGAGGCCGAAGAAGTCCTCCAAGAAGGGCCATATTTGGTCCGCCTTTGGACCTGCCAAGTCCGCACAAGCTTGCCCTTGCCATTTTGGTTGGTTTTGGCTCATCTCAGAAGCCACAGGATCGATGTTTGCGGACTCCATGCTGAGGAATGCCAAATTAATGTGAGCTACAATAGTATCTAGTTGCACAAGATCGAGATCGAGATCGAGATCAAGAGAGAGGTATGAAGGCTAGTGAAAGCTTGTGTTTCTAATCAGTAGACATGAGCGTTTGTATATAGAGAGAGAAAGAAATTATATTAATTCAGTTTTAAACCTCTTTCAAAAAGAGAAAAAGGAAAAGAAGAAGAAAATATTTGAGAAAATATTAAATAATTATTAAAAATTGTTAACGTCGACACCGATTAATCAAAATTGACCGGATAAACTGAAATGGTACAAATTTAAAAGTTTTAGGACTCAATTGGCGAAAAAAATGGTTAGAACCGAATTGGTATAATTTTTATGATTTTTTAGTAATTTTCCCTTACGACTTACATCTCATACGATAACCCTAGCACTATCGTACGTACCTGCTGCCATGATATGGCTTTACCGTGTTATAGTTTTTCATGCAAAAAAAAAAAATTGAATAGAATTGGAACCGCACTTAAAGTTGGTATTTTTTTTTTATAATATCAAAAAATGTTTATGGTAGAATAAAAACTGGTTTGGGAATTTCTTATAAGACGGAAAAATGTTTAGGATATGGTTGGGATTGAAGACGAAGTTTTGGGCTTTTTTTTCTTTTATTTTTCAAGATTGTAGGCCTATAAGATCATGCTTCCGTTGAAAAAGAGCACTTATTGCAAGGCATCATCATTCTCTCGTGGCGATAATGGGTCTTTGTCGGGAGAGAACTGTGGGAGCTCCAACCATCCGTCGGTGCTTGCACGAGATTACGGTGACCTCGGAAAAGAGATGAATGAATCAGGTTTTCTTTGGCTGAAAACGTGAAAGTTCTTTTGACAAATTTTGAAGAGCAAGTCGCGACGGGACACGAAACCATCTAATCGATTAGTTTGAAAAACCAAACTCAAGGCTAAAAGCATGGCTCGTCTGGTGAGAGCATGATATTTTCCGTTGTAAGGATGTGCTTGTTTGAGCAAAATACTTTTTCACGAATCAATTTATGTGTTTGGTTTGCCAAAAATAATCTGTCAATGGAAAATCATTTATGGTTAAAAATGATATGCATGCTTAAAGTTAGGAAAATAAATTCTTTAACTTGAAAAGAGGTAAACATTTTTCCAAAGAGTATTTTTCATTGTCATAAAATTTTCCTCGAAACAAACATATCTTAAGATTGAAAAATACATTGAATGACATGATTCTATTTATATCACACATGTACATTTTCTCAACACCTAATTACACCACGAAGCAATTGACATGTGTATAACCTAATCTTCCTCCCCCCTTCCCAACACCCTAATCTTCCTCGAGAAAAGTGTCAAAAAAAATCCTAAACCTTTTGTATTAGTATCAATTTAGTCATAAACCTTTTATTAGTGTCAAATTAATCATAAACTTTTCAACTTGTTGCCAATTTAATCTTAAACCTTTTGACTTAATGAAAATTCAGTTCTTTTGACTAATTTTGGTTGACGTGGAGACCGATTAGTTAATATGGATAATTTTTAATAATATTTTAATATCTTTCAATTTTTATTTTTCATTTTTAGTTTTATTTTATTTTATTTTTCCTTTTCATTTTCTTTGTCTTTTTTTCTTTTCCATTTTTTCCTTTTCTTTTTTCCTTCTCCTCCCCCTTCTTCCAGCCGATTGTTGGCTCAAGTCCTCGCCAAAGATCGCAAGGGTAGCCTCGTGCTGGGCGGCAAGGCTCACCCTTGCAAAATCTAGCAAGGCTAGCTCGAGGCCATCCAGGCCACGATGGGGACCTTGTGCTAGGCTAGCAAGGTTACCCTTTGCTGGCCGTGAGCCAAATCCGACAAGGTTGAGAGGTTGAGCATCGCCAGTGGCCAGTGAGGCTTGCTAGAGAGCAACGAGGTTGACCTCGATCTCGTTGGTTGTCGCCTCTAACCGATCGTCGTGGTTCAGCGACCAACTAGAGTAAGGGGAAGAGAAGGAAAAGGAAAGGAAAAGAAAAGGAAAAATAAAATTTAAAAATCGAAAAATATATTAAAATATTATTGAAAATTGTCTACTCCGGTCGTGCCACATTAGCCAACCGGTGTCCAGGTCAACAAAATTTAGTCAAAATTAGCTGGAAAGACTGAATTGGCATCAAATTAAAAGGTTTAGAATTAAATTGACGTCAATAAAAGATTTTAGGACTAAATTAGTACCAATACGAAACTTTTCCCAATCTTTGTCTTTTAATGAAACTAAAAGAAGCCACGCCCTATAAACCTAATCTACAAAAGAAAGAAATGTATGGTAGTTTTCTATGTAATAACTTGTATCTCACTCCTCCTTTTACTTTTTAATTATGTGCCTAATCTCAGGACAGTGGCTTTTAGCAAATAAATAAACAAAATTATCTTTGGGCAATGGTTTATCAATACAATTGGGATTTGAGGTTGAGATAGTATCACAATTAAGTTATCTTGTTTTTTTTCGATTAGTTTTAATTAGCATCTAAATTTCATTTCAGTTATCTTCCTCATTAATAATTTAAGTACGAATATTCTAATTTTTGCAACAAGTTCTCTCTTATTTATATCTTAATCGTGTAGTTACAATACTACGTTGCATCTAACCATTAACTATACACTTAACCCCCTTATAGGCATGTAGGTTTAAGTTCGGTGTAGTTTTCCCTTGGTTAGGATTTAATTGTTATAGCTTTGTTTGTCCTGGTTTAATGCATTTCCTTTTTTGTAATAATCTATCTTCTAATGCAACCAAATCACGGTCTTCCAACTTAGGAGTCACCTACCAATTATACGAATTTTTTTCAATGTAAAATGCTACGTTGCATCTAACTATTAACTATACACTTAACCCCTTTATAGGCATGTAGGTTTAAGTTCGGCATAGTTTTCCCTTGGTTAGGATTTAATTGTTATAGCTTTGTTTGTCTTGGTTTAATGCATTTCCTTTTTTGTGATAATCTATCTTCTGATGTAACCAAATTACGGTCTTCCAACTTAGGTGTCACCTACCAATTATACGAATTTTTTTCAATGTAAAATTTTATAGGACTTATCATTATATCTTTTGATTTACGTGTCAACTGTTAATTTCTTAATTTTGCTTCTAGCGTTTTTCAAAGGACTTCTAATGCTCCTAACTTTGTACTTTTAGCACGGTAAAAATACTAAAGTGGGGAATTAAGACAGGAAAATTCTCAATCAATTACAAACATATTGTACGAATGCTAATTCATCCTTAATTTTTCAAATTACCAACTTAGTTTTAAACATTTATGGTCATTTCTATCAATTTTCACTGAAAATTGATGGTGTGACAGTCCACTCATCACCAACTATTTTATGTGACACATTGCTATATCAATAATTTCCTACAAAAATCTAACGAGGAGACTATATTTGAATTTTCATGCAAAAGTTAAGGATTAAAATAGCAAAATTACAAAATTTAGAACTAATTTAATATCCATACAATAAATTTAGAATTGATTGGATAATTTTCTGGAATTAAGAGCACCTTTCATCTTGTCTTTTGTCTAGTTGGTAATCCTCTCTTTGCTTTTGCTTTTGGTTTTTTTAATCATTTATGCAAACAAAACTTAGCATATGACATTTCATTGTCATTCCCCTTTCCATCGGTTGCCATGGGTCATCCATTGTGCGTTGACGTTCGTACGAGAGTCCACTTAATTCCGATAATGTCCTGAAAATGACGGGACATCGCACTCCAATCAAGACCACATGTGAAACAATGGATAACATATGTTAAACATGCATTTGAAATCCCATCATATATTTTCCTGGTGTGGTTGCAGACTGCCTTAGCCTTAAAAGAATAATATCACAAATCCATGAATTTTGATTTAATGATTATTAAAATTTGATCAAATACGTAATTTTGTCACAACACTTTTAATCTATTCAATATGATCATTGAATTATTTGTAAAATGTTCAATTCGGTCTTTTTGTTCGTATCGGTTTCACATAGCCTAAGGAATAAAATGAACTTATACTAATATTTTAGAAGTAGATTAATGACCATTTTGACAGCTTTAAATGCAATGACGACATTGCTCATTGGGCCAAAGTTCAGAAAACACATGGCATAAATAAAAAGTTCATAAATGACATTGTATATCGGATTAAAGTTGTGACACCATTTGTGTTTTCCATGTAATAACTTGTATCTCACTCCTCCTTTTACTTTTTAATTATGTGCCTAATCTCAAGACAGTGGTTTTTAGCAAATAAATAAACAAAATTATCTTAGGGCAGTGGTTTATCAATAAAATTGGGATTTGAGATTGAGATAGTATCACAATTAAGTTATCTTGTTTTTTATTTTTTTATTAGTTTGAATTAGCATCTGAATTTCATTTTAGTTATCTTCCTCATTAATAATTTAAGTATGAATATTCTAATTTTTTTAACAAGTTCTCTCTTATTTATATCTTAGTCATGTAGTTACAATGCTACGTCGCATCTAACTATTAACTATACACTTAACCCCCTCATAGGCATGCAGGTTTAAGTTCGGTGTAGTTTTCCCTTGGTTAGGATTTAATTTTTATAGCTTTGTTTGTCCTGGTTTAATGCATTTCCTTTTTTGTAATAATCTATCTTCTGATGCAAACAAATTACGGTCTTCCAACGTAGGTGTCACCTACCAATTATACGAATTTTTTTCAATGTAAAATTTTATAGGACTTATCATTTTATTTTTTGATTTACGTGTGAACTATTAATTTCTTAATTTTGCTTCTAGTGTTTTTCAAAGGACTTCTAATGCTCTTAACTTTGTACTTTTAGCAAAGTAAAAATACTGAAGTGGGGAATTAAGACAGGAAAATTCTCAATCAATTACAAATATATTGTACGAATGCTAATTCATCCTTAATTTTTCAAATTACCAACTTAATCTTAAACATTTATGGTCATTTTTGTCAATTTTCACTGAAAATTGATGATGTGATGGTCCACTCATCACCAGCTATCTTATGTGGCACATTGCTACAAATATATTGTACGAATGCTAATTCATCCTTCATTTTTCAAATTACCAACTTAATCTTAAACATTTATGGTCATTTCTGTCAATTTTCACTGAAAATTGATGATGTGACGGTCCACTCATCACCAGCTATCTTATGTGGCACATTGCTACATCAGTAATTTCTTACAAAAATTGAACGAAAAGACTATATTTGAATTTTACACAAAAGTTAAGGATTAAAATAGCAAAATTACAAAATTTAAAACTGATTTAATATCCATACAATAAATTTAGAATTAATTGGATAATTTTCTTCAATTAAGGCCACCTTACATCTTGTCTTTTGTCGAGGTGGTAATGCTCTCTTTGCTTTTGCTTTTGCTTTTGTTTTTTTTTTTTTTTATCATTTATGTAGACAAAACTTAGCATATGACATTTCATTGTGTCATTCCCCTTTCCATCGGTTGTCATGGGTCATCCGTTGTGAGTTGGCGTTCGTACGAGAGTCCAATTAATTTCGATAACATCCTGAAAAAGATGGGACATTGAACTCCAATCGAGACCACATGTGAAACAATGGATAACATATGTTAAACATGCATTTGAAATTCCATCATATATTTTGCTAGTGTGGTTGCAGATTGCCTTAGCCTTAAAAGAATAATATCACAAATCCATGAATTTTGATTTAATGATTACTAAATTTTGATCAAATATGTAATTTTATCACAACACTTTTAATCTATTCAATATGATCATTGAATTATTTGTAAAATGTTCAATTTAATCTTTTTGTTTGTATCGATTTCACATAGCCTAAGGAATAAAATGAACATATACTAATATTTCAGAAGTGGGTTAATGACCATTTTGATAGCTCTAAATGCAAGAACGACATTGCCCATTGGGCTAAAGTTCAAAAACCGCATTGCATAAATAAAAGGTTCATAAATGACATTGTACATCGGATTAAAGTTGTGACACCATTTGTGTTTTCTAGGTAATAACTTGTATCTCACTCCTCCTTTTACTTTTTAATTATGTGCCTAATCTCAAGACAGTGGTTTTTAGCAAATAAATGAACAAAATTACCTTAGGCCAGTGGTTTATCAATACAATTGCAATTTGAGATTGAGATAGTATCATAATTAAGTTATCTTTTTTTTTTTTTGATTAGTTTGAATTAGCATATGAATTTCATTTTAGTTATCTTCCTCATTAATAATTTAAGTATGAATATTCTAATTTTTGCAACAAGTTCTCTGTTATTTATATCTTAGTCGTTTAGTTACAATGCTATGGTGCATCTAACTATTAACTATACACTTAACCCATTATAGGCATGTAGGTTTAAGTTCGGCATAGTTTTCCCTTGGTTAGGATTTACTTGTTATAGCTTTGTTTGTCCTGGTTTAATGCATTTCCTTTTTTGTGATAATCTATCTTCTGATGCAACCAAATTATGGTCTTCCAACTTAGGTGTCACCTACCAATTATACGAATTTTTTTCAATGTAAAATTTTATAGGACTTATCATTATATCTTTTGATTTACGTGTCAACTGTTAATTTCTTAATTTTGCTTCTAGTGTTTTTCAAAGGACTTCTAATGCTCTTAACTTTGTACTTTTAGCATGGTAAAATTACTAAAGTGGGGAATTAAGACAGGAAAATTCTCAATCAATTACAAACATATTGTACGAATGCTAATTCACCCTTAATTTTTCAAATTACTTAGTTTTAAACATTTATGGTCGTTTCTGTCAATTTTCACTGAAAATTGACGATGTGACGGTCCACTCATCACCAGCTATCTTATGCGGCACATTGCTACATCAGTAATTTCTTACGAAAATCGAACAAAAAGACTATATTTGAATTTAACACAAAAGTTAAGGATTAAAATGCAAAATTGCAAAATTTAGAAATGATTTAATATCCATACAATAAATTTAGAATTGATTGGATAATTTTCCGGAATTAAGACTACCTTACATCTTGTCTTTTGTCGAGTTAATAATCCTCTCTTTGCTTTTGCTTTTGCTTTTTTTTTTTTTTTAATCATTTATGCAGACAAAACTTATCATATGACATTTCATTGTGTCATTCCCCTTTCCATTGGTTGTCATGGGTCATCCATTGTGAGTTGGCATTCATACGAGAGTCCAATTAATTCCGATAACGTCCTGAAAAAGATGGGACATAGCACTCCAATCAAGACCACATGTGAAACAATGGATAACACATGTTAAACATGCATTTGAAATTCCATCATATATTTTGCTAGTGTGGTTGCAGATTGCCTTATCCTTAAAAGAATAGTATAAAAAAAATCCATGAATTTTGATTTAATGATCACTAAATTTTGATCAAATATGTAATTTTGTCACAGCACTTTTAATCTATTCAATATGATCATTGAATTATTTGTAAAACATTCAATGCAGTCTTTTTGTTTATATCGATTTCACATAGCCTAAGGAATAAAATGAACATATACTAATATTTCAGAAGTGGGTTAATGACCATTTTGACAGCTCTAAATGCAAGGACGACATTGCCCATTGGGCCAAAATTCAAAAACCACATTACATATATAAAAGGTTCATAGATGACATTATACATCGAATTAAAGTTGTGACACCATTTGTGTCATTTTCCCAGTAAAGCATCCAAGTCTAATTGGGTCCCACATAATACAACAATTTTCTCATTCGACTCTGTTTGCTTTCCATTACTTCTATGGCTATGGAATTAATAATTCAAATTCGTACCATGGGAGCCAAATGGGCTTTCAAAATATATCAATTTACACTTATCATCTTGAACACAGTGTGTATTGCTTGTGTAGTGATTATCATTTACTAAATATCAAATCCCCAAAATGGGACTGTGAAATTGGAAATGACAAAAGTTAGTTATTTTTTAGGAACGGTTGATGCTTTCTATTTTCGCTTTATTAAGAACTATGTGAATTATGGTAAAACCTTGCCCACTTGAAAATATTTTTTGATCGTTTATTTTTCTCACACAAATAAATAGATTAAAAAAATTTATTATCGACGAAAATGTTTAAACATAAAATGGTTGTCGATAATGAAAATAGTTTCATTAACTAATTATTTGAAATGATATAAGCGATCATTTTTATGAAAATATTTTTTTAATTATTTATTTTCAGCAAAATAGATGGGGCCTAATTTGATATATTTCTACTCAGTCAATGGGAATTTGGTAAATCATTAATGAAGGAAATCGGATAAAACCGTTGCACGATGATCACATCACTTGCCATCTGTCATCCACTTAGTCAAGAAATGTCGTCTTGGGTATTTATTCGAGGATCGCACAAATGAAGACAGTTGAAGGGGGGCACACGTCGCGTCATTACTTTGGTCTCACACGCCATAAATGCTTTCATAAAGCGAAGAGCACGAGGCATGATTTTTCGGAGGACTAGGAAACGTACGAGGTTGTATTGTATGACTGAGAATGAGCCATTAGTCCATTCGAACCTACTTTTCTAACTGTCATCTCCGCTCTGTGGTGCAACCTGTTCACCCCCTCCCTAGTCAAGAAATGTCGTCTTGGGTATTTATTCGAGAATCGCACAAATGAAGACAGTTGAAGAGGGGCGCACGTCGCGTCATTACTTTGGTCTCACACGCCAGAAATGCTTTCACAAAGCGAAGAGCACGAGGCATGATCGAGAATGAGCCATTAGTCCATTCGAACCTACTTTTCTAACTGTCATCTCCGCTCTATGTGGTGCAACCTGTTCACCCCCTCCCTAGTCAAGAAATGTCGTCTTGGGTATTTATTCGAGAATCGCACAAATGAAGACAGTTGAAGAGGGGCACACGTCGCGTCATTACTTTGGTCTCACACGCCAGAAATGCTTTCAGAAAGCGAAGAGCACGAGGCATGATTTTTCCGGAGGACTAGGAAAAGGGACGAGGTTGTACTGTATGATCGAGAATGAGCCATTAGTCCATTCGAACCTACTTTTCTAACTGTTATCTCCGCTCTATGTGGTGCAACCTGTTCACCCCCTCCTTAGTATTTGTCAATGATATATTTATGTTTTATATGTAAACCGGATTGGTTTGTGTGTAAATATCAAATATGAGATATGCAATTGAATGACATTAGGTGTATCAAATTTAAACTATTAGTTGTGCATGATGGGAACTTATCACGGGATAAAGTGCTACACCTTGGGAAACACTTTTTGAACTTTATTATAATAAAGTGCTACATGGAGGGCACCTCAATTGGTGCGATCGTTTGTGTATGGTAGAGTTAGCTATATCATATGCATCACTAAATAGCATATTTTCGATCTATTATTAACTATATTTAGGATCCGTAGAGAATATAATTGCTTACTTAATCAGTGATTTGCTTACTCAGCATTGAGGCTGATTCACCAACAGCGTTTGAAGAGTAGTCGAGATTGGGAGATAGGATATTGAGGTCCTAGGATAGGAGTGCTCAATGGAATCTGAGTGGATTTTTAAGGTGTACCGCATTATAACTCGACGGCGACCACTTTGAGCCTTGAAGACGTGTCGAATGGTGGGTGCGGATAAAGCACTAGAATGAGGGACAAGGGTAATAACTGTTGACAATGGACGAGGATAGATGCTGTGATGGTGACACGAATAAACGGTAATAAGAAAAAAAGTACTGTATTACTTGACACTAATGTGTTACAATCAAGGGATATTTATACTATGAACAATGTGTATAGGAAAGTAATTAATTTAATATAACCAAAAAAAACTAGTTATTTTAGAAAATAACAAGAATTACAAAATCAATTATAGTTTCAGAATGTCCTAACAAATATTCTAACATATTGAATCAATTAGTAGAATTATATGTATACAAGACTCTCATTTGTTGTCCAATATATTAAATTAAATCTTATGTTAAATGTCAACGTTATCTTTTGATACAAAGTGGGCTTAAAATATATCATGTCAAAAACATGGGAGGTAAGATTGAATAATCAATGTGAACACAGCACTCACGCATAGGATGAGAATCCCAACACTATAGTCTAAAAAATCTCACACGGAGTCTATCAAATCCTTAAAGATATGGACATGTTGGGGTCACTTCCGCACCAGTTTCATTGCAAGTAAGGTCATCTCATGAGAATGATCTCTCCCAAACTATGTCAAGGAGAGAGACGTGGGTTGGGTGGGTGTAACTTTAGCTTTTCATCTTAAGGTCTGACCAATCGTCGCGGACTAAATGCGAGAGAGGAAATCGACCCAATTATGTGGTAATCGACCAACAAAGAGAGAGGAAACATCTTTGACATAAGTGATAGGCACCATGATAGTGTTCACCTCTGACCTGACCAGTAGAGGACACTAATACCATTCAACGATGTGAACAGATTCCTAACCATAGCTATCGGAAGAGGATCGACAAAAGCTGGTGCATTGGTTCTCCATAATTCTAAAAGGAAGAGGATGGACGAGATACCATGTTAGAAAGACCAACTTAAAACCTCGACCATAGTCCCACAAAACTTAATATGATATTAAACCTGGTTCTGCCCTGGATTATTTCCCTCATTTGTAAAATTCCACATACCCTTCCTAATTCGGCTTGTACAGGAGTGGGTCTTTTATTATCCCCATCCCTTGACTACGGGGTCATATGCTCTCTATGTATATAGTCTCCCTCCAATTATAAATTTAATTTTTTGGAATAGTTGGTATTGACCTTGCAAAATGTTTCAGGCTCCTGGAGATATTTCTCTCGGGTTTCGAACTTTTGATTTATAAATAAATTACACTCCACAGTATAAAAATGCTCTAATGTAGAGAAGAAAATATCCTCTTGCATCTCTTTTTTACATCAACAATATTTTAATACGTCTCTTGCAATAACAATACCTTCAAGTTTTGGGCTATGTTCAAGGGACCGGGCTTGGCCCAAAAGTTAGGTGGAAAGAATCTCTCTCTGTCCACACTGATACCAAATCCATCCTCACCCCACTTGTCTCCCTCCTCCTCCTCATTTCATCTCTGATCGGGGATTCTCATGGCCATGACGGCCGGCCGGCCTGAACAGCAGTGAAGGCACCCGCAACAGCAAGTGTGTGACCGTCACACACTACAAAGGAGACATAGTATTCCTCTTTAAGTATGGCAAGGACCAAACGTAAGCGTTAGGCAACATGATAGTGTTCACCTCTAGTAGAGGACATTAATAGCATTTAGCGGTATGGACGGATTCTTAGCCATAGCTATCGAAAGAGGATAAAAAAAAGCTAGTGCATTGGTTCTCCATGATTGTAAAAGGAAGAAGGATGGACAAGATACCATCATATTAGAATGACCTGCTTAAAAGCTCGGCAGTAGTTCCAACAAACCTAACATGATATTAGAGTCGGGTTTTGCCCTAGATTATTTCTCCCATTTGTAAAATTTTACGGTGCCTTCCTAATTTGGCTTGTACGTTAGTAGTTGTTTTATCATCCCACATTCCTTGATTATGGGTTTATATGATCTCTATATATATGGTCTTCCTCTATCTATAAGTTTAAGTTTTTGAAAAAGTTGGTGTTGGTCTCATTAAATCTTTCAAGCTCCTGGAGATCTTTCTCTTGAGTTCCAAACTTTTGATTAATAAACATATTACCCTCCAAATTACAAAAATGCTCTACTGTAGAGAAGAAAAATATTCTCCTGCATCTCTTTTTTACATCAACAATATTTTAATACGTCTCTTTGCAACAACAATACCTTCAAACTTTGGGCTATGTTCGAGGGACCAGGCTTGGCCCAAAAGTTAGGTGGAAAGAGTTCTGTCCAGTGATACCAACTCCATCCTCACAGCCATCAATATCCTCCTCCTCCTCATTTCATCTCTGATCGGGGCTTCTCATGGCCATGATGACTAGCTGGCCTGAACGGCGCGAAGCCACCCACAACGGCAAGTGTGTGACCGTCATGCACGACAAAGGAGACATGGCACTGTAGGTATGGCAATGACCAAACCCCAAAACTTAATGCCAACGTATTTCAGATACGTGACTGGAAAATTACAACATTATGAATAACTAACTACTAGTGAGAATATTCAGAAGTCATCGAATGTAAAGTAATTGATGATTATTGACCCTCAATTAGTAATGATAAGTTCATGTCCCTTACGATAATTTAAGACAAATGACTATTTCAAGGTTATTACAAGATCGGTCAAATTACAATTTGTTGGAGTTATATCAAAAAGGGCAAGAACTATAAAGTATGACTTTTAATGCAAAATGACAACATTGTTAAAAGGAGAAAGCATCTCTTAAGACGAAATCGTTCACCTTATAGGAAGCAATATAATTTATCTTTAAAATGAGCAATTTAAATTGAAACTAAGGTTTGGGAATTAGCTTGCTGCATCATAGATGTCAAATAAGTCCACGGATCATGTTCTATATTAGCAAAGTAGGCTTTAGTGTTGTAAATTACCTTTAATCCATAAATTTCTTGTAAGTATAATAATCGTCTTATAAGTCACGAATCACTGTTTTCAATCATATATTGCCTTTATACTCCATGACTTGCTGCGCTATAACATGTCATTTTGACATAAAAAAAGAAAACTTCTCTGAGAAAACTTCTCTTGGAAGCATGGCAAACTTCTCAGAGAAGTAATAAGTAATCTTTATTCTGTCTTTTGATCAATGCAGTAGGGCTTGGTTAAAGTGGAGGATTGCCTGCGCTTTTCCTTTAAGCACCCTCTTTTCTTTTGTCATCTTTCCGTTCCTAGCATTTTGTCTCTTTTTTTAGCACTTCTAATAATATTAATGTGCCTTAGAATCCCCCTTCTCCAAGATCTCCCGTTTAGTAGGCAAGATTTCCTTCTTGTTTTTTTTTTTTTTTTTTTTTCTCAGAGAAGTAATAAGTAATCTTTATTCTGTCTTTTGATCAATGCAGTAGTGCTTGATTAAAGTGGAGGATTGGCTGCGCTTTTCCTTTTAGCACCCTCTTTTCTTTTGTCCTCTTTCAGTTCCTAACATTTTGTCTCTTTTTTTAGCACTTTTAATAATGTTAATGTGCCTTGGAATGCCCCTTCTCCAAGATCTCCTGTTCAGTAGGCAAGATTTCTTTCTTTTTTTTTTTTTTTTTGGGGTCATATGCAGTCAAGATTAAAAAGGGTTAGAAACAATTTTTTTTTTTTTTTTTACGATAGAGAAATGATAAAACTTTGCAGTAGATCCAAAATCTTCAACCAAAAAAGAAGGAAAATCTAGCAAATTTAGGAGGAAACTCTGCAAGAGAGGCTCAGATTCCTTCCATGATCAGGCAAAATGGAGGAGGAACCCCGGCAAGGTACGGTTGGTTCTCAACGCCTGTCGCCTTCATTTCTCTCACCTCGCGTATCGTCACAGCAAATGATCTCTCCCAAACATGTCCAGGAGAGATACGTGAGTTGGGTGTAACTTTAACTCTTTATTTTTAAAACCTGACCAATCGTTGTGGACTAAATGAGAGAGAGGAAATATCATTCACGTAAGCATTAGGCACCATGAGTGCTTTCTTTGAGTAAGCAAGTTACCACCTTGGCCTCTGCCTGGTAACCCAAGGAAAATTTTGCTAATGTTCACCTCTAACCGGACCATTAGAGGACATTAATACCATTTGGCACTATGGATAGATTCCAAGCCATAGCTATCGAATGAGGATTGACAGAAGTCGGTGCATTGGTTCTCCATGATTATAGAAGCAAGAGGGTGGACGAAATATCATGTTGAAAAGACTGACTTAAAAACTCAACAGTGGTATTACAAAACCTAACATGGTATCAAAGCCAAGTCTGCTCTAGAAATTTTCATGTATGCGACTTCCATTCATAAAATTCCACGTGTCCTTAATTTGGCTTACCAGTGAGTGGGTGTTTTAGTATCCCACGTCTTTTGACTACAAGTTCATATGCTCTCTATATATATGGTACTCCTCTAATTATAAGTTTTATTTTTTAGAACAGTTGGTACTAGGAGTAGGCATGATTTGGGTGGGCGGTTGTCGCGACCAATTTTTTCGGGGTTGAACCACCTAGGGTTTTGGCTAATGGATTGTTAAGCCTAGACTTAACTCGGGCTCTCCCAAGCCCATACCAATTCGCGACTTAGGTTCAAGTTCTTAACATGCAAATGATTTTCAATCAGGAGTCGCCACTAATCTATTTTTTGGTGGGTCGATTAGAAACCCAAATAAAGTAACGGGAGATTTACTTTATTCCTACAAACCAGAGATTTGGGTACGGGGACTTGGTTACGCTAAATTTCTCTAACGCCCTTTCGGTACCATTTCTTTTTTTTTGAAAAAATGTTTTTTGCAAGCAACTTGGGTTTATTTTAAATCTATTTCCCTAACATGTGAGGTTATCATGCGCGTGCACAAACCACCAATTTAACACTCAGATAAACAATAAATAAATTGCAAAAACTTACCTCTAAGCAACGAAAGCATCTGCAATGTTAAATTAAAATCCACATCAACAACCCTGGATATGGTTTCTAATTAACACACAATTTCTTTTTCTTTTTTTTTTTGTTTTCTCTTAATTAATGAAAATCATGCAATATGCAATGCAGTATTAACTAAATGATCTAATTCTAATGACGTGCAATTTCTAATCAAATGGACTCAGCAACAATCACTAAATGGCATGCATTTCATGAATCTAATCCTAATGACATGCACGTGACATTTTTTATTTTCTTTTTTTTTTCTTAAAAGAATGCAATCTATCCTAAAGATTGAAACTAATTTATTCTAAGACACTTTTTGTATATTTTTTTTTTATGAAATTCGAAATTAGAAAAATGTAAAAATTTATCCAACTAAATTAAGATTCTATCCAACTTATAGTAAGGACCCTAACTAAAACCAAGATATTATCTTAACTTAGCAACCTCTAGCCTAAGATGCAGTCTTTCTAAATCATTCTAAATTTAACATGAAATGTGCAAATGATGCCCTAATTCTACATATGCATGATGATTTTTTTTAATTAATTTAAAATGTCAATTAATAAAACATGCAATTTAAGCTAATGAAACAAAAATCTAACATCCTAAATTTATGTCTTTTTGGTATTTTTTCATTTCAACAATTTAGAATAAATAAAAATGCTTAGTCTAAATATGCAGATTACCCTAAAGCATGCGATATTCTAATATGAAGCTAAACTAACTCAAACATATTTCAAGATAAAAAAAATAAAAATCAATCAAAGATGAGACAAGCACTGAGCCATTCAGAAACATCAAAGATACCATATTCATTGTTCAAATTTGGAAACAATATCTACTCAACGTGGTTGTTTTGCTAGTAAAATCGATAAATTGATGTTAAGCCTTAAAGATCAAAATATCAATTTTATTCTCGCGTGATTAATTATTCCATCTAAAGCCTTATAGATGGAATAAAAAATTATATGCGGTTGCGAATTAGGAAATAAATCCTAATTGAGAGATATGTCTATCACTCATAGATATGCACGTTAGATACTAATAGACATATATTAGGCAGTAAAATATGCAAATATGCTAGAGATGTGTATCTTACCTAATCGAGGATATTCTTCCCAAATTTGAACCAAACACAATCAGATCGGGATCACAACGAGGGTAACACGGCAGCGAACGACAAGGATGGTTCACGGTAGCGAGCAGCGATGGCTCCCGGACGGGCAGCGAGACCACATCGGAACTCGCAGCTGAACAGTGACTTCATCGTGGTGCTTGAGGCGCTCGATGGTGCTCACGACAGCAACCAGCGTGAGATTTAGATAACCCGCAAAAGAAAGTAGGAATTCTCCCAAGTTGCGGAGGAGGCCAACGCAAGACGATCACTCATGAACCAGACCTAGGGAAAGCTTCGAGGGTGCTCTTGGAATGTCGGGAATGTAGCAAGTCACCGAGACTGGCACGGCGATGGCTGCAACGTTGAGTTGGACCAGAGAACCGCAAAGTAGAAACACTTTCTTTTGTCTCTTTCGGCTTAAACCCCACAAGGCAAGGACCACCGCCTCAAAGTCTCCTCCTTTCTCTATCTTTATGCGTTGAGTAAGTGGATCCTTAAAATTCTGACTTCACCAGCCAAGCTCTCTTTTATATGTTGACCTCAAAGCCTTTTCTTTTTTATTTGCAGGACATGCGGATGAGGTGTCCATGAACGTGGATCTTCACGGTGGTGCTCATGAAGACTTCATGAATCATGACTCTCGAATGGGCTTCTCGATCGTGAATTGTGAATTCCCCTGAGAAGGAAAATCCTCCCTTCAATGTGGCCGAAAACTTCGTGTAGTTGATCACGACCAGGCGGGAAGTGAACGCCGTTGCTCTATCATCAAGGAGGATCACTGCAAAAATAGGAACTTCGTGGATCGGCGATTGTGGGCAATTGGCAACGACAGGATCGTGGCCGCTTGAATCAGGAACGTTGTATGGGATGACTTGTAGGCGAGGCAGAACAGGTGGCCTTTGATGATGAATGAACGCATCGAATTGTGGATTGATCCCTTTTTGCCCACACGACTGAATTTGGAGTTCGGACTTCACCACGTTGGCTCTGACATCTTTTGCAAGTCAGAGAATGGATCTTCTTCATGCAGCAAGTGGAATTGTCTTCTTTGACTGGATAATATTCAACTTGAATACTTTCGGCAAAAGAACCTCTCCTGGAACTGCTGGAACTCAACGATGAGGGTAGAGCTCGGGGCACGTCGGGACAGCAGCTCGAGCAGGGCTTCACGGCTTCGTTGTTGACGAGGAGGCGCGGCAATGGTCACCGTCTCATGGTGCACGCGATATGAAGCTCCAGCCGTGGGGTTAGCAAGGTTGCAGCCATGTGATGCTTGGCCGAACCTTCCTCTCTCTCATGTGTGTTTTCTCTCTATATTGTGACCGTATATTCAATGTGTGTGGCCCCCTCCCGAAACCCTACGTGAAAACCTTTTTATAGGCTGAAGATTAGGGTTTTATTTTCCTTTTCAAATCAGCATCCGCGAAGATTTCTTTTTCGCACGCAATATCACTTTTCTTTTATTTTCCACATCTCCTGATTTTATCACCTAAAGATAAGATTTCAACCCGATTTTCTTAAATTCCAAAAATCTACCGTAATATTATTTCGAATCTCAATTTAGGTAATTCTTGTCATTAAAAGAAAATGGGCTCGGGCCAATTTACTTGCTTCGTGGGCTTAGTATGGCCTGCCAAATTAAAGCTTAGAACCACTAATCCGAATCCATTCGCCACCGATCCAATAAAATGCAAAAAATGTAAATGCACCCGAATCTATATGTAATGCAATTAATTTTTTTTTAGGGATAAAATTAACCCATAATTTTTTATGCATTAAATAAACGGGCCGCCAAAATTTAGGTGTCAACAGCGGTTCCCAGCCTAAAATCAGGAAATGCCCGCTGAAGACTAGTTTCAAAAAATGGGAACCAGGAAGTGCCAGTTAGTTGCATGGATCCACCCGGGAACTAAATCATTAGTTTGCTCCAATTCCCATGTGGATCCACAGAACCGGTCCAACCTTCGCACCTTCCCTTTTTTGCCCTTCCCACATTTGCTTATTATGGTTGTCCCGCCCACGAAAGCTTTTAGCCACCTCAAGCACTAGTGTTGCAGCGACATTGGCGGCGACGATGATAGTGGGCGACGGTGGCAGTGACCACCACTTTCATCTTGACCACCATCACCATCTTTGCCACCACCTCCACTGTCTCTCACTCCTCCCTCGAGACTGACAATGAGGAGGATGACAGGGATGATGGGCCGTTCTTTGACTTGGAGTTCACCCCTATCCCCCGAAGACGAGGATGATGGGGAGAAGCCCGAGGAGGGGGAGGAGGAAGAGGGGAGGTAGAAACGGGAAAAGCTCAGCAATGACAATGACGATAGTGATAGTGAATGCGGAGGCAGTAACAAGGATGGTGACAACGTGGAGAGAGAGTTCAAGTTCAAGGGGGAAAAGAGAATCGACTCACCGTTTAGTCGAGCTAGCTGCTTCCAGACTAGGACTCAAAGGGAGATAACTAGATTCGGAGGTGAATCGGAGAGGAAGAGGGAGTGGGGAAGAGTTTGAACTAAGAGAGACGAGATGGAGTAGGAGAGCAGTGAACTGAAACGAGATAGAGATTGAAGCAATAAATTTTAGATTTGTTAATTTAAAATTTTTTAATATTAAAAATTAATATATTGTTATAATATAATTGGTTCGATCCAAGTAAGTAGATGGGCGGATCTGCCCATAGAACCGAGAACCGGACCAGTACCCACCAATTCTCATAAATTGGAATCATGAACCTGATCAGTTCCCTTAAGAACCACTAATTCCGAGCGGTTCCGATTTGGTTCTAGATAGTTCATATGATTCCCGATTACTTTGCACACCCCTAATTGGTGTTGACCTCCCAAAATCTGTCATGCTCCTGAGGATCTTTCTCTCTAATTCCAACTTTTGATTGATAAAGAAATTAGACTCTTGATGATATAAATGCACTAATGCAATGAAGAAAAATATTCTCTTGCATCTCTTTTTACATCAGCAATAATTTTAATATTTCTCTTGCAACAAAGGTACCTTCAAATTTGGGGCTAAGTTCGATGGACTAGGCTTGGCCCGAAGGTTAGGTGGAAAGAATATCTCTCTCCACACTGATACCAACTCCATCCTCACTACCATCCATCTCCCCCTCCCCATTTCATCTATGATCGGGGCTTCTCATGCCCACAACGGCACCATCGCCATGTACCAATCAGCCTGAACTGCGACAAAGGCACCTGCAATGGCAAAGTAGCATTCCTTTGTGAGTATGGTGAAGACCAAACCTCGGAAGTCAACCCCAACGTATTTCGGATACTTGATCGGAAAATTACAACCTAAAAAATAATTGCTTGTGAGAATATTCAGAGGTCGCGTGATGTAAAGTGACTGACAATTATTGACTATCAATTAGTAATGATAAGTTCTGTCTCTTGGAATAATCTAAGATAGATTATTATTTCATGATGATTGACTCGTGTTGCGAATTGTAATAACTAGATTACAATGAGATTAGTCAAATTATAATTGTTGGGTTTATATCACTAAGTGCAAAAACTATAAAAGTATGACTTTTAATGCAAAAATCCAATATTGTTAAAAGGAGTAAACACCTCTTAAGATGCTGCTGCTTATCTTATAGAAAGTGATATGATTATCTTTAAAAGAAGCCGTTTATCTTGAAACTAAGGTTCACGAATTAGCTTGTTGCATTGTGGATGTAAAATGAAGTCCATGGATCATGTTCTATATTAGTAGAATAAGTGTCGGTGTAGCCATAAATTACCCTTTAATCCATAAGTTTTTATAAATATCAACAATCAAGATCTTTAAATCGTGAATCGCTGTTTTTCGATCAATAATTGCCTTAATACTCCATGACTTGCTGTGCTACATGTCATTTTGACTTAAAAAAATAACTTCTCTGATAAAACTTTTCTTGGAAGCATGCTTAATTCTCAGAGAAGTAAATCTTTATCCGGTCTTTTGATCAGTCCAATAGCGCTTTGGTTAAAGTAGAGGATGTTGCCTGCGCTTTTCCTTTTAGCAGCCCCCTTTCTTTTGACCTCTTTCCGTTCCTAGCTTTTTGTCGCTTTTTCTAGCACTTCTAATAACATTATTGTACCTTGGAATCCCCCTTTTCCAGGATCTCCCGTTCAGGACTTTCATCATGGAATCTTTAGATTTTTCACTTTTATTATCCTAATTTTGTAGTTTTCGCATTCTAGTTTTTTTGTTTAATGCGACAAACTCATCATTTCTTGAAAAATCGTAGCTTTGCAGGTAATCTTTTTTAGTAATTTTTGTAATATGAAATTGACAAAAAAAGTATCAAAGCCACGGCACTTGTGTGAAACGGTGCAAACAACTATCTTTTTTCTTCGTGGAGATTTTCAAGATCTATTGCTCATATCGCGTGTCGTTATCGTGCTCATGAATTATTTTTCATATTAGCATGAGATGTTTCAATTTTGATTCCATTCATGTGGGATCTGTAGAGGGAAAACTGCTTAAAAAGTCCTAAATTTTTTGTATTTGTGCAAATCTAGTCCTAAACCTTTTTTTATGTCAATTTCGTCATAAACCTTTTTATTTAGTGCCGATTCAGTCATTTCCGGTCAATTTTAGCCGGATTTTGCTGACTAGACGCCGACTGGTTGATGTGATATGATCGGTGCTGACGTTGACAAATTTTAATAATACTTTTAATTTCTTTTTCATTTTTCAATTTTCCCTCCCCTCTTCTAGCCGTCGCCTTTGGCCGTCGGCGGGGTCGGCGACTAGCTAAAGGAGGGGAGGGAAAAAAATAAAAAATAAAAAGAAAAGAAAAATATTAAAATATTATTAAAAAATTTTCATGTCAGCATCAATCAAACCACGTCAACCGGCTAATGTCCAGTTAGCAAAATCTGGCCAAAATTGGCCGGAAAGTACTGAATCGACGCTAAGTAAAAGGTTTAGGATTAAATTGGCATCATAAAAAGGTTTACAACTAGATTGGCACAAATAAAAAAGATTTATGACTTTTTAAGCACTTTTCCCAATATGTAAAGCGTGTTGAATTGGTCATATATTAAAAGTGGCAAGGGTACTTTTATGTTTGTTAAATTCATTTAGTAGTCTTCGAGAATAAGATAAACAGCATCTATATATTAAATGTATATGTTAAAAACTTATTTAGTGTTGAGACAATATGCACACTTCCAAAAAGTGAGAGAAGGAGGGGTTATCAACAAATAGATATTGGAAATTGCAATATTGATTTTCCAAAGCAAAACAAACTTCTGCATATTATATATGAATTTGTGGGATGAGTGCATTGGAAATTTTAAAATTTCTCATAAAAGTATAATCGAGTTATTCCATTAACTCCATCCAATTTTAGTAAATGAAAAAATTGACATGGTTCTTTTAATAATTTTCTTCAACGGGCATGAGTACGAAGACAATTTGGGCTTCATTTCTCGAGTCTAAAATTTCCTCTTGGATTTCTTATGCCTAAAACAACGTCGTTTTGGCCAATATTTTATTTTCAACACATTTATTCAAATTAAATTAAAAAAAAAAAAAAAAAAGAGTTCCCCACCATCATTGGGAAGAACCGACGACACCCGTCTAGATTTGGACAAGGGTTGTGGCCCTCTGCCTCTTGCCAAGGGCTACCACTAGCAGCTAATCTCTTGCTATGTGGAAGATATAAAATAAGATTAATATCATGAAAAATTTCAAACTAATGCGCTTATGATAAGTTTACCAAAAAAATAATTTTTTAACCATGAAAAACCTTCAAATTAATATATTTGTGATAAATTTACCTACAAACTAATTTTTTGATTGTCAAAAACCTTAAATTGATACATTTGTGACAAATGTGCATTCCATTAAATTTGATTAATGCAATAAAAAAATCATAAAATTAGTACAACTGTGACAAATGGAGAGTAAAATCCTAAATCGGAATATCAGTTAACTATTAAATGTCATACAACTTAGCAATTTGACCGTAAAATTTATCGGAAATTAACAAAGGGTAAATTTGTCACTAGTATATCAGTTTAGAGTAAAATCATTAAACGCGCACTAGTTTGGGGTTTTTTGTGGTAAAAAAAACTAGTTTATGGTAAATTTGTCATAAATGTATCGGTTTTGGATTTTTTTATAATATTAATTCTAAAAAATATTAAAAAATCATTTTTTCATTAATTAAGTTTGATTTGTATTGACTGAAAGACGATACGTTTTGAGACTTGATAAAGAAAATATTTATAAATTTTAGGGTTTAGTTACATTTTTGTGATATTTTCAAAACATTTTTCTTTATCGGTCTTACTCTAATCCTACTATGACTCTCAATTTCAAATTTTTGTCATGCATCTTTGTAGGTGTGTGAGTGAAACCTATAATGAAGCTAAGGGCCTATTTGTTTATTTGGGGAACAAAAAAAAAAAAAAAAGAAACGCGCTTGTTTACACTTTTGTTCTTGGAAACAAAAAAAATAGTTTTTTTATTCTCGAAAACAGATTTGGAACAGAAATAAAAAATAGAAAAAACTTTTTTCTTATTTCCAGGAACAATTCCAATGAACACTTTTTTTTCTTCTTATTTTTTCTTCTCCTTTTTCTTCTTCTTTTTTCTTTCCTTCTTCCTTTTGGCCGCCCGTCAAGGGCCGGCGACCTCGCCAGCATTGCCAGCCCCCGGCAAGGTCGACCTCATGCCGCCTGGGCGAGGCCGAGCCTCGCCGGTGACCTCAAGTGGCCTCAGTGGCTAGGCGAGGTCACTGGCGAGGTTCATCGGGGGGGGCTGGCGAGGTCGCCACCAAAAGGAAGAAAGAAGAAAAAAAAAAAGAAGAAAAAAAGGAAAAATATAATAAAAATATTGAAAAATTAAAAGAAACAAAAAAATTATACAAGTTTACAAAACACATTTCTATTCCTGGAGTATAAATTTTTTGCGAGTTACTAAACACGTTTTAATACTCGAAATTGTTCCTTGGAACGAAGCAAAAAAAAAAAAAACTATTTCTATTCAAAAATTATTTTTCGGAACGAAACGTTACCAAACGTGCCCTAAGTGCCTGTTTGTTTATTTGTGTTTCTGTTCCCCAGAACAAAAAATTTATGTTCTTTTGTTCTAGGGAATAAAAAAAGAACAGAAATGCATTTATTTACACTTTTGTTCCCGGGAATAGAAATAAGAAGTAGAAAAAACTTATTTCTTGTTCCCAGGAACAATTCCAATAAACATTTTTTTCTTCTCATTTTCCTTCTTTTTTTTTTCTTTTTTATTTCCTTCTTCTTTTTAGTCGATTGCCGGCCTCAGCCATGGTCAGTGATCGACCGTCGAGGGCTGGCGACCTCTCCGGAGTGTCACCGGCCCTCGGTGAGGCTGAGCCTCGTCGGTGGCCTCAGTGGCCAAGCGAGGTCATCGGCGAGGCTCTACCTTGCCTAGGTGGCATGAGGTCAGCCTCTCACTAGGGGCCGGCAAGGTCGCCAGCCCTTGTCGGTCGGTCGCCTGCCATGGCCAAGGCTAGCTGCGGCCAAAATGAAGAAATAAAAAAAAAAGAAGAAGAAAAAAGGAAAAATATAATAAAAATATTGAAAAATTAAAATAAATAAAAAATTTATACAAATTTATCAAATGCATTTCTATTTACGGAGTAAAAAATTTTTGCAGTTACCTAGCGCATTATTATATTTAGAAATTGTTCCCTAGAACAAAAATAAAAAAAATTATTTCTGTTAAAAAATTGTTCTCCGAAACAAAAACATTATTAAATGTTCTCTAAAATGTCTTTATTTCAACTCATCTTGAAAAGGTGAGAATTCGAGCCCTCACTTCCGTCTTTTCATGTAAGAAATATGGCAACTAAAATAAATTTCAATGGTTTATTTTCGTGACACTTTTAATCGATGCACTTTTCATTGCGGGCTTATGTTGGTTTAGAGTTGATCTCGCCGGAAATTTCGAATAAAATTTGAATTTTAAAGGATGTTTATAACCTTCGAAATGAAAAATCCAGGGCAAAGATTTCGCTCCCGAGCGACAATAGACACGTGCAATTATCCGGCTGTCTGGTTCAGACAACCAGAGAAGACCTTTGACTTGATCGAACCCGAACGGGCAAACGTCGCAGCATTCCCAGAGTTTAATGCTCGTCTCTGCATTTTCCTCTCTCCCGTGCCGGAACTCCAGAAAACCGCGAGAAAACGAAAAGAAAATGAGTCGTCCTTTTTCCATCTCGATTCCAGATTTTCCCGGAAAATTTAAACACCGCCAGAACAAAATAGCACGGCAGTCCCTCCACACCTCTCTCTCGCACGGACTCACTCGTCGATCGCCATGAACACTCCTCCTCCTTCTTCCGCTCCGCCTTCGCAGTTCGTGCCGCTTCCTCTTCCCGTCGAGGACGCGATACGCCGAATCTGCAGTGATCAGAACCAGCCTCGACGGTCTGATCTCCCGCATTATCGAGAACGGCGCAGGCGACGGCTCTCCTCCCTCGCCGTCTCCGTCGAAGATCGCTTGCATCTCCCTGAGTGATCAAAGCCCGGGCCGTTCGCCTGCGATGAATTCGCGCGGCCAGTGATGTTCTTTTTCGCGCGTGAGAGTTCCCATTTTTTTCTTTTCTTTTTGGTCGTTGTCGCGTGGAGGTCGTGCTGGTGATGCCTGCGCTCGTGATTCGGAGAAATTAGAGAAAAAGGGAACGGTCAATCGTCACAAATTCCGAAGTTGCATCGTCATCGCCATTTGGCGGTGTCAACATCCTGTCTAGATTACCCGATTTGGTTTGTTTTTGGAGCAGTAAGATGTTCGGAGAGATGATAGTGACGGCAGTAGTGACCATCTATGATAAACGGACTGGATTTTGTTTTGTCAACACTAAATAAAATTACCATATTGAGAATAATTGGAAACTTACAGCATTATGAATAATTGCTAGTGAGAATATTCAAAAGTCGCCGGATGTAAAGTGATCGACGGTTATTGATTGTCAATTAGTAATGACGAGTTCTGTCTCTTATAATAAATGAAGATAAGATTATTATTTCATGGTGATTGACTCAAGTTACAAACTGTAATAATTAGATTATGATGAGATCAGTCAAATTACAGTTGTTGGGGTTATATCACTAAGTGCAAAAACTAACAAAATATGACTCTTAACGCAAAAATACGATGTTATTAAAAGGAGTAAACATCTCTTAAGATGATGTTGTTTATCTTATAAGAAGTAATATGATTATCTTTAAAAGGATTAGTTTATCTTGAAACTAGCGCTGGTGAATTAACTTGTTGCTTTGTGGATGTAAAATGAAGTCTGTGGATCATGTTTTATATTAGTAGAGTAAGTTTTGTTGTAGTCGTAAATTACCTTTTAATCCATAAATTTTTGTAAATATTGACAATCAAAGTCTTATAAGTCACCTTTACCAAAAAAAAAAAAGTCTTATAAGTCACAAATTGTTGTTTTCGATCGATAATATCCTTAATACCCCATGACTTGCTGTGCTACATGTCATTTTGAGTTAAAACAAACTTCTCTGAGAAAACTTCCCTTGGAAGCATGCTTACTTCTCAGAGAAGTAATCATTATCCAATCTTTTGATCAGTGCAGTAGTGCTTCGCTAAAGTAGAGGATTTTGCCTGCGCTTTTCCCTTTAGCCGCCCCCTTTCTTTTGTCCTCTTTCCGTTCATAGCTTTTCATCTATTCTTTTAGCACTTCTAACAACATTATTGTACCTTTTTTTTTTTGGAATAACATTATTGTACCTTGGAATCCCCATTTTCCAAGATCTCCCGTTCAGGACTTTCGTCATGGAATCTTTAGATTTTTCACTTTTATTATCATATTTTTTTTTTGTTTAGTGCAGTGTACTCATAATTTCTTGAAAAATGGCAGGTAATCCTTTTTACTAATTTTTTTAATATGAAATTGACAAGAAAGTATCAAAGCAACGATGCTCATGTGAAATGGTGCAAACAATTATCTCTCTTATTTGCAGAGGTTTTGGAGATTGATTATTCATATTGCATGTCGTAATCTTACTTATAAATTGTTTTTCGTGCTAGCATGAGAAGTTAGAATTTCGATTTCGTTTAGGTGAGATCCGTGGAGCATGTTGAACTAGCCATATACGAAGTGTGATTTTGATTTTAAATCTATTATGAATTCATGGCTTTCCCACTTCTATTTTGTTAATTTTATTTAGTAGTCTTCAAGAATAAGATAACAACATCTATATATTAAAAGTTAGTGTACTAGAAATCTTAAAATTGTTACAAAAGTGTAATTGAATTATAAAATTTATAAAAAATGCAGTTAAATCATAAAATTTGCTGAATTGGTGCAATCAAGTTAAACGGAAAATGTTGACATGACTTATTTTAATTGTTTTCTCTATCCTTATGATTTTTTAAGTGATTTAGTTATTATGATGTTGTTTTAGTAAAAAATGATTTTTAATACAAATTTTATTTAAAATCTAAAACAAAGAGAGCTCCCCACTATCACCAAAAAAGACTGGCAACCCTCCCCTAAATCTAAGCAAGAGTTGTGGCCCTCATCCTCTGGCTACCACTAGCCCAAACCACGTTAAAATAGAAAATTTTAAAAAATCAGCATTTTCTAGTTAATCTAATTGAATGAAATTAATGAAATGATTCGGTTATATAAATTTCATAAAATTTAGAATTTAATTGTATTTTTTATAAATTTTTAGAATTCAATCGCATAATCGTAATAAATTTTGAAACTTATTTTTAATTTTTTTACACGTTAAGTAACTTTTATTAATAGTGAATCATATTTCAAATTTTCACCGGGTGTTGCTAAAAAAACCTAAAGAAGCAGGCCTCTCGTAGAAATAGATATTATCTCGCGGGAAATTTTAAAAACAAATTTTGATTTTTTTTGTGGGACGAAATAATAAATTTTTTGAATTTGAAAGGATGTTTTGTAACTTTCGAAATGAAAAATCCAGTACAAAGATTTCGCTCTGGAGCGAAAACAGGCACGGGCAATTATCCGGCTCCCTGGTTCAGACAACTAGACAAGACCCCTGACGTGATTGAACCCCAACGGGAAACTCCAGAAAACCGCGAGAAAACGGAAGGAAAAGGAGTCGCCCACTTTCCATCTCGATTCCAGATTTTCCCGGAAAGTTCAAACACCGCCAGAACAGAATAGCACGGCAGTAGCTCCACTTCGGTGCCTCCGTCGCGGTCGATCGCCATGAACGCTCCTCCTCCTCCTTCCTCTCCTTCTGCTCCGCCTACGCAGTTCGTGCCGCTTCCTCTCCCCGTCGAGGACGCGATACGCCGAATCTGCAGTGACCAGAACCAGCCTCCCCCGAACGCGCGGACTCGGAGGAAGCTCGCCGCGCTCGGCGAGGAGGCCGCGCTCCGGGTCCTGAGGGCGACCGCCGCGACGAAGATCAAGTGGTCCATCGACGGTCTGATCTGCCACATTATCGAGAACGGCGCCGGCGCCGGCTCTCCTCTCTCGCCGTCTCCGTCGAAGACCGCTCGCATGTCCCTGAGTGATCAAAGCCCGGCCCGTTCGCCTGTGATGAACTCGCGCGGTCAGTGATGTTCCTTTTCGTGTGTTTGAGTTCCCATTTTTTTTTTTTTTTGTGTTGTTGTAAAGTGTGGAGGTCGTGCTGGTGGTTCTTGTGCTTGTAATTTGGAGAAATAAGAGGAAAAGGGGACAGTCAATCGTCGGAAATTCGGAAGTTGCATCGCCATCGCCGTTTGGTGGTGTCAACATCCTGTTTAGATTATCCGATTTGATTTGTTTTTGGAGGAGTGAGATGTTGGGAGAGATGATAGTGACTGGTGAGCAAAGACAAGAATGGCTGCATGAGGTGAGGCAAGCCTCTGCTTTATATATGATAATTTTTTCCTTTTTTTTAGTGAGAGCGACTGAACTATATGTTTTATCGTCTATTGACTTTGTCTGCTAGTGCTAGTGTTTGTTGTTGCGAAATGGAAAACTTGCTTCCTACATATCATGTTGTCTTCCTGTGTATTATGATGAACATGGATTGTTCAAAGTATGCTCAAAGTATGTGTAAAAGAATCTGCTGATACGGTGGTTTTCCTTGTTTTTTGCTCGTTGTCCTGTTTTTGCTGGCTGCTTGTGCTATTGTTTGGAAATTGAGGGGGAAAAAAAGTAGTGCTCAAAACTGTATCTTCTTTTCATCTTCTGGCTCTAGTTGTCGGGCAAGATAGTTTGTTCAAAGTTTGTACAGAAAATTTGAGCCGGGTATTTTTCTCCTAGACAATGGATATGCAAGCTCTCCTGTGCGAGATCAACAGATTGGAAGTCGGAGACGCCTTCCAATTTGGGAAACTGGGAGTGAACTGGCAGTTAGTCCCCACATGAAGGCGTTAAGCGAACTGGAGTTTAGAAAGGCATTTCTCATTCTAAACTACATTGGGGAGTAAGTTTGCTTCTCAGTTGCTCTGTCCGAATGTTGTCAGCTCTGCATATTTAGACTATTGAGCTGCTATTTTATGCAGAGGAAATCTTGAAGATGCCATAGACAGTGATACGATTCGACGGCTGAAAGATCTCAGAATGTTCGAATTTGAGGCAGCAGTCTGGAATGCCATCGGACAGTATCGTGTCAAGAAAGATGACCGTTGTCTGGTAACCATTAGGAAGCGATTTCATTTGTCTATTGTTTCCAAAACTAGTCCCTTCTATTCATTTTGGAAATTGTCCCTTGATTGTTGGGAGGCAGATTGTTATGAAGTGACTTGGACTATGGATCATTTTGATATGTGGAATAAAATTGGAAATGTGGAATGGTATTATTTAGGGAAGTGATAAGAGAGGCATTGGCCAATATAGTATATTTAGTTTGAGCATGATATGCTGGCCACATGATTTGGCAAAATGTCCTGAATCAAAAACTCTTATCTGATACATATTATAAATATTTGAGAAAATAATGGCCATAATAATGCACAAATGTGCGTGCATGTGCAGAGAGAGAGAGAGAGAGAGAGAGAGAGAGAGAGAGAGAGAGCTGCTAGAAATGTTCGTGCAAGTGTTTAATTGCAAAGTTATTGTAAAACAGGATGAGTATTGTAGATCACTGTAGATCACATATCATGAGGGTATTAATGATGGTTTGTGTAGTCTGCCATTATATTGTCTTTTAACATCTTGCGATGGATGATGGGATGTAAAAACTGGTGTTCTGATGTGTATAAATAGTTGTTAGTTTAGAAATGAATGAGGAAAGAGCGGTTAGTCTGAGTTTGCGTGGATGTATAATCTCTTAATGCAATGATCCTTATGTGTTGGAATATGGCAATTGGATTTTTTTTTTCATTTGATTTGGGAACATGATGGCAATGCTGCTTGGTTGGGAGGATTATACCCTGTATAAATTATTGCAGGTAAACAGGCTAATAGAGCTTAAGGTTAGTAGGATTTTGTGGTTTGTTCTCTTACTTAGTAATTTGAGCAATTAGGTTCATAATGTTTCTAACTTAGATATTTAGCGCAGCACACTGCTCTCAGCACTTTAAGGACAAAAGAATCACTTTCATCACTATTCAATTTTTTTTTTTTTGCTTGCATGCATGGTTGTTGTGTGGACCCTCTTTAGCCGTGTATTGTCTCTCTATGTCAGCTGTCAAGGTGGTTTCTTAACTTTTCTTGTGATAGAGTCCATATTTCGTTTTCTCCACAAGCTCCTCATATATATAATATGTTAGATTAGTGAAGAAGTCAGCCATTTACTGCATCTTATTTCATCTTTGTATTTCTTTGTTTGACTAGACAAGTTAAATTTGCAGATATTTTTAAAGAGAATGAAAGGCCAATATGTATGTGTTAATTTTATTCTATTTTAAAGTGGAAAGGGATTTATATTCAAAATTTTTTTGCACATTTTTCTTGTTATCTATCTTAATATTCTTAATAATTCAGATTAATTTGTAACCTGAAACTTTTTTGGTGTTTTTGTTGGTGCTGCTTTCAGCATGTTGACTGGGCTTGTGAAAGGACACATTTCTACCATTGTCATGTTTCACCTCAGGGGTGTTATCGTTTTAAAGTAAGTTTCTTGGCTTTTATCTGTAAGACTTGCATTCTGACTCTTAGGTTATATCAGCAATGGCTCTTTCTTCCCAGCTAAGTTGTGGAAATGATTTCGTCAGAGTGGGGGATTAGTACATCACCTTAGACATTTTTTCCTCTTTTTGTGCTCACCCTGTATATTGTAGTTATCAGCATGTGTCATGTACATGGAATAAATATGACTTTAATTTTAGCAAATGGATGATCTGTTAATTGAAAAGATTGTAAGTGGCATTGGTTGGTTGGTGCACCTTGGCAGAATGCTGACTCGCACCTTTGTAACTGTGTTTTCTGTATTTGGCTGTTGCTGCTTTGCAGTTGTCTAATATGAACAGTGTGCTTTGAGTGGTGGTTGTTGGATAGGAGCTGTGTCCTCCCTTTCATATCTCTGCATGTCTGATACTTTTCACCACTATAAAGAATGTGTGTATTGTTTTCTTCTGTGCCATCTATTAATTTCACCATTCAGCTTCTTTTAGTGCCAAAAAAGTGGTTTAACTCGTTGGATCCTGGTATCAATTGCCCAAGGGCATTTGGTGAGCATAAGAAGGTTTTAATTATCAAAGTAGTGATTACACATGTTACAAGTGAAGCAATGCATTCGGATATTACAAAGTTTCCTTATTTGGTTGTTAAGAAAGTTCCCTATGGACACTTTTGAACAAAATCCTTATGATTTTAGCTTCTTAATGATGATGCTCGAGACTGTATGTGCATTCAGGGACCTTACCTTAATGAGACAAGAACACTTCTGCAAAAGGCATTAGGAGATGAAAATGTTCTCCTTGTCAAGTTGGCAGACAAGAATACGGATGATACTGATACTATGTATAAAAAGATTGCAAAGGAAGGGATTCCTGTTGGTTTGCGTCGATACAAGTTCTTTGGTAATTTTCGTTGCTCATGCTCTGTGCAGTTTTGTTTGTTTGTGTATGGTCTTATACTTTTATTTTAATGTTTTTCAGAAGATGTGAATTTGTAAGCAATTTTTATTATCAAATAAGACAACCATGATAAAAGGAAGCAGAAGAATGGGTCATGACATTGTATTTTGGCTAATTATAAATTATTGACAGCTTTCTACTGTTATTTAATGTTGAAATGGAAAATATAGCTTTACACAAGCATGAATTTGCAGTTTACTTATAGTAATTTATTCTTTTGTTCCACGCTTCCTTTGCCTTTTCTCTCTTTAGGTAATGTAGATTTTTGTTGGGAATGACTTTTCCTATTAACTCTAGTTTTATAAAATCTTGTTGATCTCACAATGTTGACTTGTATAGTCATCACATGTAACTTTTCAGAATATATGAATGTTGACATGTATAATCATTGCAATTTTTATATAGTATTAAAAAAATATTTCTCTTTTCCATTTTCAAAATTTCAGTGCAAATTTAAGAGCATGAAAAGTAATTTTTTTTAAGTGTAGTAGATGTATACTTATGTGCATTATGTATTCATTTCCTGACTGCTTGAATTCTTGGGACAAGCAGTTTCCCAGCATTAAATGAGAGCACAAGTTAAGCATTCAATTTTATTGTTATTTTGCCAAAATTTCTGTCTTTTCTCAAATTTGTTGAGAAAACTTGTATCCTAACTAGATGAATCTTGGTTGTAATCATGTTTCTTGTTTTCCATTCAACATTGATTTTTACCCGTCCATGTTCCTAAGTAAAATGCAGGAGTGGGGATTACATGCCTCTGCTAGCTTTTGTCTTTTGACACCATGCAATACGCAATGCTCTTCCCCCAGTTTGTATACGTTTTCTGGAAATTTTTTATTCTCGGCTTGCATCTAGAACCAGATGCGCAGTCATGATAATTGCATCAGCACATACAAGTGTTCATATGCTGGTTATCTTGGTTTCTATTTCACAAAGTATTTTTCTTTTTTTGTTATTACTTGCATGGCATGCATAAGGGAGATGAACCAATCTTAGTTTTTGGAGCCTTGTTTGCTGCAATGAGAGCTTAAATACATATGGAACTGCTGATAAATTTTTCATCCTTGCTGATATGGTAATTAATCAGTGTTTAAGGATGGAGGCAAAGAAGAGAAAAAGAGAGACCCTACTACATCACCTGTAAAGTGTTACTTTGTTTGCATGGAGTGTGAGGCACTTAAAGAAAAGAAAACAGTACATGAAGCGAGATGCTTCTTCATGCATGCACATACAGTGTCCAACATATCCCGCTACATGATACGGTTTGTTGCTGTAGAAGTTTTTCATCTGGACTTTGCATGAACTATATTATATCCTAATGACATGCATCTGTTAATAAACAGGTTGTCTCTTATCTTGTCCAAGACTATTAGCTTGGAAGTTGACTGGAATCGTGTTACGATTGAGAGAATTGAGGACAAGGATTGCAAGGTGTTATCTTTTGATTATTTTGTGAATGAAAACTTGGTGTCATCTAAGGGTATACCTGTTGTTTGCTCCAACACTTAGTATGGTCAATTTCCTGTCTAATAGCAGAATAAAGAGGGAAATTGCATCTATGATAAGAAGGGAAAACCACTTATACATACTGATGGGACTGGATTTGTATCCGAGGACATAGCTTTGAAGTGTGTTGGAAATATTTTCAAGGGAAGAGGTGTGATTGCTTCTGCTTTTAAGGTTTGTGACCTGTGGATATGGGTATCATCTTAGTGGTATCTTCCTCTTGCTATGCAAGAAAAACTGATCTCCAAAAAATAATTATGACAAACAAAAAAGGAAAACTGATAGTATGTAATGATGTCATTTATGGTTAATTGTGCATTGTGTCTTTAGATAGTATAGTCATGATGACACTATAATGGCAATACTACATTTGGCAATAGGATGATGCTGCCTAGGTATGATGAATTACTGGACTGTCTAGTAATAGTAGTATTTTGGTTATGAGATGCAATCCCGTAAATAAATTTGAACGAAATGCAGATCTAAGCAGTACACAACGTGAATTTGCAGCTTAGGTGTTGTGGATCACAGTTTGGTGAGTTTTTACCGCAACAAAGCATTGTTAGTCGATACTACTAGTGATCAATTTCCTTCTTACATGTAATAGTGAAGATATCTTTCATAAGCCTTGAACAGTCACCTTTGTGTTTCATGCCTTTGTTGATATTGTTAGTGACAAATGTTCTGAAAGTATAATATCTTGCTTTAGGCCTTTCTTTCCCCTCATTTAAATGGAGACGTTCCAAATAGTCCCAAGTAAAAGAATAGAATTAAACTAATCTGTCTCCCCTTCTGGGGAGTTCTTTGAGATATGTTCAGTGCCATGGGGCCTACAAGATTTTGTTACTTTCTCCTCCCTTCTATTGTGCATTATTTACGGAAAACTTGTTGAGAAGGAATATGACTGAATACATTTTCGTCCTGTCTCTTATTTTTGTAGTTTTAAGTTAATTTCCTAGAAATTTGTATTTATAGCTGTTCTAGATGCTATTTGCCTCTGATTTGGTCTTTTTTTTATTTTTTATTTATTTTTTTATCCTAGAGATTTGCTGGCTATGGTGATGATGAGCAGATACCTAGGGAGGGCATCTGTGAACCGGTAGTTGATGGGATTTTTTATTTTTGTGCTGGTGCTTGATTGTCGCATAGTACGTGTTGAACTTTTTGCTCTTCACATTTCTCTTGCAGCCTTTGCTGATCCAATGCCGTCTATTCAAAGATGGTAGAGCTGTCAAGGGAACTCTTCTTCTTGATAAGCAAGTAAGGATTTTGCAGTGTTATACTGTTTTCTGTATCTGAATATTGGAGTGTTGTCATGTCCTTTCATGTACTTTTGCTTTCAATTTATTTAATATTTTAAAGATTAGAATTTTCTCTTACAAAGTCCTATTTAATAAAAAAACAATGTGGTATAAATTGCTGGAAGTGAAATTGATCTTTTTGTTCTTTGATTATGATTTTATACATTTGTTAGTTGGTCCTCCAATTTAATTAGCAAAATAAGAGCAATATGTTTGTGTAAGATTTACTAGGTTTTCATGCTATTTAATTATACTCCAGACTGGTTTCACGAGCCTAAATGAAAGTCAATTTGGTGGTTGACATGAAAGAAATTCTCTCCAACTTCATTTATGTTGCCTTTAGTGATAATGTATCAGTATGAGAGTGCAATAGAAGTCTCATGTGTTCTGGTGGGAATTTCCCCTATCCATCATGCTCACAAGAGGAAGCATAAGAGGAATGCGGTTGGTCAAGCTGGTCATTTTATATGTAGAAAATTGGTTAGATCATTGATGTTGTCGGAGTGTTTTGGTTTCTTAGGAAAATCTACATCGCATTATTTAGTATCATTTCAGCTTTGAGCTGTAAATGTGAGTCTAGTTATTAGTTTTTTAGCTGCAATAATTCTCCATATTGCGATATATTTCATCGTTTCTATCGGTTCATTTATATCTTCCATTCTAATTGTTTTGGCCGAATTTTAATCTGTAGCTCCCTCCTCATACAATTCATATTCGACCATCGATGATCAAGGTTGAAAAGGACCCGAAGCTTTCAGATGTCAGGACCATTGATGCACTGGAAATAGTACACACAAGGTACAGCCAACATATTTTGCCAGCAGGCTATCATTGGTTTAATTAACTCTCTGAGGTTCTTGTGGCACCTGCGACCCATAGTACTGTGATCACAGTATTATCCATGGGTTTGTTGCCTTGCTATACTATCGATTTGTTGATCATTGTGTTAAGATTTTCCTTTGCAGTTAGCTGGTTAAAAGACCACTACAAAAAGAGACTGAAAAGTTAGCAGCTTTTCTGTTCTTTCAGCAGTTTAATTTGAACATGGGACATGCTTTTCTTTTGAATTACTAAATCCCGTTGCTTTTTATTTGGAGCTTTTTCTGCTGTCAAATTTTACCTTTTTGGATGAACTTATTAGGCCTTGGTCCTCATTGATGCAGTAATAAACCAAAGCCTGCATGTCTTTCAAAGACTTTGATTGCACTTCTAAGCTATGGTGGGGTCCCTAATGAATTATTTTTGGACATGCTGGAGAATGCTCTGGGAGATGCAAATAATGTCTTCTCTAGTAAACGAGCAGCTCTAAGAGGTAGTATTTTTCTGAACATTTGGACTGTTGAAATATTGTCTATTCTTAAAACAGCCCAAAAAGAGATTTTCTCCAATTTTTTTTTCTTTACTTGGATTTGTTTCTTCTATTTTTCTTGATTTGAAATATGCATAAGTAAAAAGCCCATCTCTATTCATCTTTGCTGCTTTTACTTCCCATGGGTGCATATTTCCTTCAATTGCTATTTGATGTGTAGACATTTTGCCTTGTGTTTTCCTTCTGTTCTTTTACTGTATGAACAGTTTCGGTGAATCATGGTGAGATGGATGGTTTCACTGCCGCCAGAATGATCTTATCTGGGATTCCTCTGGACGAAACATACCTACAGAATTATCTGTCCATCCTGATGAAGGATGAAAAGAAGAGTTTGAAAGGAGGAAGGATTCCTATTTCAGATTCTTACTATCTCATGGGGACAGCCGATCCCACAGGAATTCTTAAAAGTGATGAAGTTTGTATTATCCTGTATGTACTCGTGATCTCATCTTTCTATGCTTGATTTATCATTTAGCATGAGTCTGCTAAAGAAAACTCAAGAAAATGATCATTTTTGTAATTTTAATTTTAGAGTGCATCCCTTGGTTTTTAGTGGCTTGTTATGGTTATGGAATAATTTCTAACCTTGCTGTGGGGTAAAATTCAAAATTTTGGTCTGCATATGATTTGGCTTATTTGACTAAGCTAACATTGTACTTTTATCCAAATTCAAAGAATTTCATAGAAATAAAATGAATTCTGTGAGGACCCCATGAAAGTGATTTTGCCTGTTCAAAGATCATTAAAATGTAGTATTTTCTATTTTGGAAATAGATCTCTTTCGGCAAAATTTGGTCAGTGATCATCCATATTTTGAGATGTATAGAATCTTATGAGTGTGGTATGGTTTGGATGGCAGTGGACTTCAAGCAATCGTTTAGCCCTTCTCGGGGATGTTAGAGCTAGGAGTCCTTTATATATCTAGCAGAAAATTTTTCACGTTGATTAGTATCTTCATTACGATCTATTAGGGAATTTTGGGTGACTTATGTCTTTTGTCTTATAAGTTAAGAAGCACTGACACTTTTTTAGAGCTTTTGTGTCGTGTCGAACATTTCAACACGTGTCCAATGTCTGACACTCTCTTACATTCTTAGACACTCTCGCGGGTGCTTGGTCAGCACGTGCTGGATTGGTCAACTTTCTTGACACTTTCCGACATTCGAGTCGGAATTCCGACATGCGAGTTTCTGACACATGATTCTGACACGTGAAGTCAATTTCTAAAATTTTCAATAAATGATAGGTTAAAATGCATATATGTGAAAAAATAAAAAATAAAATAAAAATAATAAATGGGGAAAGAAAAAAACCTAGTCTTTTTTTTCTTATGACTCTCACTTCTTGTGATAAACAATTCACCTTCCAAATTTTTTTCTCCTCTTCCGTTACGTCTAACATGCGAGTTCATAATGTGAATTGTTTGTTTTTTTTCTCTAAGTTTTATGGATTATTGGAATGGAGTTGAATTTGTCAAATCGAAATAATAAATGACATTAATAAATGGTGGATTAATGTTTTTAGTGTAAATTCATTCTAGATTATTTATTTATTTATAAATTTGAATCAAATTAATTTGATTTAAAAATGATAATTTATTATGTATATATAAAAATATTCATTTAATATACTTGTTCTAATGTGTCGGAATTCTCTGTTTTTTGAGAAACGATGTGTCGGTGTGTCGTGTCAATGCGTGTCGCGTGTCAGTGTCCATGTTGGTGCTACTTAGCTTATAAGGCAACCGATTAAAAGATTTGCTATTGTTCATGTTTCCAAATAAAATCGTGTTTTATGGTTTAAGTAGAAGGTCAGTCTTCATGACTATTAGATATGGATAGTTTTTTTTTTTTTTTTTTAATTGTTAAAAATAATAATTATCTTATCCTACTTTTCTAATGCCATTTGTAATTGCTTTTGGTTATTCATTTCATCAGCTTGCCAATTAATAACTGTAGCTATGCTTCTTTGGGGCTTAGATTTTTAATTTAGTTACATGCCTCCATATCCGGTCCTTGGATTTGGACATCAATGGAGTTATATTGCTTTGGTGACATCCCATCTCTGGTTCTGTTCTTGTTAACCCATGTTTGAGTTTGATATTCACAACTGTGGGGAAAAGGTGTAATTACCTATTGGGCTTTGTTGTTATAATGCTGTTTCAGGTGTCTTTACGATTTAATAGTTTGCTTGAATCATCAATGCAGCGACAGTGGACAAATTTCAGGGAAGGTTTTAGTATACCGGAATCCTGGTTTGCACTTTGGAGATATTCATGTTTTGAATGCTACATATGTGGAAGCTCTGGAAACGAAAGTTGGAAGTTCCAAGTACGCTATATTTTTCCCTACTAGTGGACCACGCTCCTTGGCTGATGAAATAGCTGGTGGTGATTTCGATGGGGATATGTATTGGGTTTCAAGGAGCCCTCAGGTTGGTGTTTATATGAGATTCGCTCATTCTTGTTAGATGTCTCGTATTAAATTTCGTTGATGTCCTTTGCTAGCTAATGATGATACAACCTTGGACCCCCTTCCCCTTCCCCCACAACAGGAATGAGTTTTTTTACTTTTCTTTCTGCAGTTTCAAAATCCTTTCTTGATTTTCCTCTTTTTGGTGAGGTTTTGGTTGTTGGATGGTATTTTTCACCATCCTTTTTCTCATTAGACAATTTTTCTGCAGTTTCAATCATTCTGTTCCTGTAAATGTCTCATGCACTATAGCATTGAAATTCTGTGTAGAACCACATGACTGCAGAGTTTGAGATTTTCCTGTGGTTCAAAATTTCCCTTGCTATACAGTTGATGCATACTGGTCTTCAAACTTTACCCAGTATAGTTGTATGTCACCGTAACTGGGTTCCAACTTGGCTAAGCAGTTGTTGTGAAACCCCACCTGGCCAATGGAAAAGGAATTGATATGGTTAATTACTTAAGTTATTTGAAGTTTAATGAAAAAAGTTACATGTTATTTACTATAGTGACAGACCTTTAGGAGAAGATAAGCCTGAACTTAACTCCTGAATGGCAGGGAAAAATGTTCATGTCCATGTTTGCTTTTATTGTTTTGGCTTTGCTCATAAGGAATGTATAATGGCCTTTTCTGCCACTCTTTATGCATGTGCCTGTTCCTCTTTTGTCTCTCCTTTGGTGTACTGGCCTAGACTTTGAAAGTAATTTTGAAATGAGGGGAAAAACATGAACGAACAACTGGGGCCTTTACTGGAACAGGATTTCCATCCTTAATGTCCTTGGATAATTTCTACTTCTAAGATGTTTTGCTGTTGCTTTTTCTTGAATCTCTTGGGTAACATGGATTTGGTGGAATGGAAATGCAGTCTTTCTCTGCAATGCTGTCTAGCACAACAAAAGAGTAGCAAGTAGACCTATAGCCCATTGAATCATGACTATTCTGATATTCAAATTTGATAGAGATTAAATTGTAAGAGTGGATCTTTTCTTTATTTCCTAATTATTGGGACCCCGCAAGGATCTGCTCATATATGCGATTCCATTTTCTTGTGCCTAACACACATAAGTTGGCAAGGATATGTTCATTCACATGCTAACTGTCCAAGCCAAGCATCTTAAGAAGGATGGGAGCACCTGTCAAACAGCCAATATAGCCAATATAAGAGAGTTTGTTATTTGACTACCAATGTACTGTCTCTCGTGTTATTTGTAATCAATGTATTGGAAATGAAAACATTTCCTTATTAAGTATTATAAAGGAGTGCGGCAGTCGTGAACAAGACGCATCTAAAAATATCTTTGTTATTATATTTTGCAGTTGTAGATGCCTGGATCAACTGTCTTTTTTTTTTTTTTTTTTTTTTTTGTCTTTTGCATCAAGGGTGAATCATGATTCAGTCGCTATGTTCCTGATAATGAACTTGTCGGTGCATCACATACAATTCTTGTTCTGTCATTTTGTGAGGCCTACCTTGCAGTGGTTGTCTTGGTTATAGTTTGGCAGTGATCATTTAACTATCTATAAAATTTGTTGATTCAGAATTGCTGAATGATGTCTGTTAAATCTTTCAAACAGCCCCTAATTGAGCATTCAATTCATTTGTCAGCTGTTGAAGTACTTTACACCAAGCCAGCCATGGGTATCTGCTTCTGCAGCGCAAGATATGAACTGCAAGAAGCCAAGTGACTTGTCTTTTGAGGAGTTGGAGGATGAGTTGATTGATTTATGGTTGAATACTAGATTTAACCCAAGGTAGGCGCTTGAATATGCATTTGCTTTTTGGTCAGTGCCGTAAATCTGAGACTCCATAGTGGGGAACTACTTGTGATTGAAGAGAATGATCTAAGAACTTGGGAAAAAAAGAAAGTTCTCACAAATTATTTCTATAATACCTCACAGAAATATGAATTTCCCCACCTTTGGCTGCATTTTTAAGATTGAACTGCGAAAGATTTATGATTTCTTCACGTGATATTCCTTGCTGCCTCTGCAAGAGCATAATTATCATCGTCTGTTGCTCCTATTATACCTGGAAAACAAAAAGCAGCCAACTTAGCTGCATAGACTTGCACATATTGCTTGTTGTTCTAGCCAAATCTACTTCAAAATAGTTGTCCCCTGTTCCATGCTCGTTCTCTTTTTCAACCATTGCTGCAATTGCACCTCACACGTGTGTAATACACGCACGCACGTGCGCGCGGATACACACTTACACAGAAGCAATGCACCGATATTAAGAAGATGGAGATATTCAATGGCTATTCTTTGCTGCACATTTTTTTGGTGGGCCGATAATAAATTTGGAGTTTGTTGATCGCAGTGGGTAAGTAACATAGATGGGTATAATAGTGAAAACATATCGTGCCCCCTTTGTGTTAGACAGCATCTCCCCTCTAAGACCCCGTTTGGTTCAACATTTGGAAGGGGTTTTGGGGCTCTAAAGGGGTTTGGCCAAATGCGTTATGGTAGCATTCATCTTCCCTTTCTTACACTTGTATTTTCTGTTGCCAAAATATATTTTAGGTTTTTTGCCCTAAATATACTTTAGTTTGCGTCTTTTTGTTTAGACTTAGAATCGCTAGTATTCACTATTCAATGAAAAGCTTTTCCATGAAATTACTTTTCCTTTGAAAAACTTGGACTTCAGTTCTCTGTTTTTAACGACTTTTTCATTCTTTGATGGAGGTTGGTCATTTCAGCTTTCAAAAACTTAGTTATTTTATTAAATAGGTTAAGAAGCTCAATGTTTGCTATTGCATCACTGTGCTGAATTTTCCGTCAATGAAGTGTTATTTATATATGATGCAATCGCGATATTTTTTCTAAGTACTTCTCATCTGCTTCGTGTATTATTTATCTTTGCTGGACCTAATTAAAAGCTAGGCATGTCCCAGTAAGTAGAGGCATAATTTGGTTTTTATGTTACATTGATGAGGAAAGATTTATAGCCTTTTTAGCATCATTGAGCTGGCTTCAGGTTTTTCCGTCTTAAAATGTCAGATGAAAACACGATTCATTATTTGATGATTATTTTGGTGAAAACATAACGTGATCATGAAGATTAATGTAATCTACTTATAGTACTTGATTGTGCTGCATATATGGCATCGCTTGGAAAAAATTGACATTTTCTATGTTGTTTTCAGTTACACGGTTGGTGTTGCAGCTGATAGCTGGCAGGCATTGATGGATCGTCTTCTAACACTTGGTACTGATCAAGTTGTTGAAAAACGTGAGGTGCAGAGAAACCTTTATCAGTTGATTGACATATATTATGATGCCTTGGATGCTCCTAAGAATGGTGGAGTCAAGGTCAGTTTCTTATTTCACCTTACTTGTTATTTAAGTGTTGGACAAGATAAGATTTTGAGTCTCTCGATTCTCTTGCATTCGCTTCAATTCTTTACAAGTCTAATGACTTACTTGGTGTTATTATTTAGAGCTTGGTTTACCATTTCATGAGTATGCAATAGACACTGAAGTGCTCTGGGGGCATGCTTTGCTAAATTTGCATATTTTCATAGTGCGTACTTGGAGATGGATAAAAACTGTGTGATGCATCTTTATTGCTTAGCACATAAACATGTGATTTTCTCTGTTTGCCTCTTGTTTTTTTCCCCCTCCCATCTTCTTTAGCTTGGTCACGCGATATGCCTATCTGATGGTAGCGTTTCTAGGAAAGTTAAATAGCGACTCTTCTTTTGTATTTGAGACCAGATTGAAGTTCCCAAGTCTTTGAAGGCAGAAACTTTCCCACATTACATGGGAAAGGATAAATCCATTTCTTTTCACTCGAATTCTATCCTTGGAGTGATTTTTGATATGGTGGAATCATACCAGGCAGAAATTCCGACTGGCAAAGGTGAGATTTTGCCTTACTCTCAAGATCTTTTGTGAAGTTGCATGATAAATAATTATGGGAATTGGATAACGCTCATTCAAACTGGCTGCTCTCACTTGGCTATCCATACAATACGAAAGCCTGGTGATATTTTGATTATGCAAGTAGAAAGTTGATATGAGATCACGCCATCACCTCTTGGCCTAAGAAAAAGGAATGTACTCTTTTCTTGATGGAGTCAGTTAATTAGGACTTCATCCTATCACCAAGTCAATGAGTTTAATGAACAAATTTTGTGTCGTCAAATATCATCTTCTGCTGGTACTTACTGCTTGTTAATATTAATCAGCTTCTATTTTTGTTTTATTCACCTTCGCTGTTGAAATTTGCGGGAACTGACTTCTCCTTGCGTTAAATTTAGGGATTTGGAAGCTCCCCTATTTTGATGTGGAAATTCCGAGAGACTGCCGAATGGAGTGGGAAAGACGTTACACAGAATATAGAAGCGAGATGGTGGCTGCTTTAGGGGAAGGTGCAGAAGGCAAGAATTCCTCCGCGGACAACGTTATAAACAAATATAAACAGGTTTATTCATCTAGTCTCTTCTCATTCATGATTTCCAGTCGTAGTCAGCAGGGTTCTGGAAAGCAAAGTCATAGAGTACACGGACATTCTGTGTACTTCCTGGGAGGGAGAGACCTGATTCTAGGAAAATTCATTTTTGCACAATTCTTCTGGTGCAGTTGCTGTATGGTGCACCGGAGTTTGAAGAGAGCCTGAGGAAGGAGGAAGATATTTTTAACGAGGCTCTCGCAATCTATAACATTACATACGACTATGCGATGCGATGGAATGACGTCAGCAAATGCGGATTTGCCTGGAAAGTGGCGGGTCCTGCACTCTGCCGGATTTATGCCATTAAGCAGGAGCAGAAGTTAATTGTCTGCCTGCCCTCAGTTCTAAAAGAAATCTTCAGTTGAAGCCTAACATTGGCGCGGACAGATGTTGTAAATCTGAGCTACGGGTGTATAATTAGGTTTGTCGGTCGCCTCGTCGCCTTGTCGGTGGAGAAAAAGTGCTGAGAACCGTGGAAATTTTTTGTGCCATGCATCATGTACGTACGTATGTGTTAGGATTATTAGATGTATTACAGTGCATAATCCACTTCAAAAGAATTGAATGAGGAGCCGTATGAGGTGAAAATCTCATGTACGGTTCTGTAGAGCAGCGTTAGGGGTGACTTATTTGTCAATTCTAACCAAATTGTCTTTATGTAAAGTTACTAGTGTAAGACTAACCTCTTGATTTGAATCACTACTTATATAGTCTTAGTGAGAGGGGCAAGGGTTAAGGGGAGTATGTTAATGTCATGTGACGGAACTTGGTTTGGCTTTAGCATAAATATAATTATTTATCTATCTTATCATTTAGACCTCTTATTTTTTACAGTAGAAAAGTTGTTTTTTGAAGTGTGTTTGTTTTGTGAAAAATTAATATTTTGAAAAATGTTTTTCTAAAAATGGTTACTTGTACTGCGCTTTTTTAAGGCAATAATTCCAGGGGTCTAAAAGTTTCAACTCTTTTGCTTAGGCTTGCCTATTGTAAAATTTGTGGTTAATACTAATATTATAATAATCTCAAATTTATATATTTGTGATAAATTTACCATATTAATTTTTTGACTTCAAAACTTCTAACATACATATGATAAATTTGTTCTCAATTATTTTATACTCATATTAATATAATAAAAAATCACAAATTGTCAAATTTAGCTCAACATATTGGGTTAATAATTTACAATGAGAATCTTCATCTGGATTGTAAACCATGGTAAAATTCCAAAATGGTAAGCTCATCAATTGTCAAGTGTTATCTAATTTGACAATTCAATGGATATTAATGAGGAGTAAATTTACATAAGTACATCAGTTTGAGATTATTTATAATATTATTCCTAAAGATTTTATATAGAAGATTCGTGTGCTAGGCTTGGCTCGGGCTCAACCGGGCCGGGTTTTCTTATTAGAAGCCCTTGCCGAAGCCTGTCCAAGTCCGAGCATTAGGGTCGGGCCTACATATCAGCCGAAGCCCACTCGTGGTAAAGCTTTGGGCCGCACTGGGATCGGGCTCGGGCTCAACTGAGCCGGGTTTTCTCATCAAACGCCCTGCCAAACCCGTCCAAGAATGTCCTCGGGCCGGGCTCGGATGGGTCCACAGGCCGTCGGCCCCATGGATGTACGGACTCCCTCTTCCTCGCGCATTCGTGTCCACTCCCAAGTCTGCCGTTGCATGGCGTCAAAAGGCGACGAGTCGCGCGCATACACTCGACAGCGCGCCGACTGCCATCGCCACCGCTCGACACCTGTGCTCGCAACCCTCTCTTCTGTCGGTGAGCTACTGCTAGATCATCGCCGCGATGACTGAGGAGAGCCGACCCGTCGCCGGTAATGCTTGCAGCAGAACAGGGTCGATCTCTCTTCATCTTCATCTTCATCTTCATCTTCATCTTCGTCTTCAGGCTTCACTGCGTCGTTCGAATATCTATCTACGCGGGAGTTTTTGTCTCCGCCGTTGATTGTGGCGGCATCGAGGTCGAGCGGCGGCTTTGATCGGGAGGAGAGAGGAAGACTGCCGTGAATATGGAGAGCACGATGAAGGAGCTGAGGGAAGGCGCGCCCGTGCTCGAGCCGAAATCCAACGTGGGCGGTGGGGTTGAGGACGTTTACGGCGAGGATCGTGCCACTGAGGACCAATTCGTCACTCCTTGGGCTCTCTCTGTTGCGAGGTTTGCTTTCTTAGATCATTTGACGCTTTACATGTTTGAATGTGGAGTTTTTGGTTTGGAGTTAGCTTGTAACGAGGAAATGATTATAGGAGGGGGAGAGAGAGAGAGAGAGAGAGAGAGAGAGAGAGAGAGATTTGTTTTTGAAATAATTCAGAGTTAATTTAACAAGTTTTACGTGGTGCAGTGGGGTATCTCTGTTGAGAGATCCTCGCTACAACAAGGGACTTGCTTTTACAGAGAGAGAGAGGGACACTCATTATTTGCGTGGTCTTCTGCCTCCAACGGTTGCTTCTCAACATCTTCAGGTTGCTTCATCATCATCAACCTATTATTTTTTTAGTATGGCTATTACTTCGGTTATTAACATTCTTGCGTCAATCTGCTTTGATCGCTATCGATTTTGCCGACCAGGAGAAGAAGTTGTTGCATAATCTCCGGCAATATCAGCTTCCGCTGCGAAAGTACATTGCAATTATGGACCTTCGGGTACCCGCCGCCACCATGTCTAATCTTGTTCTGGTTTCTCAGCGCTTGTTGAATGCACACGCCGATGCATCAACGCTTGCATATATGTTCGCATATGTGGTGATTGTAAAGCGTAATGAGATGAACTTGCATTTTCTTATTTGGACAAGTTGTACTTGAGTTGGATATGATCATTCTGGAATTTCGGATTGCATGACGGGTTCTTGTCTCTATTACCTTATTGCCCTTTTCTGTAATTTGGAAGTATTCCCATAAATTTATGAGGCAAATTGAGCTTTCAATACTTCTATTGTAGTAATTGGCTTACTTGTCCTTGTTATCGGGATATGGCGGTTAACCCTACATATTTTGGTTTGCAGGAGAGGAATGAAAGGCTCTTCTATAAGCTTCTAATTGACAATGTCGAGGAGTTGCTCCCTCTCGTCTATACTCCAACTGTTGGTGAGGCTTGCCAGAAATATGGGAGCATCTTCAGGCGCCCTGAGGGTCTCTTCATAAGTCTAAAAGAAAGGTGTTATTTTTGCCTACTTTGTGAAATTTCCCACTAAAATGCAGCTCTGATACTGATCAACATGTAACAGGGGTAAGGTTCTCGAGGCACTGAAAAACTGGCCTGAAAGGAGCATTCAGGTTGTCGTTGTGACTGATGGCGAGAGGATCTTGGGACTTGGTGATCTTGGCTGCCAGGTGATGCTACTGTTTCAACTTTATGCCATAAGCTATGCTGATGAATTATGATGATTAATATTTGAGCCTTCACGCGAAAATTTTTTCATTAGGGGATGGGCATTCCTGTTGGGAAATTGGCTTTGTACACAGCCCTTGGAGGAGTCCGTCCTTCAGCAGTAAGTGTTTATTGGAAACAGTTCTCTCCACAACCTTTCAAGTCCACATTTAGAATATCTTAAGTGTAGAAGTTATTTCTTTATCTTTGTGCAAAGAAGTCCAAACTCAAATTGTTGAAGTTAACCTAACAAGCCTCATTGCTTCCTCGCCAAAATTTGCTCTAAGATGTTCTCTTTGTGACTAAGAATTCACATATCGGACTCTTTTTGCAGTGTTTACCAGTGACAATTGATGTGGGAACGAACAATGAGGATTTGTTGAAAGACGAGTTTTACATTGGTCTCAGACAGAGAAGGGCAACTGGACAGGTCCTTTTTCAATTATGCCTTACAGAGTTGGCAGTCATGTAAGTTTAACAATGAATGTCAAGGCAGATAACATCATCTTTGCAGGTGTACGCAGATCTTTTGCATGAGTTCATGAATGCTGTCAAGCAGAATTATGGAGAAGAAGTTCTCATACAGTTGAGGATCTTTTCCAAGTTAGGTCATGAAGAAATTTCTAAAATATTGTGATTTCTGATGTTATTGGATACTAATATTTCATTAAGCTATGCAGTTTGAGGATTTTGCAAACCACAATGCTTTTAAACTGCTTGCAAAGTATGGTACAACTCATCTTGTATTCAATGATGACATACAGGTATAATGCATTGTTCTATATGGATTTTGTTTTCATTTGTGATCCCGAATAGTAAACAATACACATTCTGTTCAGGGGACAGCAGCAGTAGTTCTTGCAGGACTGCTCGCAGCACTCGAAGTTGTCAGCGGCTCTTTGGCAGATCACACTTTCTTGTTCTTTGGCGCTGGAGAAGTGGGGTTTCCTTCTACTCATGTTTTTCTTCTTAACTGAAGCCTATTGGAAGAATTAGTAGTACATGATGTCCATCTCTTCAAGATGGCAGTTTAATTTCCCTTGTCTTGGTATTAAGTTAAGATCCTCAATAGATTCCACCCTATATGTGATCATCTTGATCTAACATTGACGATATGCTCAAAGCAGGCAGGGACTGGCATAGCAGAACTCATAGCTCTCGAGAAGTCGAAGCAGGTACTCATCTATTGTTCTGGTTTGGAGATTCCTCACGGTTAGGTATTCATATCATCCATAACGAGTCAGAGACCATCTTCTTATCTCATTAATTGTAGTGTGGATTTATCGTCATTGCAGGCAGAAGCTTCAGTGGAGGAGACTCGGAAAAACATTTGGCTAGTTGATTCAAAGGTTACAGATATTTTGATGAACGCTAGCTGCTTCGGTTGCAAAAGAAATCCAAAAGAAGTCTCGATATATCATAGTTTCCTCGTATCCTTTATGGCAGGGGCTGATCGTTAATTCTCGGAAGGATTCACTTCAACACTTTGAGAAGCCCTGGGCTCATCAACATGAACCTGTCGAGGATCTTCTGAGTGCTGTCAAGGTGGGAAAACTATTCCTTGCTAGTTCTGTTACATTCCCTTTGAAAGTTTGTCTTTGTTTCCGTTCACTCATCACGCATTTACCGTCCTTCTCAGGCACTCAAGCCCACGATTTTGATTGGATCAGCTGGAGTAGGAAGAGCTTTCACAAAGGAGGTTATTGAGACCATGACCTCTTATACCGAGGTATGTTCATCCTTAAATCAAAGCCTATGGAAATGTTATCCAGGGAATAACATTACTGCTTTGCCTCTCCTCTACACCGTTAACATAATAAACCATAATTTTTGTCGGTCCGTAATGTAGAGACCTCTTATTATGGCCTTATCCAATCCAACCTCCAAATCCGAGTGCACGGCAGAAGAAGCTTACTCCTGGAGCAAGGTAAATGCAAAGCTCATCTGTTAACATGTAGTACCTCATCCTGCGCCCTCTGATAACCATATCACAATAACCCAACCACAGGGTCGTGCTGTATTTGCTAGCGGAAGCCCATTCCACCCGGTTGAGTACAACGGCAGGGTTTTTGTACCAGGCCAGGTAAACCTGGTCTTCAGGGTTCATCCTTTGTCTCCTTCTTTAGTTATTTATCTCTTCTCGTGCTTGTATAGAGTTCTGGACTTTGCTTTTTCTTGTACTCCAGGCCAACAATGCTTACATCTTCCCTGGGTTCGGGCTGGGTTTGGTCATCTCAGGGTCACTTCGTATACATGATCAAATGCTTCTAGCCGCCTGTAAGTAATCTGCTAATTCATGTCGCGCCATTACTTACATGCTTATTACTTGCTGAGGCTCAAGTGAAATAAGCAGGCTACTATCAGTCTAAAGCTTGTTTCTGTGTGTCATAACATAGAGGAGGCGTTAGCTAGTCAAGTGTCACCGGAGGACTTTGAGAAGGGGCTGATCTATCCACCTTTGAGGAACATCAGAAAGATTTCTGCGCAAGTAGCAGCCAACGTAGCTGAAGTGGCTTACGATCTCGGTAATTGCACTATGGCAAATGCTACTCACAGTTCCATCCGCATGGACATATTTATTTCTCTCCTACTTAGTCCATTGTGTTTTCAACCCATTTCAGGCTTAGCGACGCGCCTACCTCGTCCCAGAAATCTTGTCGAGTACGCAGAAAGCTGTATGTACAGTCCAGTCTACCGAAACTATCGTTGAAAGGCAACCGTCCGCCTGTCGAATCGCAGGAGAGTTTGTGCTTTGAGATGTGTGGGGCGTTTCCTTTTCTGTTCTTCTCTTAAAAGAGTCCTAAAAAGTTGCAATTGTGAAATATCGTTTCGGAGAACGTAATTAGGGGTTTTTTGGCAGGTATTCCATGGAAGACAATCTTCTGCTTCTCGCTGACAAACTTTAAGCTCCTTTCCTTGTGTATACATTTAAATCAACAAGAGTATCGCCGTATCTTTGGGACGAGTAGTTTTGACATAATATGGGAGGAAACCTGCACATGACGTAATTTCGAGCAAATTTAGGATTCAATGCTGGTATGAATTTGCTAAGGGAAAATTTCAATCCTGAATGTACTGTATGATGCTAACTCAGTTACAAATTGTTCTGTCTTATTAGTTTTAAACGTATTATATGGATGTTTATTCGGTTATAATTTTTTTTCTTAATTCTAAACTTTTGTATGAAATTTTAAAGTGGTCATTCCAGTTGATTGTCGTTAAAAATTGTCGACATATTATTAACATGACCGTGTCATATATGACAGTTGTTGATGATTAGATCATCAGTCAACGTAGGAAGGCTGTTGATGACGGATTATCAATCAATGATCAACTGATCATAATGATTACAATAGAATTTTGTTTAAAGATTTACATTAGATTGACAAAATTGAAATGATTAGAATTGAACTGATATTTGCATATAAGTTTAGAATTGATTGGATAATTAGAATGAATTGATTGGATAATTAGAATTGATTGGATAATTTTCATGATTTGCTAATGTGCACGGTGTTCAGCAACTACTGGAGCAGCTAATGACAAATACAGCGCCCAAATCCTCGTAGGAAAAGCCCGCAGAAAAGAGGTTCCAACCCCGATTGCAAAGACAGCTTACTTGGGAGGTTCTCCTCGGACGTACACGTCGGCAGGCACTCGACGAGACAATCATGGTTAGGATACACGAAGAATCCAACCTGCATTTCGTGAGAACATGAGCATGAATAGGATTTTTTAAACGGGGATATCAACAAAAGAGAAAAAGGAAAAGAGCCATCCAGAATGGAGAAGGCAATGAATGAAAGATGCTCAGGAGGGAAGGGAAAACGATCAGGGATCGTATGTGAAGATAATTTCAACTCGAGTGGGAATTTCCAAGAAAATTGTCGAAAAATATTATACTTTTGCTCTTTCAATTTTACCAATTGATTCCTAAACCTTTTCATATTTAATTAATGGAGTTCTTTTTTGTTTCGGTCGGTAATTGACATGGCATTTTTAAATTAATTTTTTTAATGATATTTTAATAATTTTTTGAATTTTTATCTTTAGCTTGCGGGGAAAGGGCCAACGACCCTTGCCAGCCATAGGCGAGGGCCTTGATGCCCTCCTCTAGGGCCGACGAGGGTCAGCTGGCCCTTACCTATGGCCAACGAGGGTCTGCCGGCCACCCTCGCCGGCCCTCTCACCACAACCCTAAAAAAAAAAAAGAAAAAGAAAAAGAAAAGAAAAGAAAAGACAAAAGCATAAAAATTCAAAAAGTATTAAATTATCATTAAAATATTGTTTTAAAAGTGTCAATGCCACTCGTTTACGTTAGTAATTTCTAGCCAAAATTGGTCAAATAAACTCAATTGGCAAAATATGAAAAAATTTAGGACTTAATGACAAAATTGAAATGTTTATGATTGAATTAACAAAAGTATAATAGGTTTGACTTTTTGGACAATTTTCTTGGGAATTTCCTAAGAGTTTGGTCACACATTCTTAAAACCTAGGACCATTATCTAGATCAGCTTACAACTATCCAAGATTGGCTTTTACTATGCTTTTACTCTTCGTAGTATTGCTCTCTTTCCCGGTTGAAGTAGCTATGACTTTGATCCCCAATCAATTGGACTAATTTCAATAGATTCAAAGCAGGTTCAAAATTCTTTAAAGGAGAAATAAGAGAGGGAAAGAGAGCGCAAAAAAGGAAATACAAAATACCTTTCATGACCATTGCCTATAACTCGATGGAACGTGGACCTGATTGCAAAAGCATAAAAAAAAGCAGTAAGTTAAACTATTTACTTAAAAAAGGAAGGATCATTGCATTGAATGTTTTTAAAACTTATTACGAAAGTGTAATTGAGTCTTAAAATTTTCAAAAAGTTCAATGAAATCCTAAAAGTTGTCAAATTGATCCAATTAAATCCTTCACTTAATTGCAGTTTTGAAAGTTTTATGATTCAATTGTATTTTTGTAACAAAATTTAGGACTTGATTATACTTTTGTGAAAAAAACTTGATTGCACTTTTTGAAAATTTTAGGATTTAATTACACTTTCATAAAAAGCTTTAAGGCTTTCAATGCACTTTTATAAAAAATAAAAAAAATAGAGAAGATTGTATGGATAATTACACGACACTTATTAGATTCCTAGGGAAGTCATTTTAAGGTACAACTAAGGTGGTGGGGTTGTCAAAATAGATTGTAGTGTTGTAAAATATTGCGTTGTGAATATAGAATAAAGAGAATAGAGAGACTGAGTAGAGAAAACCAGAACACAAAAGATCGTAGAGAAAGCTAGATGAGAAAATTTTATTTCCAATATCTCACAGTATATCTATGACAAAAACTAAGCTCCTATATATAAGAAAACAATGATGTACTTATAATTAATATAAATATATGGAATAATACATGTATTGGATAGGGAGATGAACATTCATTGTATAGGGAGATGTGCTTAGAATGTATGATACAAATGTACCATAATAAGTACATTAGATAAGATGAAAATAATGAATATTCATTCATGTATTTCATAACACTCCCCCTTGAATATTCATTGTATTCATTATGAATGTGCATCGAATGATATTGTCTTATTAAAAATCTTAAGTTGGAAAAACTCAGTGGAACAAAAATCGGACAAAAGGGAAAAAGAGCACAAAGCACAAATTTTATGATCTCTCTTTTACGGATGCATTAATTGTCTTGTTAAAAACTTTAAGCTAGAAAAACCCTATAGGAAAAAACCGGACGAAAAGAAAAAAGAGTGCAATGCATAGTTCATAATATCTCCCTCTCAGTTGAGCCATATAGCCACTACTGGGGCTTGTCAATCTTGCATTTTGTAAACTTGTCGCATACCAATGTTGTGACATCCTGAAATTCGACCCTGTCTCGATAATAGAAAATGGGCATTTCGTCGACGCGCCTATGGTCATTTTTATCTGAGTTGGCCACTTACGAATTAACTAATATATTATGTGATGCCGTTAAGGGATATAAATGCGACAGACTAGAGAATTCGATCGGAAATTGATCACTCGACCATAAAAATTGACAAAGGTCAATACAACACCGTATAATCGATTAGTGATTGGATATTAGTCAATTCGATGGAAAAACGTAATTGAATTGCAGGTGGTTCTGGACGATTGCGATATTCGCATTGAACGGCTATAACCCGATTTTCTATCGATAGTACACTTGGGATACGTAATTGAAATCTTGCGATTTTTACGACAATCGAGGGTCAACTACGAGTCAGAGATGTACAAACGGGGATCGAAAATTATCGACCATGGGTCAAACGCGCTAAAATCCCTAAAAGCTACTTGATAGGTTATGTCGTATTAAAATCGCGTTCGGTCGATTTTAATCACGAAATTGAATTTAGTTTTGGAAATTGGACTTTCGAGTGTGTCACGATTTATTTTTAGGATGTCTTATCTTTCGGAGAAATTTCGACAAATCTGGAATTTTTGCAGAAAATCAATTTCGGACAAATCGGAAATAAAAGTGGAAATTCGGATGGTTGAAGGAAAAGGGGATAAGTACACTAATGGTGCCATAAGTTGTGTATGGCGCTCACTTTTATGCCAAAAGTTTCCGTCGGATCACTTAAGTGCCAAAAAATTTGAAAAACGCTCACTTTAGTTCCAACGCCGATCTGATCTGCCGGAAATCTGACATGGCGTTTTTTTATTAATTTTTTAGGCTGACGTGGCTTGCCGAAGAGTACAATTAGCATCTAAATCACAAAAACGACGTCGTTTGGCTTATTTCCCCCGAATTGAAACCCTAAATCCCCAAATTGAAAGAGAGAGAGAGAGAGAGAGAGAGAGGGAGAGAGAGGAGGCACGTCGTCTTCTTCCTTGAAGAGTGACACCAGCAACAACACCAGCAGCGCACCAGTAGCAGCACCAACAACGGCACCAGTGGTGGCGGCGGCAGTGCACCGGTTGCGGCACCTTCAACCCCTCTTCTTCCTTCTCCTCCTCCTCCTCCTCCTCCTCCTCCGCCTCGCCTCCTATTCTTTTTGCCACTTTTTGTTTGAGCAACAATCTCATTCCCTCCTCGTTCACTTGGTCGAGCATCTACAATGGTGGCCAAGCGACGGTGGCCGAGCATTGGCGAGCGAACAACGGTGGCCGAGCGGCGAGGAGAAACCCTAACTCTAATTTCAACCCATGTACGAGCTAAACGGTGTCATTTTTGCGAGGGTGTCCACGTATAAGAGCAAAACGATGTCGTTTCTCGAAGAGGATGAAAAACGACATCGTTTAAAAGCTGAGCAACTTTTTTTTTTTAAAATAAAAATGCCACATAATCATTTTGGCCGGAATTTCTCACCGGTGGCACCAAAGTGATCGTTTTTTTCTCCGATTTAGCACTTAAGTGATTTGGCGGAAACTTTTGGTACCAAAGTAAGCGCCGTACACAACTTATGGCACCATTAGTGTACTTATCCTGAAGAAAAATGATTATTTGGCCCCTAAAATGGATTTGTTTGTGGGAAATTGAGATAAATTGTGATTGGAGGAAGCATGGACTAAGTTGTGCATGAAGACTTTGTGAGCAATGTAATGATGCATTAGATATTTCCCCTAAAATTCTATTGGCCAAGCAATGGACTTTCCTTTCCCTCCCTTTTCCCCCTCGTGTAGCCCCCCATCCGATTCCCCCTCTTTGCCGTTCCCTTTTCGTTCCTTTTTTCCCCCAATATTCTCCCTCACGTGCTGCCCAATTCCCCCAGCTTCTTCCTCACGCCCACTTCTTCTTCACCCTTGCATCTCTCCCCTTCATTTCTTCCTTCCACTCCTCCATCTTGCTGCCGTGTCTCGCGCCACACGTATCCACCATCCATTTTCCCTCCACCACTCAATCATCATCCCCCATCATCCCCCATCCTACCTCACGCCCACCTCACGTCTACCAGCCAAATTCATCAACGACCCATGCCAGAATAGCCCAGCACCACCAGCACCATTTCCTGTGCGTTCACAGCCCCCACTCGTCAGAACTTGGCACCACCACTCCACAACCGCAGCCCCTCCGTCCAGCGCAACTCTAGCAACACCTACGGCCACCAACTTTGCAGTGAGCTCAGCCAAGCCAAGTTGAGCCTTCCTTGTTTGGCCGTGAGCTCGTAAGGCTGTATCGGCCGCGAGTTGAGCTCCGTTGGAGATGCGGTTGTTACGTGTTCTCATTGCCTTCACGTCACCGTTGCCGTGAGCCCGCCGCCGTCGAATTCCAGTGAGTTAACTCCCTAATCCTTGATTAGTTTGTTAATTGCGTTTATGGGATTAGATTAGTGTTAATTAGCTTGATTATATTAGTGTTAAATTAGACTAGTCTTAAATTGGATTAGTGTTAATCTAGTTTGGTTTGATTAGCCTTAATATGGATTAGTGTTAATCTAATTGGTTATTGGACCCTCGTCGTTTGCCATTTTTTGTGGAGAAAAATGTGCTATGATTTTGAGGTTACTTCATTCTTGAAAAATGTTCAAGACATCTTTAGTTATGATATATAGTTTACTTAAGATTTTAGGGATTTAAAAAAAATAAGATTTCAGCCTCGTCATTTGAAAAATAGAATCTCGGGTTGGTGCTGGAACTTGTGACCTTTTGGTGTTTAAATGATTTTTATCAACTCTTAGAGTCAGATTTTCGAAAGAGTTTCTTCATGAAAGTTGTTTATTACATTTTTTAGTTTAACATAGTCAAACTTCATATCAAATGGACAATTTTTGGACTTTGAACTAAACTGATTTTGGAAAACATAATTTCTGGAAACGGATACAGTTTTTGTAACGGTTTGAGCGATTTACTTCTCTTAATATAGAAGGATATGGGCTAAGGTGTCTTCACAAAAAATATTCATTTAAGTGTCCTTTATAACATATCAAAAGTTTAGAATTTTCTAAAGTCTTTTGGTTAGGTTTTTAAAATTAATTTTGTAGACGTGCAAGTGGCCCGGTTTCTGCCGGTTAGGGCCGGTTATGGTTTTGTGGTTGTTCTCGGTGTCGTGATTGCTGAATAATGCATATTTGATGATGTGGTTGGCTTTTGGCATGCTTAGAATTTACGCATGATGTTATGTGAACGGTTGTTCTATGTTGGTGGTTTATTACTATTGCAAAAAGTGACCTTATGGTCTATTAAATAGAAAGTAAACGAGGTATTGAGTCCGGACACCAAAAATTATTTGTTCATAAAAAAAATGAGATTTTAAACTAGGTGCGTGCAAAGTTTGACGGATTAATTTTGAGTACGTGAGCACTTATGAATTTATTTCTAAAAGTTTTGAACAAAAAAAGAAGGGGTTACTAAAGTTTAGTTCCAAAAAGGGATGGTTGGAAAAGAAAATAGAAAATAAATATGGTGTCAGAATTGGATGCCAAGTTTTATGTGCTCATTAATACCGTGAAGTTTCAAAGTAGACTCGTGTAAAGTTTGGCGGGTCAATTTCAAATATGTGACCACGTATGAATTTATTTCGGAAGGTTTTGAACCAAAAAAAAAGGGGATTGCAAGGTTTATTGTTTAAAAGGAATTTGGTATTCTGGGCTAATTGACGGAAGATAAGAATCGGGTTGATTGATGGTGTGCTCGTGTGATCACCTAATACCCTGATGCATATGAATATGAGGCATAATGAAACGGTCCTGATGCGTATGAATATGCGGGATGATGCCTGATTAAGTTTGGATGCCCCATGTCAACGAATGCCAGTCATAGTGGAGGTTGGGCCGATGCTCCTATGTGGAATGCCGTCCTGATGCGTATGAATACGCGGGATGATGTCGTGCCCAACGGAGTGGGACGATGCCTGGTTACGCCGGATGACCACCGACTATTGAGTTGGTCGTGGCCGTTGGGTCGTAATAACTAGAACACGCCTGAATGGCTGTGATTGTTACGTTTGATTATGGGGCAAAATTATATGGCACAGTATGAGACATGTCATAACGGTTTTACCATATACTCAGGACCCATGTGGATGTTTGTGATTGAGATGATGTGTTCCGGTTATTAAATTGCGCTTGTTGCGTTGATATTGGCATGTGTGATGAACTAACATGCAAAGACATGCCGAGGCGAGGTAAGTTCTGTATGGTGCGTGTTTAGGACTGCCTTCAAGGTGAATTTGTGTCCTAACCAGGGTTTAGGGTTTTGACTTGCTGAGATTTTTATCTTATCCAGTCACGGGTTAATCTTTTTCAGGGCCATAGCATGGAGAACTGTTGAGTGTGGATGTGGTGAGTGCGAGATGCGACACATGTTGGCTGGTCCTGCCGTTAGTGAAGTTAGGTGGACCCTAATTCTTGAGAATTTTGAGAGGGTCGATAGGAAGTGGCTGCGGAAATGCTTGTACCATTAAACTTCCATGGGTTAGCGATGGATAAATAAGTCATGATTTTTATGGAAAATCGTGATCGTGTTTTACTATCCCTGTGTTTATTTGTTGACTGGGTGTTGTATTTAATTCGCTTTCGCATGTGCTTAATTGAAAGACAAAAAGAATGGGTCGGCAACGCGTCCTGAGAACGTCGCAATTCTATCGACTATTGTGGAATGCGCGCGCGCTCAAGGTTCGGAGCGTGACAAATGCCATATACTAATTTCTCAAAATTGACGTTGGCAATGATTTGGTAAAAAGATCTGCCAGATTATTTATGGATCGAATCTGTTTAACATTAGTTTGTCAACTTTCTTGGAGTTCATGAGTATTGAAAAATTTCGGTGAGATATGTTTGGTCCTATCATCTTTAATATATCATCTCCTAACTTGTGCAACACAAGCAGCATTATCTTCACAAATTATAGTGGGATAATTTGTAACCGGTATTAAATAACAAGAATTATGAATATGCATTATAATAGATCTTAACTAAACACACTCTTCCAACTTCATATAAAGCAATAATCTCAGAGTGGTTAGAGGATATAGCTACTAGCGATTACTTCGTAGAACGTCAAGAAATAGCGGTGCTGTTATAACAAAACAAATACCCGATTTGAGAGCGAGTCTTATGTGGATCAGATCCATATACAGCATTAGCATATCCAACTAAACCAGAGTTAGTGGAATCCTTGCAATAATATAATCTCAAATTTATGGTTCCTCAGAGATAACGGAAAATATGTTTAATTCCATTCCAGTATCTCCGAGTTGACTCAGAACTAAAATGTGCCAATAAATTTACCGCAAAAGCGATATTTGGTTTTGTACGTTGTGCCAAGTACATCAAAGCCTCAATTGCATTGAGATATGGTACTTCAAGATCAAGTATCTTTTCATCAGATTCTTTAGGATGAAATGGGTCCTTTTGGGGATTTAGAGACCTTGCAACCATAAGGGGTGCTCAATGGGTGAGCTTTGTCCATGTTGAAGCGTTTAAGCAATCTTTCAACGTATACTGATTGATAGACGATTATTCCATTTGCTTTATGTTTAAACTCTAGACTAAGACAGAGTTTGGTATTATCCAAATTTTTAACTTTAAACTCCTTTTTCAAATATTTAACAGTTTTAGCTAGATCTTCTGGAGTTTCAATTAAATTTATATCGTCAACATAAACTGCTACAATAGTAAATCCGGTTTCTAATTTATTAATAAACACGCATGGGCAGAGATGATCATTTTTGTACATTTCCTTAATTAGGTACTCACTTAGGCGATACCACATGCGACCGAATTGCTTTAACCCGTACAAGGATCTTTGCAATTTTATTGAGAATAAATTGCGGGGAGTGCATGCTTCAAGCATTTTGAATCCCTCAGGAATTTTCATATAATTATCAGAGTCTAATGAGCCATATAAATATGCCGTCACAACGTCCATAAGACGCATTTCCAATATTTTAGAGATTACTAGGTTAATGAGAAAACAAAATTTAATCATATCTATCACATGTGAATATGTCTAATTATAATCAATCCCAAGTCTTTGGGAGAATTCTTGGGTAACGAGTCGGGCTTTATATCTAACAACCTCGTTTTTCTCATTTCGTTTCCGGACAAATACTCATTTATATCCAACGGGCTTTACATTATCAGAGATATGAGTTACGGATCCAAAAACCTCTCGTTTAGCTAGGGAAGCTAATTCAGCCTTAATTGTTTCCTCTCATTTAGGCCAATCTTGTCTTTGACGGCATTCAATAATAAATTGTGGCTCACAATTATCATCCATAATTTTATGATCAACTGATAATGCAAAAGTATAATTAATGATGATTTCATTCCGATTCCAAATTTTATTACAATCTGTAATGGAATTCTTAGTATTCCCGGGGTTGGTGTTCCTTTCATGGGTTTGCGCCCCTTTAGGAGCAATAAGCTCTTTGGGAGCAAGTACAACGCGAGACTCTTCTGGAGCGGATTCCTTATTCTTTTCCTTTCGTTTTCGAGTAGCAATATCTTTTGATCCTATCGGTTTACCACGCTTCAAGTGTGGAGGATTTTGATCCATTTTAGCCTATCCTTCGGGAACAACTATCCTAGCTGAAGCATTTGCAGCTGGAATATGAGACTTCATTACCTTAGTAGCATTATTAAATGCATCAAGAAGTCTATTGGCCATATCCTGTAAATGGATTATGTGCTGCACCTCGTTTTCACATTCATGAGTCATTAGGTCTAATTGAGATAAAATTTTCTTATTCTAGAAGAAAACCTTAACTGGTTTTTGTTTTGCAGTTATGGAAGTTATAGGTATCCCAATTGATGGAAACCTAGTCTCATCAGAATTACAATCTGCAAATTTGGCAGTAAAAAGATCACTGGTAGTTGGTTCCAAGAACCTAGTGATAGACGGTGAATTAAACTCAACATAAATGCCCAAACGGCGTTGGGGACCCATTTTTCGTTCTTTTTTATAGTGCTACAAGCACCTGTACTGCATAACCAAAGGTGCGTAAATGTGAAATACCTGGTTCATAACCAATAATCATTTGAATGGGAGATTGTAAAAGACTAACAGTGGAGCGTAATCTTATTAAAGCTGCCGCATGCAATACTACATGACCCCATGCTGTATCGTTGAGATTCATTCTCAATAATAGAGTGCGGGCAATGATTTGGATATGTTTAATCAATGATTCTACCAATCCATTTTGAGTATGAACATATGCAAACGGGTGCTCAACCTCGATTCCGAGTGAAACACAATAGATATCAAAGCTTTTTGATGTAAATTAACCAGCATTATCCATCCTTATGCTCTTAATTGGATAATTAGGGATTTGTGCTCAGAGCTTTATAATTTGTGCAAATGTGACATTACGCATAGATAATAGGTAAATATGGGACCATCTACATGATGCGTCTGCTAATACCATAAAATATCGAAATGGTCCACTTGATAGTTGTATTGGTCTACAAATATCACAATGAATTCATTGCAAGAATAAATGGGATTCAAGATTAACCTTTGCTATAGAATGTTTGATAATGAGCTTTCCTTGTAAACAAGCCTCACAATTATAATATTTGAACAACATTACATTTATATCCTTTAAATGGTGGCCTTTTATATTTTGAGTTATTCTACGTATCATTGAAGCGCCTGGGTGACCAAGGGGATCATGCTATAGTCCAAACTGATCAGGGTTTACCAATCTCCAGAATGTGGTGGTGTAGGTTTCAACAGCTTTAATCATGACATAATACAAACTCATAGAAGAAGCTTAACTTCTCATGGATGGTCTTCATGTCCATCTTATAAGAGAAAATGTCAATATATTCTTTATCTTGCTCATAAATAGTCTCAATATAGTATCCATTACAGCGTACATATTTGAAACTGAGCAGATTTCTTTTTGATTTAATGCTTAGAAACGCATCCTCAATATGCAAGATGGTGTCATTTGGAAAAACAATTGTGGTATTACTAAAACCATCAATAATCGGAACATGACATGATATTGTATGGATTTGTGCCTTACGCAATGTCATACTCGAGAAAAAATGTCTACTATGAAATATATTATGTGTTGTTGCACTTTTAAGCAAACAAACATCTTCATTGTTCTCGATATTTTCCATTTGCATATATATTGACAACTTCAGGTGTCAAGTATCATAAAATTTGCATATAAATTATAGAGTCAAATAAAATTCCCAAATGAATATTATATAAGGTTCATAAGCATTTCATAACCATATTAAAGAACAATAAAAAGTACTACATTTAAAGCAAAACAACTAAAAAAAATAAAATTTTAATTTCATATAATTCAAAGTTCAAATTATCATCCACCTATTTGATGCCTCATCAAAGTAATCAGAGATCTCCAAAGAAATTAGAGACATCCAGGGATGCATTTATTACTTCAGGAGCAAGAGAAGTCCCACCAACGGAGATATTGTTGGCCTCAACAATAGTTATGGTAATAGGATTGATTTCAATGGCGTGAGATTCATCATGCTTACCCGTATTTTTTATAGATGCTTGGTATAGGTCAATAAAGTGTTTTGGCGTACGACAAGTATGTGACCAGTGCTCAGTCATGTCACAACGATGACAAATACTTTCATTAATCACATTTTTTGGTTTATTTTTTTTTTTACCATGATTCGGGCCAAAGTTAGATTTCCTAGGGCGGTTAAATTTCCTGTCATCTCTTCTAGGATTATGTTCTTGCCTGCGCTTATAACCTTTAAAATGGCCAGTATTTTTCTTAAAGTTAGCATGTGCTTCAGGCAATGCTTTTGAGCCAGGTCTAAGATCATGATTTGTGAGCAGCAATTCATTAGTTTGCTTAGCAGTAAGGAGCACAGAAATTAATTTAGAGTATGTGGCAAACTGATGTTACCGGTATTGTTGTTGCAATACAATATTCGAAGCATGGAAGGTGGAGAAAGTTTTCTTTAACAATTCCGCATCAGTGGGTTTGATACCGTATAACTCAAGTCGAGAAATAATATCAAATTAAGTGAAATTATAGTCAGACACTGATTTAAAATCTTGCAGTCTAAGATTTTGCCAGTTATATTGTGCTTGAGGGAGGATAATAGTTTTGGTATGATTATACCTATCCTTCAACCCCCTTCACAAAATCTGAGGGTCTCAAATGGATAAATATTGAGTCTGCAAGCTCTCATGCAAATGACAGCGAATAAAAATCAACGCATTTACTTTATTTTTTGCATTTGAGGTTCCATCCTCTATAATTGCATTAGCGAGAGCTTGCCCTTAGATAATTCTTTCCACTAACTTCCACGATGTGAAATTTGGGCTTTTCAATATTTATCATAATCCTTGCAAAAATAAATCCGGAAATTAATTAAAATGATTTCCAAATATCCACTGCTACTTCAGGAACAAAAGGATACTTTGAGATTTGAAATTTGGCTTCGGGCCAAGAAAAATAAAAATGAAGAATTGATAGAAGAAGATGAAGTATAAGTTGATTAATAAAAAGAACACCTACATTGCAAAAATTACTTACTTAGTCGGTAGATCTTTGTGCCGATAATGTATTGTAAAATATTGCGTTGTGAATATATAATAGAGAGAATAGAGAGATTGAGTATAAAAAGCCACAACACAAAAGATCGTAGAGAAAGCTAGAGAAGAAAATTTTATTTCCAATATCTCACAGTATATCTATGACAAAAACTAAGCTCCTATTTATATGAAAACAATGATATACTTATCATTAATATCAATGTATCGAATAATACATGGATTGGATAGGGAGATGAACATTTATTGTATAGGGAGATGTACTTAGAATGCATAATACAAATGTACCATAATAAGTACATTAAATAAGATGGATATAATAAACATTCATTAATGTATTTCATAGCAGCATGCGGATCCATATTTTAAATCTTTGGAAGTGAGTTGTCAACTTAAATTAAGATATAGACCATAATTAGTTCTAAACTTAAAACCCACATTAAATGGGTTTAAATGGGTTTTTTAAATGAACCGACTTCATTTATAAGCAAGAGCCAAGAGGGTGCAGCAAAAGATATTCCGATAGAGTTTGGGATAGGTTACCGATCTATTGTAGCCTGCCATAAGAAAATCCCCGACCTTCATGTTCAAAGCTTTCCTCATGCCAATTGATTTATACAGGCTCAACCTTTGGCAAGCCTCGCTGGTCACTAGCGAGGCTCGATTCCTCACCAGTGGCTGTGAGGGTGGCCTCACCCAGTTGGCAACCAGCTGGAGGACGAAGGAGGGGAAGGGAAAAAAAGAAAAAGAAAAAGAAAAAAGAAAAGAAAAGAAATAAATTAATTAATAATTTGAATTTTATTAAAATATTATTAGCCGACCAGCGTTCACGTCAGCAATATTCAACCAAAATTAGTTAGAAATATTGAATTGGTGATAGATCAAGATGTTTAGGACTAAATTGACACTAAATCAGATTTTTTAGATTTAAATTGATACCAATAAAATGTTTATGACTAAATTGGCACTAGGTCAAAGGTTTAGAATTAAATTTGTACCAATAAAAAGTTTACGACTAAATTGGCATCATTGCCAACAAATTTAGGACTTTTCTTACACTTTTCCCATGAAACTTTTCTTGTAAAATTCATTGGAAGTGATGACTTAAAATCATTCTACTTGTACTTCAAGGAAAAAAACAATGATAATAAGTTTTTACTCATATTCATATTGTATAACCTTTTTTTTTTTCTTGCCGATCAAAACGAAAAATGCCCTTCATCCACATAGTTAAGTCAAAAATGGGGTTTTATCTCACTTTTGATTTCTCATTTAGCCCTCAGTTACATATTACTTTGATATGTTAATGTAATTAAACTTGAAACAAGACAATGGAAAACAGGTCAAAGAAAAGATAATGGACAAAAGAAAAGGCCTATTATATTTCATCGTTTCTACAGTGCCCTTGAATCAATGTTTGTTTTAATCATTGAAAGAATACAAAGATATTATTTAATGTTTGCCTCTTGGAAAAGAATTATAACAATCAGAGAATGACTTTCAATATTTTATTTCTCCATACAATTGAAAGGATGGTCTTATTACTATTCATTATGACGTTGCAAAGGGCATGAAGATGACCGTATAGGCGTGTAATGCGGGCATGATAACTATATTTTCTTTTTTAAGGCCAAGTTACTATCCGTTCCAATTAGTTTGATTTTGCTTTACAATTTTAGTATGGAAAAGTTAAAATAATCTTTTGTCGGATTAAAATAAATTATAAGTAGTTTTTGTAAAAATAAAAGGAAAATTTTAAAACATAAAAGGGATCGAAATTGGCCCAAACAAGTACTGGGCCTAGGCATGGCATGCGGGCTGAAAAGGCTTAGCCTTGCCCAACTTGACACGCAAGGCTCATGGCTATGCCCGGTGTGACGTGAGAAGATGTCAAGCTTCAAGCCTCAAGGAAACAATGTTTGTCACTGGCAACTACCAACTCTCAAACAAAGTTTTTACTTAGAGAACATGGCAGCTACTACACATTCTGAAGTTGTACATGAATTACATTGTTGATTGCAGATCTAATTGCGTTTTGAATTGTTTTCTTTGATTCAAAAAGCTTAAAAGAAGATTAAGAACTATCTTGCAGAGTCATACACACAATGCAATAGAAATGAAATTACTGAGTAAAAAATATGAAAATGCTATGTTCAAATTCTCTGAGCTGCTCTTGGCCTTGTTTTCTTGTCAAGGAAGTGACAACTTGATCTTGTTGAGCTTAGCCACGACAGTTTTCATGTCCATTCTTTCCTTGGGCAAGTCCTTTGAACATTCTAGTCCTAACTCTAGTATCAATAAGACTATGCTATGGAATTTTGAAAGTGTCGGATCTTCATTATTCATGTGAAGGATTTTGCTATCCACAATGTCAGGCACTCTCTCTGGAATTGCCGCACCTACCCATTGCCTCAATCTGACATTCGCATTGAACATGTCACCGGTTGGCTTCTTCCTAGTAATCACTTCCAACAACAATATGCCGAAACTGTATACATCTCCTTTTGTCGAGACTTTTCCTTTCGAACCATACTTTGCAAGCATCATAGTTTGTGACATAAGAACATCTGCAACTGATCTATTTCTTTTTGGGACATAAGTAATAAGATCAAGAGGCATACGAGTGCTAATATATCTCTGTTACATTATACTGTTATATTGGCAATCAAAGGCTTGAATTAGCTAGTATTCGACGAATGTACCTGGAGCAATGTAACCAATCGTGCCAAGAGTTCGGGTTTGTGTTTTGAGCTTGTTCTCAACCAAAATCTTGGCAATTCCAAAGTCACAGACTTGTGCGACTAGGTCCTCATTTAGAAGAATATTGCTAGGCTTCAGATCATAGTGCACAATGGGTTTCGGTTGGCCATGGTGGAGATACTCGATCGCCATTGCGACGTCGACCATTATCTTCACTCGCTGGTGAAGATCCAAGTCGTAGTTGTTAGAGTACAACCACTTCTCCAAGCTCCCACAAGGCACGTATTGCAACACCGAAGCTCTTAGATTGCAATTCGTGCAGGTGCTGATCACCTTGACAAGATTGCGGTGTCGGATCATACGGAAATCATCGCATTCAGCATCAAAACTTTTCAGAGCGCCTTCAATATGGAGATTCAATACTTTGACTGCGATGTCTGTCCCGTTGGCTAGAGTCCCTTTATATATAGAGCTTAAGCTTCCTGCTTCGAGCAAATTGCTTTCACTGAAGTTGTTAGTAGCCAAGCAAAGCTCCCCATATGATATCATTGGGTGGTCAATTCTAGGCAAGTTCTCCATCGAAATTGAAGCTTATTTACTGGTGTTCCCACGCTTTCTAAGCAAGCAAATGACAAGGACTAAAAGTATAGATGATGCAATTGGCACAATAATGTATAGTATATGGACCCGCTTGTCCCTTGATGATTTCATTCCATTTACTTTGCATCGTGGGACTTGAAAAATTGCGTTTCCACAAAGTGCTTCATTCCCAATGAAAGAGAGAGCCGAGAAATTTCCAAAGGGCCCACCATTAGGAATCTCTCCAGATAGCTTATTAAATGACAAGTTCAAAATTTGCAAATATGCAAGTCCTTCCAAGGACTCAGGTATCATGCCTGATAACTCATTGTAGGAGAGATCGAGGAATTCCAACCCTTTAAGATGGCCAATGGATTGCGGTATCGATCCTTGAAATGAGTTCCTCGACAAGTTGAGAGAAGCAAGGCTCTCAAACTCCTGGATGGAACTCGGTATGGCACCAGTAAATCAGTTCCAAGAAAGATCAATGCTCTCTATAGCTCTCATCTCCCCTATTTCAAGTGGTAGTCCTCCATTGAAAGAATTGAGTGATAGATCGAGGAAGATGAGTTCTTGAAGGCCCCACAGACTCAACGGTATAACCGATGTTAGGTTATTCGAGCTTATGAGAAACATTTGAAGGCTTCTGAGGTTTTCAATGCAATTTGGGATTGATCCCGATATCCTATTTTGCCCGAGCAACAACTCTCCTAATCCTGTCAAGTTGCATATCTCATCGGGGATTGGTCCTTTGAGATGGTTGTTATCAAGATGAAGCCTTTGCAACCTTTCTAGCCCTCCGATTGATGATGGGATGTTGCAATCTAGAGCATTATTGCTCAACTCTAGGAAAGTCAATCTCTTCAAGAAACCCATTTTCTCGGGAATACGACCTCTTATTTGACAATTGGGAGCCCTTAGAATTTGTAGGGAACTGGAGAAGTTTTTGATAGATTCTGGTATAGAGCCACGAAGTAGGTTGCCTTCCAATGACAAGACTTGCAGCGACGGACAATTAGATAAAGCAGAGAGGAAACTGAGCTCCGGACCGTTAGTCTCTCCTGTTAGTTGATTGAACGCAATACGAAAGTATTCAAGTTTCTTCAAGTTGCCCAAACCCGTATGTATGGGTCCGTTGAGTTGATTGTTCCCGACATCAAAATCGATTAGGTTTGAAAAATTCGAGAAATACTGCGGGATATTGCCACTAAAGCCATTGGTTGCTAGATATAGACCTTCTAAATTCGGAAGGCTTAGATCTCTACCTGAGGGAAGGCTTCCAGAGAGGGAATTGTACATCAACTGAAGCACTTGGAGGGAAGAAATATTAAAAACCTCTTGAGGCACTTTGCCGGTTAGCAAATTTTCCCCAAGGACCATTTCTTGTAGATTGACCAATTTGCCAATTTCACTTGGAATCTCCCCTTCAATGTCATTAGCTGCTATATCTAGCTGGTGCAAGCTCGACATGTTACCGATGGTTCGAGGAATCTTGCCAGTCAAGTTGTTAACAGCAATATAGAGCTTTTGCAGCTTGTGCAAGCTGCCTATATCTCAAGGAATGCTTCCCTGAAAACGATTGTATGACAACCACAATATGATAAGCTCTTTGCATTGGGTTAGCGTCTCTGGTAGCAGGCCACTGAATTGATTTTGATGCACTGAAAGCATCTGAATGTTAGGCCAACGGTAGCAAAGATCAAAGGGAAGACTTCCAGAGAGATAATTATCCCTCAAATTGACCCATGTGAGCGATGTATTGAAAAGTGCTGAAGGAATCAAACTTGTGAGACTAGTGTTGGCCAATCTAATGACTTGCAATGTGGATATGTTGCCCAAGAAGCTTGGAATTTGACCCCGTAAGTCGTTTGAGCTAAGTTTCAATTGTTGCAACTTAGGGAAGGCACCAAATTCTCTCGGTATGCCACCCGTTAGCTTGTTCATCGCGAGTGATAAGACTTCGAGGTTCTGGCACTGGGTTAAGATAGGAGGAATGTTTCCTTCGAACTGGTTCAATTCAAGTATAAGTTCTTTCAAGCGGCGTAAATGGCCAATTTCTATCAGAATCATGCCATAAAAACTGTTGTTGCGGAGATCAAGAGAAGCTAGGATAGAAAGATTGCCAAGGTAGGGAGAGAGTCTTCCCCGGAGACCCATGTGCGAGAGGTCTAAAGCTGTGACTCTCTGCCTGCGGTTGCTACAAACGACACCAATCCATTCACAGAAATTTGCTTCCACGGTCCAATTACCGCTTTTGATGGTGTTCGACGGGTCGACTTCCATCATCGATTTGAAGTGGAGGAGAGCCTCTTGATCAGTGAAGTTGCTAGAATAGACGATGGGCTGAAACATCAATAGGGAAGCCAACAGAACATCAACAAATGCTAAAAAGATGAACTTCTCCATAATGAACAGAGTCTCTTTTGATTGCATCAATAGATAGTTTGCTAATTTCGACTTGTTCTTAGTGTTCAATATCAAAACCTACCAAATGGTTGTCTCAATCAGAAAAAAAAAAAAAAAAAAAAAAAAAAAGAAGAAAGAGAAAACAATGTAGAGAAAGATTGACTATAAAATGATATCCCTCAATCACATCTATGGCCTGTTCTTTACATTTGCATGTTCACACTTACTTTCAACTCTACGAGGGCACAAATAGACCTTTGGACCAATGCTTCAACGTATGAATGTGACAAGGTTTTGTGATAATTGTCGTGGCCTTCCCGTAGGGGCAATATCAAGTGTCTCGTTGGAAGTTGACTAATTGAAAGTTCCTATTGCTCGAAGAGATAATGTTACTAGTAGTCTGTCAAATTTTATCCATGCTTCATGTCATATTTGAACTTTAAATCGATTCAATTAAATCACTTTTGATTAATGTGAAATATCTTCCCGCAACTTTCAGTCGGTCTAATTAGATCTGAAATATATTTAATATGTTTTTTGTCATCCTTTCATTTATTAATTTAAATGAAATATGTCATGGATAACAATTTTATGAAGCTAGTGTTTGATGGAGAAAATTACACGGACTTTGTGCATGTCATGGTGACTTTAAATTGTAATATTATAATACCCGTTCCTTCGCCTTTACCTAGTTATGGCAAAACATCATTAGGAAAGCCAACAGAACATCAACAAATGCTAAAAAAATGAACCTCTCCATAATGAATAGAGTCTCTTTTGATTGCATCAATAGACATCTCATGGGGTTTGTTTTTTAAGAGAGTTAAAAGTCTAAAGTAAAAAATTAACTAAATGACGAGACTTGTGGCTCTAAAATGACTAACGCAACGCATAACAATTGAATAACTCTCTCTCTCTCTCTCTCTCTCTCTCTCTCTCTCTCTGTCCATTCTTTATATCTAGCGTATCCATTAACTTATAATTTTTTGAAACCCTAATTGTGATTTCTTAGGAACAATTTATGTCTAAACAATTCAATAAATGATGAAAATATCTTTCATTAATTCATTTTTTATAAGTGACTCAAACGATCATTTTTCAAAAGAAATGTTTTCTACATCATCAATTTTCCGTGAAACAAACGCATCCTTTGACTTTGAGCAAAGTTGCTAAATGACAAGCTCACATTTGACAATCAAAACTGTTTTTAGATCAAATTTTAAGCTCAACATATTTGACTCGCAACTATACGTATTCTCACAAACCATTTGCTGCTGTGAGAATGCTACATAATCTATGTCAATAAAATCGTAATAGTATCTTCCTTAAAAATTTGATCTAAGTGTACCTCTTAGATTCGTATCTTGCTCGAATTAGACTATTCTCAATTCTAGAAAATATTTTGATGCTCTATCTATGAAAGTAGCAAAACTTGCATGCGCTAATTCATTATTACATTATAAACAACGTTGTATTAATGCAGAAATATTTCGTGCTCCATTTTATTATACATTTCTATGACAATCCGCACAATTCGCACATGGCTAATCATCTGGTCTAATTATGTCGCAAACATATCTTTGATTGAATGACGTAAGAACTTTGTAAAATATTGGTGTTTGTCTGATTTGGATTTGCTCAACATGCAAAACTACCTGAACGTCTATTCGATAAACTGCACTATCCTGTAGATAGATTTTAAAGAGTGACATGTGTGCATTTTTCATTTTTATGGGATAAGTACACTAATGGTGCCATAAGTTGTGTACGGCGTTTACTTTGGTGCCAAAAGTTTCTGTCGGATCATTTAAGTATCAAAAAATTTGAAAAACGCTCACTTTGGTGCCAACGCCGATCCGATCGGCCGGAAATTTGACGTGGCCTTTTTTTTTTATTAATTTCTTATGCTGATGTGGCTCGTCGGAACTTCCATTGGATCACTTAGGCCTTCAAACGACATCGTTTTAGCATCCTAACACCAAAACGATGCCGTTTTGTGTCTTTCCCCCAAATTCAAAACCCTAAATCCCCAAACGACGCCGTTTTCTGCCGTCTTCTTCCCCGAGTAGATTCGTCTTCTTCCCTGAACAGATCCAGCAACACCAACAGCACCGAATCAACAACACCAGCAGTGCAGAACCATTAACACTAGTAATTTTCCAGAAAAGAAACCACGCATTCGCCTTTGGGAGTTTTCCCCTATTTTCAATCACCTTATCAACCTTTCAAATCCCCAAATCTCAGCCTCACCACCGCCTTTTCCCAAGAAATATCGTTGGGTGCAGAGGAAATGTGACCTTGAAGAATCTCCAGAAGCATGAGCGATTTGGCCAATGGTAGCCGCGAAGATCTGGAACGCCACAGAGGTTGTCGGCGAAGCCAGCTGCTACGAAGGTGGCGGCCGTGGCCCCGCCATCCTCTCCTCCGCCCTCATCGTCGACACCTCCCTCTCTCTCGGGATTTTCTGTTAGTTTTTTTTTCTTTTGTCTTGCTGTGGCAAGCAACTACAATGGAGGTCGAGGGATGGCGGCTAAGCGACGGTGGCCGAGGGACGGCGGCCAAGTGACGGTGGCTGAGGGACAGTGGCCAAGCAATGGTGGATGAGCAATGGCGGACAAAAAAACCCTAATTTCATTCTCCAAATAAAATAAAATAAAAACGGCGTCGTTTTTGTGAGGTTATCCACGTAGGATAGCAAAACGGCGTTGTTTTCTTAATGAAGACGAAAAACGACATCGTTTTAAAGGCTTCTCGATTTTTTTTTTTTAAATATAAAGGCCACGTAATCATTTTGGCCGGAATCTGTCATCGGTGGCATCAAAGTGATCGTTTTTCCTCCGATTTGGCACTTAAGTGATCCGGTGGAAACTTTTGGCACCAAAGTGAGCGCCGTACACAACTTATAGCACAATTAGTGTACTTATCCCGATTTTTATGGATGCTTTTATTAACGAGGGCATTTGGAGCACTTGTTAATTATATTTTATTTGAAACCGCACTACATATTAGATCAGAGTGTAGCGACTATTTGTGTCATTATTCATTTACAAAAATATTCTTATTTGATTCCACCCAGCATGGCGGCTTAGTTGGCTAGAGCGTCTGTTCCTCTCGCAAAAGGTCCAGCGCTCAAATCCCAGCTGCATCGTGTTGACTTACCTGGGGAGCAAGGGTGGTGGTGACTCTACTCCCCCAGGGTTTACTCCGCCGCGAAGAGGTGCATGGGGTTCCCTGGGTCACCAATATATATATTCTTATTTGATTACTTACCAACTATTCCTAGAGCTTTTTATTAACAATATCCTCATGTTATCACTGTGCAGATATTTTCCACTTGTGGTCATCCTTTTCCAAGAAATTAATTGCACTCAATGACAATTTGCACTTCAAATTAAGGTGGACTTAGTGCTTTCGAGTCATGGTTGTTTGATGCTGCCAAACTTGGAATCATCCTCCAATGACGATTTTCTATTTTGGATAGACATCAATGACAAGAATCATTATAGACAACCAAAATTTTGAAAATTGCAACCACCAATAAAGGTGATAATAATTATTACGGACTTTGCATTTTCACGTGGTATCATCAAATTAATTAATTATTACGGACTTTAAAAATTATGGGATGGAAGTGGCAAAATGAATCCTTGATTCATTTTTGGACTCATTTTGTTCGGATCGTAGGAAAAATGGATTACTCAAGCTTTCATATAATAGGCTGAGATGGGTTTTAATAGACACAATCTAATCAAATATGATGGGTTTTAGTGTGCATGAATCATTTTTTGATTTTATTCTTATTAATATAAAGGGCTTACAAAAAAATAAGTGTCGCATTTGTTGTCAACACCTTGCTCCACTGTCACCGATAACTTCACAATGGTGGACATTGGAGGAAAGCGATCTCAATGGTGGTCCCCTGTGTTGGTCACCGTTCTCTCTTTCGCGCTGCTCAAAATCTCTCTCCCCCCCCGCCCCTAGCCCAATCCCTTCCTTGAGCATTTTATTAACAATATCCTCATGTTATCGCTGTGTAGATGTTTTCCATTTGTGGCCAGCCTTTTTCAAGAAATTAATTGCACTCAATGACAATTTGGACTTCAAATTAAGGTGGACTTAGTGCTTTCGAGTCATGGTTGTTTGATGCTGCCGAACTTGGAATCATCCTCCAATGACGATTTTCTATTTTGGATAGACACCAATGACAAGAATCATTACAGACAAGCAAAATTTTGAAAATTGCAGCCACCAATAAAAGTGATAACAATTATTATGGACTTAAAAAATTATGGGATGGAAGTGGCAAAACGAATCCTTGTATCATTTTTGGATTCATTTTTGGACTCATTTTGTTTGGATCGTAGGAAAAATGGGTTACTCAAGCTTTCATAATAAGCTGAGATGGGTTTTAATAGACACAATCTAATCAAATATGATGGGTTTTAATGTGCATGAATCATTTTTTAATTTTATTCTTATTAATATAAAGGGCCAACAAAAATAAAGTGCTGCTTTTGCTGTCAACACTTCGATCCACTGTCACCCGATAACTTTACAATGGTGGACATCGAAGGAAAGCGATCTCAGTGGCGGTCCCCTATGTTGGTCACTGTTCTCTCTCTCTCTCTCTCTCTCTCTCTCTCTCTCTCTCTCTCTCTCCAATCCCTTCCTTGAGCTTTTTATTAACAATATCCTCTGGCCCGTTCTTCACATTTACATGTTCACACTTCCTTTCAACTCTATTGGGGTTCAAATAGACCTTTGGACCAATGCTCCAAGGCACGAATGCGAAAAGGTTATGTGATAATTGTCGTGACCTTCTTGTAGGGGCAATATCAAGTGTCTTGTTTGAAGTTGACTAAAGTTCCTACTATTGGAAGAGATAATATTACTAGTAGTCTATCAAATTTTGTCCATGCTTCATGTCATATTTGAACTTTCAATCGATTCAATTAAATCACTTTTGATTAATGTGAAATATCTTCCCGCAACTTTCAGTTAGTCTAATTAGATCCGCAATATATTTAATGTGTTTTTTGTCGTCCTTTCATTTATTAATTTAAATGAAATATGTCATTAAAAAAAACAATTTTATGAAGATGGTGTTTGATGGAGAAAATTATGAGGACTTTGTGCATCTCATGGTGACTTTAAATTGTAAAATTATAATACCGGCTCCTTTGCCCAGATCTAGTGAAACATCAATAAGGAAGCCAATAGAACATCAACACATGGTAAAAAGATGGACTTCTTCATAATGAATAGAGTCTCTTTTGATTGCATCAATAAATGATTCGCTAATTTTTGACATGTTCTAGTGTTCAATACCAAAACCTACCAAATAGTTGTCTCAATTAGAAAAGAAAATGAAAATGAAAAAAAAATGTAAAGAGAGATTGACTATCAAATGATGTCCCTCAATCACATCTATGGCCTGTTCTTTATGTTTTCGTACCTTGTGCATTGATCAATGACACAATACCTATAAAATAAATAAATTAAGCATATTTGCGAGAAGACAAAAAATGATTGAGATATGGAAAGCAGAATGCTCTCTTTATTTTATATAATAATAAATATAATAATATTTGAATTTTTCCGATCATTAAGTACTTTGGGGTACTCATTAACATGATCATTAAATTCAGAGTATCGCACTTATGCTTCATAGCAACGCTATCTATGTCAAAATAGTTCTTTTCTATTTCTACTCCATGAAATAATTTATGAGTAAAATAACATCTTTGGTAATTATACAAAATTTCTATTCTCGGAATAGAAAAAAAAAAAAGGAACACCTCTAGCATGATCCACGTTTTTTTTTTTTTTTGTAATGTAGAATTTCTTTTATTTTTTCAATTTTTTTTCTTCTTTTGCTTGTTGACCACCGCTGCCGGCAATGACAAGGCAACGGGTGGTCGGCAGCGACGACGGCCTATGAAGCACGGACGCTCTCCGGAAGCCTTCGTGTCATGTCCGACACTCCGACACGTGTCCGACACGCTCCGACATGTCCCAACACGCTCCGACACGTGGTCAACGAGTGTCGAAAAATCCGACACGTGGTCAACTCTTTCCGACACGCTCCGACACGCGAGTCCAGAATTCCGACACGCACGGGGTCAATTTTAAAATTTCTAATACTTGAGTGGTCAAAATATAAATATACACAAAAGAAGTAATAAAAGAAGTAATAAAATTGCTATAAATATACATGCACGGGGTAAATTTTTTTTTTTTTTTTTTCAGTTTTTTTTTTTTAGAATTTTTTTTATTTTTTAAAAAAGTATTTTACTATGAAAGAAGTAATAAAAAATGCTATATATGATAAATAAATAAATTTAAAAATATCATTTCAGCATTTTTCTTTAAACAATGTTTTTTCCTCTAAGTTTTGTGTATTATTGTAACAAATTAAAATATAAATGATATTATTTAATATTTTTCGCGTGAATTAATTCTAGGCTATTATTATTATTTTTTTATGCATTTATATCTAAAAATATATTTAATATATAACGTGTCGGAACGTGTCGAAATTCTCTATTTTTAAGAAATGACGTGTCGGCGTGTCGTGTCGTGTCGTGTCGCATGTCACGTGTCCGTGTCAGTGCTACATAGACAACGGCAACGAGCGGTGAGTGGCAGCAATGGGTGGAGGGAGACAGCGAGTGGAGGGCGACGGCGGGTGGTAGGTGGCGGCAGCAGCGACAATGGCCAATGGTGCCCAGTGGGTGGTGGAGACGGCATGCAACAAGTGGCAGGCAACATCAGGTGGCACTAGCTAGTGGCGGGCGGCGGAGGGCGATTGGGTGCGGCAAGCGGCAAGCAAGAACAAGAAAAGAAAAAAAGAAAAAAAAATGTTTTATTTCTAGAAATTGTTCTTGCGATCAAAAAATTACTCTTTTCTACTTCTTGTTTCTATTCCAAATATATTCCTCGGCTACTTTTCTATTCCAGGGAATAGAAAAATTAGTTGACGTTATCAAACGGATTTCTATTCTTTTTTTTTTTTCGAGGAACAAAGAACAAAAGAACAAAGAAATAGAAACATTGCCATACGCGCCCTAAATGGTAGGAGGTATCAAAATAATAAAAAGAAAATAAACTTATACGTCGTTGAATAAGACAAGATTCTTTCGTTTATTCATGTGACCTTGATTTCTACCGGAATTACGGTCCAAAACGTTTGTTTCCGATAGAAATTTTCCAGAGGTACAATGAACTTTGGTCATTTCATTAAAACGCACATGACCATAAATGTGAGGAAACTAACCTTGGCATGGGTTGACGTAAGTTAGACCATTTGCTCCTATTATATCCACAGATGTGAGGGCACAACCTTTGAGCTTCTAGTTGCATATAACAAAATTGGAAAAATCACACTAACAATGTCATTCATTTATGTACTATGCTCATTTTTGTGTAACAATTTTTCCACCAGTTACTATAATAGCATAACTTATAAAAAAAAGGTCCCCTTGAGTGACTTTGCCAACATATCCAATTTAAAAAATTTTATAGTCAATCGGCGTAAATTTCTCATAGGTGTACTAGTTTAGGGTTTTTTATTGTCAAAAAAATAGTTTGGGGCAAATTTATCACAGGTGTACCAGTTTAGGGCTTTTCAGGGTATTAACCCTTCAATTAAATCACTTGTAATTATGTGAAATATCTTCCCACAACTTTCTCTAATTAGAATCGTATCGATAAGATATGTAATATATTTAATATGTTTTTTGTCATCCTTTCATTATTAGTTTATTTTAATCATAGATAACAATTTTGTGAAGCTGATAACTGATGGAGAAAATTACGAGGACTTTTTGCATGTCAAGATGACTTCAAATTGTAAAATTATAATATCTTCCATCGCCCTCGCCCAAATCTGGCGAAACATCAATAGTGGAGCCAACGGAACATCAACAAATGCTAAAAAGATGAACATCTCCATAATGACTAGAGTCTCTTTCAATTGCATCAATATACGGTTCGCTAATTTCGACCTGTTCTTAGTGTTCACCACCAAAACCTACCAAATAGATGTCTCAATAGAAAAAAGAAAAAGAAAACAATATAAAAAAGAATAACTATCAAATGATGTCTCTCAATCATGTCCATTGTCCGTTCTTCACATTTGTTCACACACATTCACACTTACTTTCACACTTACTTTTGGACCTTTTGAACTTTCAATCAATTTAATTAAATCATTTTTCATTACTATGAAATATCTTCCCGCGTCTTTGAATTGGTCTTATTGGATCCGTGATATGTTTAATATGTTTTTTTGTCATCCTTTCATTTATTAATTTAAATAAAATATGTCATTGATAACAATTTTATTAAGCCGATGTTTGATGGAGAAAATTACGCAAACTTTGTGTGTGTCATGAAGACTTTAAATTGTAAAATTATAATACCTGTTCATTTGCCCTTGCCTAGATCTGGCGAAACATCAATATGGAAGCCAACAGAACATCAACAAACAAAAATGAACTTGTCCACAATATTAGTCTCTTTTTGATCAATAGCATAATTTTGACATGTTCTTAGTATTCAATACCAAAACCTACCAAATGTTGCCATCTCAATTAGAAAAAAAGAAAAAGAAAAAATGCAAAGAAACAATAACTAATCAAATGATGTCTTCACGTTTATCATGTCTTACTTTCAACCCGAGAGTACAAATGGAACTTTTCATTCACAAACGAAAAGGTTTTGTGATGACACATCAAATACTTTCACACTTACTATTATTTTGGTAGTCGTCAAATTTTTCCATGCTTTATGTCATATTTGAACTTTCAATTCAATTAAATCAATTTTAATTAATGTGAAATATCTTCTCACAACTTTCAATTGGTCTTATTGGATCTATAATATATTTAATATGTTTTTTGTCATCCTTTCATTTATTATTTTAAATTAAATTTTTCATGGATAACAATCTTATTATGCTGATGTTTGATGGAGAAAATTACATGAACTTTGTGTGTATCATGGCGACTTTAAATTGTAAAAATTATAATACCCGTTCCTTCGCCCACACCTAGATCTAGCGAAACATCAATTGGCAAGCCAAGAGAACATCAACAAATGCTAAAAAGATGAACTTCTCCATAATGAGTAGAGTCTCTTTTGATTGCATCAATAGACGGTTCGCTAATTCCAACCTGTTCTTAGTGTTCAACACCAAAACCTACCAAATGGTTGTCTCAATTAGAAAAAAGAAAAAGAAAACAATATAAAGAAAGACTAACTATCAAATGATGTCCCTCAATCATGTCTATGACCCGTTCTTCACGTTCACACACTCACACTTACTTTCACACTTACTTTTGGACCTTTTGAACTTTCAATCAATTCAATTAAATAACTTTTGATTACTGTGAAATATCTTCCTGCATCTTCGAATTGGTCTTATTGGATCCGTAATATATTTAATATGTTTTTTGTCATGCTTTCATTTATTAATTTAAATGAAACATGTCATTCATAACAATTTTATAAAGCCAATATTTGATGGAGAAAATTATGCAAACTTTGTGTGTATCATGGTGACTTTAAATTATAAAAATTATAATACCAGTTCTTCGCCCTCACCAAGATCTGGCAAAATATCAATTGGGAAGCCAACGGAACATCAACAAATTCTAAAAAGATGAACTTCTCCTTAATGAGTAGAGTGTTTTTTGATTACATTAATAGACGGTTCGCTAATTCCGACTTGTTCTTAGTGTTCAACACCAAAGCCTACCAAATGATTGTCTTAATCAGAAAAAAGAAAAAGAAAACAATATAAAGAAAATCTAACTATCAAATGATGTCCCGCAATCATGTCTATGGCCCGTTCTTCACGTTCACACACTCACACTTACTTTCACACTTACTTTTGGACCTTTTGAACTTTCAATCAATTCAATTAAATCACTTTTGATTACTATGAAATACCTTCCCGCATCTTTGAATTGGTCTTATTGGATCCGTAATATGTTTAATATGTTCTTTTGTCATCCTTTCATTTATTAATTCAAATGAAATATGTCATTGATAACAATTTTATTAAGCTGATGTTTGATGGAGAAAATTACGCGGACTTTGTGCGTGTCATGATGATTTTAAATTATATACCCGTTCATTAGCCCTCGCCCAGATCTGGCGAAATATCAATGTGGAAGTCAATAGAACATCAACTAAGCACATGAACTCCTCCATAATTATTAGAGTCTCCTTTGACTACATCAATATACGGTTCACTAATTTTGACCTGTTCTTACTATTCAATAACAAAGCCTACCAAATGGTTGTCTCAATTAGAGAAAAAGAAAAAGAGAACAATGTAAATAAAAAAAAAAAACTATCAAATGATGTCCAATTGGATCATTTGTCTTTTGCACTTACTTTCAACTTCACATTCACACGTTTTGTGATGACTATTGTAACCTCCCCATAGGGGTAATATCTTACTTTCACACTTACTTTTGGAGTGGTCGTCAAATTTTTTCATGCTTTGACATATTTGAACTTTCAATTCAATTAAATCAATTTTGATTAATGTTAGATATCTTCCCACAACTTTCAATTGGTCTTATTGGATCTATAATATATTTAATATGTTTTTTTGTCATCCTTTCATTTATTAATTTATATGAAATTTGTCATAGATAACAATCTTATTATGCTGATGTTTGATGGAGAAAATTATGCGGACTTTGTGCGTGTCATGAAGACTTTAAATTGCAAAATTACAACACCCGTTCCTTCACCCACACCCAGATCTGGCAAAACATCAATTGGGAAGCCAACATAACATCAACAAATGCTAAAAAGATGAACTTGTCCATAATGAGTAGAGTCTCTTTTGATTGCACCAATAGACGGTTCGCTATATTTGACCTGTTCTTAGTGTTCAACACCAAAACCTACCAAATGGTTGTCTCAATAAGAAAAAGAAAAAGAAAACAATATAAAGAAAGACTAACTATCAAATTATGTCCCGCAATCTTGTCTATGGCCCGTTCTTCACGTTCACACATTCACACTTATTTTCACATTAACTTTTGGACCTTTTGAAATTTCAATCAATTCAATTAAATCACTTTTGACTACTCTGAAATATCTTCCTGCATCTTTGAATTGGTCTTATTGGATCCGTAATATGTTTAATATGTTTTTTTCGTCATCCTTTCATATATTAATTTAAATGAAATATGTCATTGATAACACTTTTATAAAGCTGATGTTTGATGGAGAAAATTACGTGGACTTAGTGCGTGTCATGATGACTTTAAATTGTAAAATTATAATACCTGTTCATTCGCCCTCGCCCAGATTTGGCGAAACATCAATATGGAAGCCAACAGAACATCAACTAAACAAATGAACTCCTCCATAATTATTAAAGTCTCCTTTGATTGCATCAATAGACCTACCAAATGGTTGTCTCAAATTGATAAAAAGAAAAAGAAAACAATGTAAAGAAAGATCTTCAAATGTTCAACACCAAAACCTATGTTTAAATGGTTGTCTCAATCGAGAAAAAAGAAAAAGAAAACAAATGTGATAAATAAAAGACTAACTATCAAATGATGTCTCTCGATCATGTCCATTGCACGATTGAAAGTTCACATTTATTGGAAGATATAATGTTAATTCACACTTACTTTTGGACCATGTTTTACTTTCAATCAATTCAATTAAATCACTTTTGATTAATGTGAAATATCTTCCCACAATTGGAATTGGTCTTATTGGATCTAAAATATATTTAATATGTTTTTTTTGTCACCCTTTCATTTATTAATTTAAATGAAATATGTCATGGATAAACTTTTTATTAAGTTGATGTTTGATGAGAAAATTACGTGGACTTTGTGTGTCATGGTGATCTTAAATTGTAAAATTACAATAACCATTCATTCGCCCACACCAAGATCTAGCAAAACATCAATTGGGAAGCCAATAGAACATCAACAAATGCCAAAAAGATGAACTTGTCCATAGTGAGTAGAGTCTCTTTTGATCGCATCAATAGACGGTTCGCTAATTTTGACCTGTTCTTAGTGTTCAACACCAAAACCTACGAAATGTCTATCTCAATCAGAAAAAAAGAAAAAAGAAAAAAAATGTAAAGAAACACTAACTATCAAATGATGTCCCTGGATCATGTCTATTGCCCGTTCTTCATATTCACACGTTCACACTTACTTTCACACTTACTTTTGGACGTTTTACTTTCGATCAATTCAATTAAATCAATTTTGATTAATGTGAGATATCTTCCCACAACTTTCAATTGGTCTTATTGGATCTATAATATATTTAATATGTTTTTTGTCATCCTCTCATTTATTAATTTATATGAAATATGTCATGGATAACAATCTTATTATGCTGATGTTTGATGGAGAAAATTATGCGGACTTTGTACGTGTCATGATGACTTTAAATTGTAAAATTATAACACCCATTCCATCGCCCTCGCCCAGATTTGGCGAAACATCAATATGGAAGCCAACTGAACATCAACTAAAAAATGAACTTGTCCATAATGAGTAAAGTCTCTTTTGATTGCATCAATAGACGGTTCGCTAATTTTGACTAGTTCTTAGTGTTCAACACCAAAACCTACGAAAGGGCTGTCTCAATCAGAAAAAAAGAAAAAGAAAACAATGTAAAGAAAAACTAACTATCAAACGATGTCCCAAGCTCATGTCTATTGCCCGTTCTTCACATTCACACGTTCACACTTACTTTCACACTTACTTGTGGACGTTTTACTTTCGATCAATTCAATTAAATCACTTTTGATTCATGTGAAATATCTTCCCGCAACTTTCAATTGGTCCTATTGGATCTATAATATATTTAATATGTTTTTTGTCATGCTTTCATTTATTAATTTAAATGAAACATGTCATGGATAACAATCTTATTATGCTGATGTTTGATGGAGAAAATTATGCGGAATTTGTGCGTGTCATGATGACTTTAAATTGTAAAATTACAACACCCGTTCCTTCACCCACACCCAAATCAGGCAAAACATCAATTGGGAAGCCAATATAACATCAACAAATGCTAAAAAGATGAACTTCTCCATAATGAGTAGAGTCTCTTTGATTTCATCAATAGACGGTTCACTAATTTTGACCTGTTCTTAGTGTTAAACACCAAAACCTACGAATTGGCTATCTCAATCAGAAAAAAAGAAAAAGAAAAAAATGTAAAGAATGACTAACTATCAAATGATGTCCCTGGATCATGACTATTGCCCGTTCTTCACATTCACACTTTCACACTTACATTCACACTTACTTTCACACTTACTTTTGGACCTTTTACTTTCAATCAATTCAATTAAATCACTTTTGATTAATGTGAAATATCTTCTCGCAAATTGGAATTGGTCTTATTGGATCTATAATATATTTAATATGCTTTTTGTCATCCTTTCATTTATTAATTTAAATGAAATATGTCATGGATAAACTTTTTATTAAGCTGATGTCTGATGCAGAAAATTACGTGGACTTTGTGTGTCATCACGATCTTAAATTGTAAAATTACAATAACCATTCCTTCGCCCACACCCAGATCTAGCAAAACATCAATTAGGAAGCCACAGAAGATCAACAAATGCCAAAAAGATGAACTTGTCCATAATGAGTAGAGTCTCTTTTGATCGCATCAATAGACGGTTCGCTAATTTTGACCTGTTCTTAGTGTTCAACACCAAAACCTACGAAATGGCTATCTCAATCAGAAATAAAGAAAAAGAAAAAAATGTAAAGAAACACTAACTATCAAATGATGTCCCTGGATCATGTCTATTGCCCGTTCTTCATATTCACACGTTCACACTTACTTTCACACTTACTTTTGGACGTTTTGCTTTCGATCAATTCAATTAAATCAATTTTGATTAATGTGAGATATCTTCCCACAACTTTCAATTGGTCTTATTGGATCTATAATATATTTAATATGTTTTTTGTCATCCTCTCATTTATTAATTTATATGAAATATGTCATGGATAACAATCTTATTACGCTGATGTTTGATGGAGAAAATTATGCGGACTTTGTGTGTGTCATGATGACTTTAAATTGTAAAATTACAACACCCATTCCATCACCCTCACCCAGATCTGGCAAAACATCAATTGGGAAGCCAACTGAACATCAACAAATGCTAAAAAGATGAACTTGTCCATAATGAGTAGAGTCTCTTTTGATTGCATCAATAGACGGTTCGCTAATTTTGACTAGTTCTTAGTGTTCAACACCAAAACCTACGAAAGGGCTGTCTCAATAAGAAAAAAAGAAAAAGAAAACAATGTAAAGAAAAACTAACTATCAAATGATGTCCCTAGCTCATGTCTATTGCCCGTTCTTCACATTCACACGTTCACACTTACTTTTACACTTACTTGTGGACGTTTTACTTTCGATCAATTCAATTGAATCACTTTTGATTCATGTGAAATATCTTCCCGCAACTTTCAATTGGTCCTATTGGATCTATAATATATTTAATATTTTTTTGTCATGCCTTCATTTATTAATTTAAAAGAAACATGTCATGAATAACAATCTTATTATTTGGATGTTTTATGGAGAAAATTATGCGGACTTTGTGTGTGTCATGATGACTTTAAATTGTAAAATTTCAACACCCGTTCCTTCACCCACACCCAAATCAGGCAAAACATCAATTGGGAAGCCAATATAACATCAACAAATGCTAAAAAGATGAACTTCTCCATAATGAGTAGAGTCTCTTTTGATCGCATCAATATACGGTTCACTAATTTTGACCTGTTCTTAGTGTTAAACACCAAAACCTACGAATTGGCTCTCTCAATCAGAAAAAATGAAAAAGAAAAAAATGTAAAGAAAGACTAACTATGAAATGATGTCCCTGGATCATGACTATTGCGCGTTCTTCACATTCACACTTTCACACTTACATTCACACTTATTTTCACACTTACTTTTGGACCTTTTACTTTCAATCAATTCAATTAAATCACTTTTGATTAATGTGAAATATCTTCTCACAAATTGGAATTGGTCTTATTGGATCTATAATATATTTAATATGCTTTTTGTCATCCTTTCATTTATTAATTTAAATGAAATATGTCATGGATAAACTTTTTATTAAGCTGATGTCTGATGCGGAAAATTACGTGGACTTTGTGTGTGTCATCACGATCTTAAATTGTAAAATTACAATAACCATTCCTTCGCCCACACCCAGATCTAGCAAAACATCAATTAGGAAGCCAAAGAACATCAACAAATGCCAAAATGATGAACTTGTCCATAATCAGTAGAGTCTCTTTTGATCGCATCAATAGACGGTTCGCTAATTTTGACATGTTCTTAGTGTTCAACACCAAAACCTACGAAATGGCTATCTCAATCAGAAAAAAAGCAAAAGAAAAAAATGTAAAGAAAGACTAGATATCAAATGATGTCCCTAGATCATGTCTATTGCCCGTTCTTCACATTCACACGTTCACACTTATTTTCACACTTACTTTTGGACGTTTTACTTTCGATCAATTCAATTAAATCAATTTTGATTAGTGTTAGATATCTTCCCACAACTTTCAATTGGTCTTATTGGATCTATAATATATTTAATATGTTTTTTTGTCATCCTCTCATTTATTAATTTATATGAAATATGTCATGGATAACAATCTTATTATGCTGATGTTTGATGGAGAAAATTATGCGGACTTTGTGCGTGTCATGATGACTTTAAATTGTAAAATTACAACACCCGTTCCTTCACCCACGCCCAGATCTGGCAAAACATCAATTGGGAAGCCAACATAACATCAACAAATGCTAAAAAGATGAACTTCTCCATAATGAGTAGAGTCTCTTTTGATTGCACCAATAGACGGTTCGCTATATTTGACCTGTTCTTAGTGTTCAACACCAAAACCTACAAAATGGTTGTCTCAATCAGAAAAAAGAAAAAGAAAACAATGTAAAGAAAGACTAACTATCAAATGATGTCCCGGGATCATGTCTATTGCCCGTTCTTCACATTCACACGTTCACACTTACTTTCACACTTACTTGTGGACGTTTTACTTTTGATCAATTCAATTAAATCACTTTTGATTAATGTGAAATATCTTCCCACAACTTTCAATTGGTCCTATTGTATCTATAATATATTTAATATGTTTTTTGTCATCCTTTCATTTATTAATTTAAATGAAATATGTCATGCATAACAATCTTATTATGATGATGTTTGATGGAGAAAATTATGCGGATTTTGTGCATGTCATGATGACTTTAAATTGTAAAATTACAACACACATTTCTTCACCCTCACCCAGATCTGGCAAAACATCAATTGGGAAGCCAACAAAAGATCAACAAATGCTAAAAAGATGAACTTCTCCATAATGAGTAGAGTCTCTTTTGATTGCACCAATAGACGGTTCGCTATATTCGACCTGTTCTTAGTGTTAAACACCAAAACCTACGAAATGGTTGTCTCAATCAGAAAAAAGAAAAAGAAAACAATGTAAAAAAAGACTAACTATCAAATGATGTCTCTCGATCATGTCCATTGCACGTTCTTCACATTTACACGTTCACACTTACATTCACACTTACTTTCACACTTACTTTTGGACCTTTTACTTTCAATAAATTCTATTAAATCACTTTTGATTAATGTGAAATATCTTCTCGCAAATTGGAATTGGTCTTATTGGATCTATAATATATTTAATATGCTTTTTGTCATCCTTTCATTTATTAATTTAAATGAAATATGTCATGGATAAAATTTTTATTAAGCTGATGTTTGATGCAGAAAATTACGCGGACTTTGTGTGTGTCATCACGATCTTAAATTGTAAAATTACAATAACCGTTCCTTCGCCCTCACCCAGATTTAGCAAAACATCAATTAGGAAGCCACAGAACATCTACAAATGCCAAAAAGATGAACTTGACCATAATTATTAAAGTCTCTTTTAATTGCATCAATAGACCTACCAAATGTGTTGTCTCAAATCTCAATCAGAAAAAAAGAAAAAGAAAACAATGTAAACAAGGACTAACTATCAAATGATGTCCCTGGATCATGTCTATTGCCCATTCTTCACATTTATACTTTCACACTTACTTTCACACTTACTTTTGGATCATGCTTTTAACATTCGATCAATTCAATTAAATCACTTTTGATTAATGTTGAGATATCATTCCCAATTGATTCAATTAAAACTTTTAATTTGGTCTTATTGGATCTATAATATATTTAATATGTTTTTTTTGTCATCCTTTCATTTATTAATTTTATGAAATATGTCATGGATAACAATCTTATTATGTTGATGTTTGATGGAGAAAATTATGTGGACTTTGTGTGTATCATGGTGACTTTAAATTGTAAAAATTATAATACCCATTCATTCGCCCTCACCAAGATCTTGCGAAACATCAATTGGGAAGCCAATAGAACATCAACAAATGCTAAAAAGATGAACTTCTCCGTAATGAGTAGAGTCTCTGTTGATTGCATCAATAGACGGTTCGCTAATTCTGACCTGTTCTTTGTGTTCAACACCAAAACCTACCAAATGGCTGTCTCAATAAAAAAAAAAATATAAAGAAAGAATTACTATCAAATGATGTCCCGCAATCATGTCTATGGCCCGTTCTTCACATTCACACATTCACACTTATTTTCACACTTACTTTTGGACCTTTTGAACTTTCAATCAATTCATTTAAATCACTTTTGGTTACTGTGAAATATCTTCCCGCATCTTTGAATTGGTCTTATTGGATCCGTAATATGTTTAATATGTTTTTTTTGTCATCCTTTCATATATTAATTTAAATGAAATATGTCATTGATAACACTTTTATAAAGCTGATGTTTGATGGAGAAAATTACGTGGACTTTGTGCGTGTCATGATGACTTTAAATTGTAAAAATTATAATACCCATTCCTTCACACACATCCAGATTTGGCAAAACATCAATTGGAAGCCAACATAACATCAACAAACTAAAAAATGAACTTCTCCATAATATTAGAGTGTCTTTTGATCGCATAAATAGATGGTTGTCTAATTTTGAAAAAGAAAACAATGTAAAGTGTTCAGCATCAAATGATGTCCCCCAAATGGCTATCTCAATTATACTTTCACACTTAAAAGAAAAACGGAAAAAAATGCACAAAGAAAAGGTTAACTATCAAATGATGTCCCTAGATCATGTCTTGTGCCCGATTGAAAGTTCTACATTGGAAGAGATAATGTTACTTTTACACTTAATTTTACAAGCTTTTACTTTTGATCAATTCAATTAAATCACTTTTGATTAATGTGAAATATCTTCCCAAAACTTTCAATGGTCTAATGGATCTATAATATATTTATTATGTTTTTTTTTTGTCATCCTTTCATTTATTAATTTATATTAAATTGTCATGGATAACAATCTTATTATGCTGATGTTTGATGGAGAAAATTACGCGGATTTTGTAAGTGTCATGATGACTTTAAATTGTAAAATTACAACACACATTCCTTCACCCTCACCCAAATCTAGCAAAACATCAATTGGGAAGCCAACAAAAGATCAACAAATGCTAAAAAGATGAACTTCTCCATAATGAGTAGAGTCTCTTTTGATCGCACCAATAGACGGTTCGTTATATTCGACCTGTTCTTAGTGTTCAACACCAAAACCTACGAAATGGTTGTGTCAACCTGGAAAAAGAAAAAGAAAACAATGTAAAGAAAGACTAACTATCAAATGATGTCTCTCGATCATGTCCATTGCACGTTCTTCACATTTACACGTTCACACTTACATTCACACTTATTTTCACATTTACTTTTGGACCTTTTGAAATTTTAATCAATTCAATTAAATCACTTTTGATTAATGTGAAATATCTTCCCGCATCTTTGAATTGGTCTTGTTGGATCCATAATATGTTTAATATGTTTTTTTATCATCCTTTCATATATTAATTTAAATGAAATATGTCATTGATAACAATTTTATAAAGCTGATGTTTGATGGGGAAAAATTACGCGGACTTTGTGCATGTCATGATGACTTTAAATTTTAAAATTATAATACCCGTTCATTCACCCTCACCTAGATCTTGCGAAACATCAATTGGGAAGCCAACAGAACATCAACAAATTCTAAAAAGATGAACTTCTCCGAAATGAGTAGTCTCTTTTGATTGCATCAATAGACGGTTCGCTAATTCCGACCTGTTCATAGTGTTCAACTCCAAAACCTACCAAACGGTTGTGTCAATTAGAAAAAAGAAAAAGAAAACAATATAAAGAAAGACTAAATATCAAATGATGTCCCGCAATCATGTCTATGGCCCATTTTTCACATTCACACACTCACACTTATTTTCACACTTACTTTTGGACCTTTTTACTTTTGATAAATTCATTTAATTCACTTTTGATTAATGTGAAATATTTTCTCACAACTTTCAATTGGTCATATTGGATCTATAATATATTTAATATGTTTTTTTTGTCATCCTTTCATATATTAATTTAAATGAAATATGTCATTGATAACACTTTTATAAAGCTGATGTTTGATGGAGAAAATTACGCGGACTTTGTGCGTGTCATGATGACTTTAAATTGTAAAAATTATAATACCCGTTCATTCGTCCTCGCCCACATTTGGCGAAACATCAATATGGAAGCCAACGGAACATCAACTAAACAAATGAACTCCTCCATAATTATTAGAGTCTCTTTTTATTACATCAATAGACGGCTCGCAAATTTCGACATATTCTTAGTGTTCAACACCAAAACCTATGAAATGGTTGTTTAAAAAGAAAAAGAAAACAATGTAAATAAAGATTAACTATCAAATGATGTCTCTCAATCATGTCTATGGTCCATTCTTCACATCACATGTTCACACTTTCTTTAACACTTACTTTTGGACATGCTTTTACAAATGTGAAAGGGTTTTTGATCAATCAATTCAATTAAATGAAAGTTCCTATTATTTGAAGAGATAATGTTATTACAAATTTTATCCATGCTTCATGTCAGTTTTGAACTTTCAATTGATTCAATTAAGTCACTTTTTATTAATGTGAAATATCTTCCAGCAACTTTCAATTGATCTTATTGGATCTATAATATATTTAATATGTTTTTTTTTGTCATCCTTTCATTTATTGATTTAAATGAAATATGTCATGGATAAAGATTTTATTAAGCTGATGTTTGATGAAGAAAATTACGCGAACTTTGTGTTTATGATGGTGACTTTAAAATGTATAAATTACAATGCCCGTTCCTTGCCCTCACCTAGATTTAGCAAAACATCAATTTGGAAGCCAAGAGAACATCAACACATGCTAAAAAGATGAACTTCTCCATAATGAGTAGAGTCTCTTTTGATTGCGTAAATAGACGGTTCACTAATTTTGACCCGTTCTTAGTGTTCAACACCCAAACCTATGAAATGGTTGTCTCAATCAGAAAAAAGAAAAAGAAAACAATGTAAAGTAAGACTAACTATCAAATGATGTCCCTACCCGTTCTTCACATTCACACGTTCACACTTACTTTCACACTTACTTTTGGACGTTTTACTTTCGATCAATTCAATTAAATCACTTTTGATTAATGTGAAATATTTTCCCACAATTTTCAATTGGTCTTACTGGATCCGTAATATATTTAATATGTTTTTTTTTGTCATCCTTTCATTTATTAATTTAAATGATATATGTCATGGATAAAAATTGTATTAAGCTGGTGTTTTATGGAGAAAATTACGCGGACTTTGTGCGTGTCATGATGACTTTAAATTGTTAAATTACAATACTCGTTCCTTCGCCCTCACCCAGATCTGGCAAAACATCAATTGGGAAGCCAACAGAACATCAACAAATGCTAAAAAGTTGAATTTCTCCATAATGAGTAGAGTCTCTTTTTATTGCATCAATAGACAGTTCGCAAATTTCAACATGTTCTTAGTGTTCAACACCAAAACCTCGAAATGGTTGGCTCAATCAGAAAAGGGAAAAAGAAAACAATGTAAAGAAAGACTAACTATCAAATGATGTCTCTCGATCATGTCTATTGCCCGTTCTTCACATTCACATGTTCACACTTTCTTTCACACTTACTTTTGGACCTTTTACCTTCAATCAATTCAATTAAATCACTTTTCATTAATGTGAAGTATTTTCCCACAACTTTCAATTGGTTTTATTGGATCTATAATATATTTAATATGTTTTTTTGTCATCCTTTCATTTATTGATTTAAATGAAATATGTCATGGATAAAATTTTTATTAAGCTGATGTTTGATTTAGAAAATTATGCGGACTTTGTGTGTGTCATCAGGACTTTAAATTGTAAAATTACAATACCCGTTCCTTCTGCCCTCAACCAGATCTAGCAAAACATCAATTGGGAAGCCAATAGAACATCAACACATGCTAAAAAGATGAACTTCTCCATAGTGAGTAGAGTCTCTTTTGATTGCATCAATAGACGATTCGCTAATTTCGACCTGTTGTTAGTGTTCAGCACCAAAACTTGCCAAATGGTTGTCTCAATCAGAGAAAAAAGAAGAAGAAAACAATGTAAAGAAAGACTAACTATCAAATGGTGTCCCTCCATCATGTCTATGGCCCGTTCTTCACGTTTACATGTTCACACTTACGTTCACACTTACTTTTGGACCTTTTGAACTTTCAATCAATGCAATTAAATGAGTTTTGATTAATGTGAAATATCTTGCCGCAACTTTGAATTGGTCGTATTGGATCTGTAATATGTCTAATATGTTTTTTTGTCCCCATTTCATTTATTAATTTAAATGAAATATATGATGGATAACAATTTTATGCGGACTTTGTGTGTGTCATGGTGACTTTAAATTGTAAAATTATAATACTCATTCCTTCGCCCTCGCCCAGATCTAGTGAAACATCAATATGGAAGCCAACAGAACATCAACTAAACAAATGAACTCCTCCATAATTATTAGAGTCTCCTTTGATTGCATCAATAGACCTACCAAATGGTTGTCTCAATTTGATAAAAAGAAAAAGAAAACAATGTAAAGAAAGATTAACTATCAAATGATGTCCCCCAATCATGTCTACGGTCCGTTCTTCACGTTTATACTTTCACACTTACTTTCAACTCCGCGAGAGTACAAACGGAACTTTGGATCATGCTCCAAAGCACAAATGTGAAAAGGTTTTGTGATAACTATTGCAACCTCCCCGCAAGGGCAATATCAAGTGTCTTGTGGAAGTTGATCGATTGAAAGTTCTTATTATTGGAAGAAATTATGTTATTAGTAGTCTGTCAAATTTTATCCATGCTTCATGTCATATTTGAACTTTCAATTGATTCAATTAAATCACTTTTAATTATGTGAAATATCTTCCCACAACTTTCAGTTGGTCTAATTAGACCCGTAATATATTTAATATGTTTTTTGGTCATCCTTTCATTTATTAATTTAAATAAAATATGTCATAGATAATAATTTTATGAAATTGATGTTTGATGGAGAAAATTACGTGAACTTTGTGTGTATCATGATGACTTTAAATTGTAAAATTATGATGTTCCTTTCACCTAGATTGGTGAAACATCCTAACATCAAGAAATGCTAAAAAGATTAACTTCTTCGTAATGAGTAGAGTCTCTTTTGATTGCATCAAAACATCGCTAATTCCGACCTGTTTTTAAGTCAACAAAACATCAACAAATGAAAAACATATGAACTTCTCCATAATGAATGCGTGTCATGATGACTTTAAATTGTAAAATTATAATACCCGTTCATTCGCCTTCGCCTAGATCAACGAAACATCAACAGGGAAACCAACAAAACATCAACAAATGCTAAACAAATGAACTCCTCCATAATTATTTGTCGTGACCTAAATTTCGAGTGCACTACCTATGGTTTAGGTTAATGGACTACTAAGTTTTAAACTTAACTTGAGCTATTCTAATTCCATACTAATTTGCGATTTAGATTCAAATTATTAACATGCAAATGGATTTTATCTATAAGTCGCCATTAATCATTTTGTAGTATATCGTTTTGGGTACGGAGACTTTCGTATATTAGATTTCTCTAATGCCATTTTGATATCATTTTTTTTAAAAATATTTTTGCAGACAGTTAAGATTTATTTTAATCTAAATTACTATCATACAAATATGGTAACTACACAGATGCTCATCTACTATTAAACATTCAAATAAAAAATAATAAATAAATAAATTGCATCAAAAGAGTTAAACACACAAAGCAAACAATTATTTTTTGAGTTTTCTTGAAATTAGAATTTTTTCATAAAACATGCATGTTAATTACGTAACCTAATTTTACTAATAAACAAATTCTAATTAAATGAACCTATTATGCAAACCAATTAACATGCACCTAATATTTTTTGTATTTTTATTGAAATTCGGAATTAATAAAAATCATAATTAAACTATCTAAAATGAATAATTTTCTAATTTATTTTAGGATCAATTTGACTTAAAACCTATTCTATCTTAGAAAACTATTTTTTGAAAAAAAAATGAGATTATCCAGATGTGCCAATATTTTAAAATTTTGTCTATATAAAAAAAAATTGATCCTAATTTATTATAAAAATTATCTATCTAAAAGTGCAACCCTAATATATATAATCATAAAAATGCATTCTTAATTTACTAATCCTACATGCTTTTATGCATGATTTTGATTTTTGATTTTTTATATTTTTTAGTGTTTTTCCAAGACAAACAATTATCTAATAAACATTATATCTAAATTAACCAAGACATTCATCAAATAAAAGATTAAAATAATAGAAAAAATAATATGTTATCTCACGGGTTAAATTAATGATTATTTTAATCATAAATATCATAATATATATGAAAATTCAAAATAATTAAAAATTTGATCTGAAATTTTACGAATCAAATTAATAATTATAATAATTTAAAAGTTAAAATACTATCAAAATGCCCCAAAAATTAATATAATTAAAAAAAATAATCCGACGTTTTACGGATCAAATTAAATAATTATAATAATTTTGGGCAAAACCCTACAGATAATTATTGCAATAAAATGAAAATCAACTCCCAATGTTCCAATTGGTACAATAATAGCAAAACTTAAAAAAAAAACATAAAATAAATGAGATAAAAATAAAAAGAAAAAGTAAGCAACCTAAGGAAAGGGGCAGCAGGTTGGTCGGCGCCGGGCGGACGGTGGCCGGCGTCGGAGCTCCGGCGAGAGCTGGCGGGCGGCGACGGTGAGGGGCGTCGCGGGGGGTGGTGCGGAGGCGCGGTGGCGTCGGGCTCCGGCAAAGGATGCTGTCGCTGCGGAGGCAACGGCGTTGAGGCGTTTGGACGCGAACTGCTGCAGGAGGCGAAGGGGAAACCGGCGTCGCAGCGGGGCGCGGAGGTCAGCGACCGAGCGGAGGACGGCAGGCAGAGGCGCGGCGGAGGTCCTGCAGGCGGCGAGCGGAAGCGTCGGCGAGGGGAGAGCAGCGGCAGAGGCGTCGTGCAGAGCGACAGCAGCAGTTCCGAGCGTCGGGGTCGTCACGGCCACAGCAGGCGTCGGGCGCTGGCGGAGTGACGGTGACCGGCGAGCAGCAGCTGGGTCGCGGGTTGCGGTGGCGGTGGTGAGCAGTGGCGTCGAGCAGCAGCAGCTTCACGGGGGCAAGAGCGACGGCGACGGAGCTTCAGAGGTCAGAGGTGTCGAGTCGTCGTGGGTCGGTGCGAGCTGCAGGCGTCGACAATGGGGCTGGGTTGCAGGTGGAGGCGATCTGCTGGGGCGTCTGCTTGGAGATCGATTGAGGTGCAGGAGGAGCGGCGAGGCAGCAGCGGTGTCGCGGCAAGCTGCAGCTGGTCGCGGGTGAGGAATGGCCCCAGCCTCGCGAACGGCGACCAGCGGGGGGGACAGGCGGCAGTGGCGACGCGGACAGGCGAGGGGTGCTCGCCGGAAGGAGGGAGGCGACGGGCAGAGGTGCGGCGCGGCGGCCAGCGCAGGTGGCCTGGCTGCTGGTGCGCCGGCGAGGGATCAGGCAGCAGGGGCGGAGGCGTGTATGAAGAAGATGAACAGTCTTTTTTTTTTTCTCTCTCTCTCTCTCTCTCTCACCTCACGTCACTCACGTCTCCTCTCCCTGTCAGTCTGTCATTTTACTATTATGCTCTCTGCTACACTTTTCACTTTCCCTCTTTCACTCTTCTTTGCCCGAGCTCTTTTTTTTGGTCCCGAAATTCTCTCACACGCGGCTCTTTTTTGAATTCCTCTCACGAATTTTTGCTAACAATTTCCCCCCTTTTTTCACAAAATTCGGTCCCCTTTTATAATGGTTCCAAGCACCCTCTTTCATGGCAATTTTCGAGCTCCCTTTTTCCATTGCCTTAATTCATAGTCTCAAATTAGAGCATGTTCTTACAATTGGCTTGATTTTTCCTCAAATGTTTCTATTCCTTCTCTTTTTTCTTTTTATTTGCTATGATGCAATTTTTTATTTCTTTATTTTCTTAGGGTTGCCAAAATTAGGTGTCAACATTATTAGAGTCTCATTTGATTGCATTAATAGACAATTCACTAATTTTGACCTGTTCTTACTATTCAATACCTAAACCTCCAAAATGGTTGTCTCAATCAGAAAAAAAAAGAAAATAATGTAAAGAAAGATTAACTATTAAATGATGTCCCCAAATCATGTCTAGGGTCCGTTCTTCACGTTTATACTTTCACACTTTTAATTATGTGAAATATCTTTCCACAACTTTTGGTTGGTCTAATTAGACCTATAATATATTTAAGGGATATGTCCAAGAGAAGTCCTAAAACTTGTTAAGAAAGTGCAATTAAATCATAAAATTTGTTAACACTAGAATTGCTGACGTCATATTTTAAATAAATTTTTTATTTTCTATATGGCTTCTTAAAATTATTTTTTATTAAAAGTCTTTAGAAATTAGATTAAAAACTAAAAAGGAAAAGATAAATTTATTTAAAAAAACAAAACTATTAAAAAAAAAAGGCACTCCGCCGCCACCCATTGCCGGAAGGGCTAGTGACGGTCGTTGGCCCTGGACGAGGTGGCCGGCCCTCGCTCAGGCGAGGCCTCGCTAGCTCTCGCTTGGGGTCGGCAATGCTTGCCTAGATCTACACGCCGAGCAACCGAAACCTCATGATCCTCCTCCTCCTTAGCCTCGCCATTCTCGTCAGCATCGTCGTTGGCGGCGGGGGTGACGTCATCCTCATTAGCAGAGCTAGCGGAGCGGGCGATGGCCTCAAGCTCCTCCTTATCCTCCTTGTTGACCGGATTGTCGAGCTGCGGCTGCTCCTCCCCCTCGGACCCGTTTGACAGGCCCTCATCGGACGACGCCTGCTCGCCCAAATTTGGGCGAGCATCGCTGACCCCAGGTGAGGGCCGATGAGGCCTCGCCCAGGGCAAGCGATGGTTGTCGGCTCCCCGCGAGGACTAGCGTGCCTAGATCTGGGCATCCTCGCCTAACCTAGCGGGGGTGGCCGGCCCTCACCTAGGGTCGGCAAGGCCTTGCCTGGGCGAGGGTTGGCCACCCTGCCTAGGGTCGGCGGCCATCGCCGGCCCCTCCGGCGATGGGTGGCGGCGAAAGCTCCACCGGTGGCCTTTTTTTTTGAACAGTTTTATTTTTTAAATAAATTTAGCTTTTTCTTTTTAGTTTTTAATCTAATTTTAAAAGATTTTGAATAAAAAATAATTTTAAAAAGCTATATAGAAAATAAAACATTTATTTAAAATATGACGTTAGCGCCATGTTAGCAATTCCGTTAATTTTCTTGACGGTGTTAATTTTAAGACTCAATTGAGCCAACTTTATAAGTTTTAGGACTTGATTATACTTTTTGTAAGTTTTACGACTCAATTGCACTTTCTTGACAAGTTTTAGGACTTTTGCTGAACATATCCCTATATTTAATATGTTTTTTTTTGTCATCCTTTCATTTATTATTTTAAATAAAATATGTCATAGATAATAATTTTATGAAGCTGATGTTTGATGGAGAAAATTACGCGAACTTTGTGTGTATTAGGGTGACTTTAAATTGTAAAATTATAATGCCCGTTCCTTTGCCCTTGCCTAGATTTGGCGAAACATCAATAGGGAAGCCAACAAAGCATCAACAAATGCAAAATAGATTAACTTCTCCATAATGAACTGTCAGAAAACTGGCTTACGATCTGTATATCTTTTAGAAACATCTCAGAAAAATTTCTTGGCAAGTGGCGGCCAACGTGGCTAAAGTGGCTTACGATCTCGGTAAGTGCACTTGCCAATGCTGCTGATAGTCCCATTCACATGGAAATTTTTGGTCTCTCTTCCTCAGCTCGTCAAATTTTCCAATCTTTTGTAGGCTTATCAACACGCCCACCTCGCCTAGAAATCTTGTCGAGTACGCAGAAAGTTGCATTTACAGTCCAATCTACGTAACTATCGTTGAATAGCTGACAGACCCATCCGTTGAATCGCAGGAGAGTCGATGCTTAGACATGAGTGTGGCATCTCCTTTTCACTTCCTTTCTCAAAGTGTTGCATGTACAAACAGCTAATTTAGGAGCAAAATAAGGCAAAAGTGACTGAACTATTGCTTCCATGCAAAAACATAAACAGATCATTGGTTGTATATGCATATGCATGTACATAAAGGTACCCCATTGGATGCCCTTCTCTAAGCTCATTACGCACATCTGTACAAGTTCTCAAAGCATACCCCTACTTCGGGCAAACATCGCTTGACAGGCTTCCACTCTCACTGGAAAAATCTAAGCTCCTTCCTTTCTGTATACATTTTAATCAGCAAGAGTATCGTGGAGTCTTTGGGACAAGTAGGTCTGACATTGGACAGGCAGAAACCTGCACATTGATGTAATTTTGAACAAACTCAGGATCCCATGCTGGTGTAAATTTGCTAATCTGCACCATGTCTAATCACTAATGGAGCAGCTATGTTAAACGCAATACCCAAATCCCCATGCGAAAAGGATCCAACCCTTTAAAGAGAATGCAAGCGTGTGGTTGATCGTATCAATTCATCGAATATGCCACAGGTCAAGGCCTAAGTCACGAGCAAACATTTTTTTCCTCATGAATCATGGAGTTAAACTTGATGCAGTCCTTTTTACAGTGCTTGAATGATCCCTGGATATGCAATATCCACTTCAACATGCATGTTCGAAGCAGAGCACCAGCATTCAAGCACAATGCGTAAATACACTTCTTCAAATCCAGGAGAACTCTCGCTCAAATCGTGGAGGAGAACTAGATCTTAGGACTGAGAACTGATAAGAGAGGAAGTAGAATTGCACCATCTTGTTGATATATAGGAAAGTAATTAATGTGCAGAAGACAACTTACTTCAGAGGATTTTCCTCTGACATACATGTTGGCAAGCACTCAACGAGACAATCATGACTAGGCTCCAGGAAAAACGCAATCTGCATTTCATGAGAACATGAGCATAAGTAGAATCTTTTTTAACAGAAGTATTAGATCATGGTCATGTGTTTGCAATTCAAACTCCTAATTCTGTGACAATTTTTGTTAGCTGGGTTCACTCCTATGTGGAGGAAGCTCAATGAGTTTCAAGCCAAAAAAGGGCTTGAGCTCATATGATAAGTTATATGGAGAAATATGTTTCTCACTATCTTTAAAGTGGTAGCCGCAAAAATGACATAGTAACAAGAGAAAAAGAGAAAGTATAAAATTTGGGGGTTGGGACAAAGTCTGATTTACATCAAGTTAGCATTGGAGGTCGATTCGTGGTCCGATTGAGTTGAAATTTTGTCAGCATATTTGTGGTGCAATCTTCTCGAATCTGAACGGTTTGATTTTCGTTTAGGTTTTTTGTGGATTGATCAAAACCTACATTTTTTGTCAGATTTATGCTTGATCTCTTGTGAAATTCATGTGTATTGCTAAGAATTATGTTCTTGAGGTCTTTACTACTATGTACCTCTAGTATTTGCCAGAGAATAACACTGTTTACCCAATTTTGTTGATAGTGAAGATTTTCGGGTGAACTCCGGTCCCGTGATTTTTGATCTTCTCACATCGAGGAAGTTTTCCATTTAAAAAAATCATCTTCTGTTCGAGTGCTTGGTATTTATTTTACTATATTATATCAATTCTTATTAGGTTTACACAAGAGGGGAGATTATTTTATTCCACTGTGTTAATTCGATGTTGTTCGAATTGTTACCATTCTCCCATCAGAGTGCTATCAGAACTTGTAGTTATTGCTATATTTTTTGCCTTGTGTTAAACAATAGAAACGAATACGAGTAGAATTGTTACACTGAATGGTTCGAATTATCATATTTGGAAATGAAAGATGGAATACCTTTTATATGTGAAAGATTTCTATTTGCTCGTATTTGCCGAGGAGAAATCGAAAAATACAACTGATGCTGAATGATCTATATTTCAGCATCAATTGTGTGGTTATATTAGACAATGGGTGGATGATAATGTTTTGAACCATATTATTAAGGAAACACATGCACGCAGTTTATAGGATAAGCTCGAACAGTTATATGCTCAAAAGATTGGGAATAATAAGTTATTTTTGATAAAATAGATGATGGCTCTGAAATATCAAGATTGTACTTGTTCGGCTGATCATTGAAATTCTTTTCAAGGAATTATAAATTAGTTGGTTGTGATGGAAATCAAGTTTGATAATGAGATACAAGCACTATGGTTGCTTGGCATTTTGCCGGACTCATGGGAGATGTTCCAAACATCTTTGTCTAATTCTGCCTCGGATGGTACAATTATCATGGATTTGGTCAATAGTAGTATTTTGAATGAAGAGATGAGAAAGAAGACACAAGGATCATCCTTTTCACTTTCTGATGCCTTGGTTGTTGAGAAAAGGGGAAGAAGTGAGTTTCGAAGTATGAGAAATAGAGATAAAAGTCGAGATAAAAACAAAGGTAAATATAATAAATTTGCTAATGTTGAGTGACATTATTGTTATCAGAAGGGATATATTCAGAGGTTTTGTCGCCAGTTAAAAAGGGAGAAACAAAAGGAGAAAGGTAAAGAGAAGAAAATGATAATGATAGTGATGAGAATCGTGTTGCTGCACTTAAAGAAGACTTTCTCATTATTTTTTATAGTGATGTGGTGAATTTTGTATCTCATGAAACCAGTTGGGTAATTGATAGTGGTGCATCTATTTATGCTACGTCTCATAGGGATTTCTTTACATCATATAGGTTATGTGACTTCACATCTGTGAAGATAGGAAACAATGGGCTAGCTCAAGCTGTAAGCATCGATGATAAGTGTTTAGAAACTAGTAATGGCACAAGGTTAGTATTGAATAATGTTAAACATATACCTGATATACGCTTGAATTTGATTTCTACAGGCAAGTTGGATGATGAGGGGTATTGCAGCACCTTCAGTAATAGTCAATATAAGCTCACCAAAGGTTTTCTTATTGTGGCTAGAGGTAAAAAATATTTATCGTTGTACATTATACAGGCAAAGTTGTCCACAGATAAAATTAATGTAGTAGACAGCGAAGATGCAGCTGAGTTATGGCATAAGAGGCTCGGTCACATCAGTGAGAAGGGTTTGTCAATATTGGCCAAGAAGAAGTTCCTTTCAGGATTGAAAAGTTCAGTGCTAAATGAGTGTGCTCACTATTTAGCAAGAAAATAGAACAAAGTTGCATTTAAAAGCTCACATCCTTCGAGAAAATCAGGTATATTGAATTTAGTGCATTCTGATGTTTGCAGTCCTATAAAAACAAAATCACTTGGTGGCTCTTTTTATTTTGTTATCTTCATAAGTGATTTTTCAAGGAAAATTTGGATTCATACCTTGAAAACTAAATATCAAGTATTAGATGCTTTTAAGCAATTTTAGGTTTTAGTTGAGAGACAGATTGGAAAGAAATTAAAATGTATCAGAATTGATAACATGGGAGAGTATATTGGACCTTTTGATGAATATTGTAGACAACAAGGTATTCGACAAACACCTCCCAAGACGACTCAGTTAAATGGCTTAGCTGAGAAAATGAACAGAACACTGATTGAAAGGGTAAGATGCTTACTTTCATAGTCAAAGTTACTTGGATCCTTTTGGGATGAAGCTTTAAGTTCAACTGTGCATGTATTAAATCTTACACCATGTGTTCCTTTAAAGTTTGATGTTCCTAATAGAGTTTGGACATGTAAAGATGTTTCTTATGATTATTTGCATGTCTTTGGGTGTAAAGCATTTGTGCATATTTCCAAAGATTAGAGGTCTAAATTTGATGGGAAAACACGACAGTGCATATTTATTGGTTATGGATAGGATATGCTTGGCTACAAATTTTATGATCCGGTTAAAAAGAAAATTATAAGAAGCAGAGATGTATTTATGGAAGATCAAACAATATATGATATTGAGAAAGTAGAGATGATTACAACACCACATGTTAGTGATAATTTGGTTCATTTGGATCTAGTTCATCTTACAAATATTCTTACATAGGTTGATGAAGAGCAACAGGAAGTCAATGTTCTAAATAATGCATATGTTCCTAAACATGTTGAAACAGATAATATTATTCCTAAACTAGAGGCTCAATTAAATGTTCCACTGGATGTTCTAGTCCGAAGATCCATTAGAAACCGACGACCTTCTATCAGGTATTCTGAAGATAAGTATGTATTATTGACTGATGCAGATGAACTAGAGTGCTATGCAGAAGCAATAGAAGATGAGTACAAAAGCAATTGGTTTAATGCTATGCGAGATGAGATGCAGTCACTTTATGATAATCATACTTTTGAGTTGGTGAAGTTACCTAAAGGTAAAAGAGCTTTGAAGAACAAGTGGGTATATAGGTTGAAGCAAGATGAACATACTTCACAACCGCGGTACAAAACTAGATTGGAGGAAGATATATACATGAAACAACCTGAGGGTTTTAAAGTGAAATGGAAATAGAATTATGTGTGCAAATTGAAGAAAAGTCTTTATGGCCTAAAACAAGTACCGAGGCAATGGTACAAAAAATTTGCATAAGTTATAATAGAACATGGATATAAGAAGACTTCCTCGAATAACTGTGTGTTTGTTCAAAAGTTTTCTGACGATGACTTTATTATTCTTTTGATTTATGTTGATGATATGCTCATTGTTGGTAGGAATGCTTCAAGAATTGAGTTATTGAAGAAACAGTTGAGCAAGTCTTTTGCCATGAAAGACTTGGGCTCGGCGAAACAGATTCTTGGCATTAGAATTACCCGAGACAAAGATGCTAAGAAGTTATTTTTGTCACAAGAGAAATATATCGAGAAGATCTTTTGGATATTTTACATGGACAAGGCTAAAGTGGTTAGTACTCATCTTACTATCCACTTTAAGTTAAATATGAAGCAAAGTCCTACGACTGATAAAGAGAAGAAAGATATGGAAAGTGTTCCATATGCCTCAGCTGTAGGAAGCTTAATGTATGCGATGATATGTACGCACCCAGACTTGGCGCACGCAGTTGGCATTGTTAGTTACTATTTCTCAAATCCATGCAAAGAGCACTAAAATGCAGTGAAGTGGATTATGAGGTATCTTCAAGGAACTTCAAAATTGAAACTCATTTTCGAGACTGGGAAACTTGAGTTAATTAGATACACAGATTCCAAATTGGTAGGAGATATTGATACTCGTAAATCTACTTCTGGTTATTTGATTTCTTTTGCGGGTGGAGCTGTGTCATGGAAGTCAAGATTGCGGAAGTGTGTTGCACTTTCTACAACCGAAGCTGAATTTTATGCAGTGACTAAAACTAGTAAAGAGATGCTATGGATGAAGAAGTTCTTAGAAGAACTTAGGTTCAAGCAAAAGAGAACTTGGGTTTAAGCAAAAGAGGTATGTGTTATTTTGTGATAATCAAAGCGCAATTCATCTTGGTAAGAATTCATCTTTTCATTCTAGATTGAAATAAATTGATGTTAGATATTATTTGATAAGGGATGTTTTAGATGAAAAGTTATTGGAACTTGAGAAAATTCATACGGATCATAATGGCTCTGATATAATGATGAAGACTCTACCAAAAGAGAAGCTTAAATATTGCCAATTGATAGCAGGGATGGTGAATCCCTTCACATTGTCGTGAGGGGGAGATTTGTTAGCCGGGTTCACTCTTATGTGGAGGAAACCCAATGAGTTACAAGCCCAAAAAGAGCCTGAGCCCATATGATAAGTCATATGGAGAAATATGGTTTCTCATTATCTTTAAAGTGGTAGCTGTAAAAAGGACGTAGTAATAAGAGAAAAAGAGAAAGCAGAAAATCTTGGGATTGAGACAAAGTCTGATTTACATCAAGCTAGCATCGGAGGTCAATTCGTGGTCCGATTGAGTTGAAATTTTGTTAGCTTATTCGTGTCGCAATCTTCTCGAATATGAATGGCTTGATTTTCATTTGAAGCTCTCTACATCAGGTTTTTCATGGATTGATCAAAATCTGCGTTTTTGGTCAGATTTATCCTTAATCTAATGTGAAATTCATGTGTATTACTAAGAATTATGTTGTTAAGGTCTTTGCTAATATGTACCTCTAGTATTTGCTACAGAAGAACATTGTTCACCCAATTTTGTTGATAGTGAAGGTTTTTGGGTGGACTCCGGTCCCGTGGTTTTTTATTTCCTCATATCGATGAGGTTTTCCACTTAAAAAAAAATCGTCTTGTGTTCGCGTGCTTGGTATTTATTTTACTCTCCTATATCGATTCCTATTAGGTTTACACAAGAGAGGAGATTATTTTATTCCGTTACGTTAATTTGATATTGTTCGAATTGTTACCGTTTTCCCATCAGTTTTCTCCAAGGATACAACTGAAAATAGGAATAATAACTGTTGACACCTAAATTTTGCAATTTTATTTAGGACTTAATCGTGTAAAAAATTAGGAATTAGTCATTAAAAAATAAAATTAAAAAACAAACAAACAACAAAACAAACAAGAACCAAAAAAAAAAAAAACAACAACAAAAATAGAGAAAAAAGAAAATGTGGAAGGGGTTGGGCTGTATCTCGCCTTGGCTCGGCCCATGCCACCTTCTCCCTCCTCCATCTTCGTGTGTGAAACCTTAGAAGGGGGGGCATTGAGCAAGGGGAGGGAAAAAAGAAAACACCGGAGAGAAAGAGAGCAGTGAAGGTGAGGCAGAAAAAAAAAAAATAGAACCAAAGGAGGTTGTAGAGAGCTTGAGAGAGAGGGGAAGTAGAAGGGGCATCGAGTAGGGACAAAGAACACAGAGATAGAGAGGGTAGGATCTGAGGAGGGAGGTGGCGTCGTCGACATTGCCTGACACCATCCGAGCCGTTGCCCTCTAAGCCCAAAGCCGTTCGAGCCGTGGCCCTTTGAGCCCAAAGTCGTTCGAGTCGCCGTTGTCCGACACCCTGCACTTGACACTGCTGCTGTTGATGCTAGTAGCCGCAACACTCACCGTCGCTGCTCCCGACGCCAAGCCAGCCAAGAACAAAGGGAGCGGGAAAACGAACTCGAAGCCTCTCAGACTCGAAGATCTGAGGTAGGGGGTCGGCCAAAGGCCCAGATCGAGCTTTGCCACATCACCAGGCCGACCGCCATCGCCATTCAGTCATCGTTGACACTGCCAGGCCACACCTTTCCAGAATCGTCGCTTCTCACTGAACCGTTGCCCATCCTCTCGACGCTGTGCTGAGTTGCTCATCACCGCGTCTGCTGGCCTTCAACACAAGCCCCACCGTGCTACTCGTTGGCCCGTCAGTGTCGCCTCAGTCTCGACTCCATCCCCGACGTAGCCGCCCCTGTTGCTATCTGATTCCGTCGGCGTCGCCTCCGCTGCAGCCATCGTGTAAGCCCCGACGACGACGTCGCCCTTTGTTGCCCGTGGCCTGTCCGCCGCGTCGCCGCTGCCGCCCACTGCATCGCCGCTGCCACCCACCGTGTTGCCACCGCCAAGTTGCCGACGTCCTTGCCATCCCCCCCGATGCCACAAAGAAACCCTAGAGAAGAAGGCTCGAATTGGGTCGAAAGAGCCGAGTCGGGTGCAAATTCTCGAATAGGGTTTTTGGGTAATTCGGGCCATCTGACTTTTGGGCTTTTGGGCTTAGGCTAGTTTAGTATGGGCTTGTGGGCTTTTTTTTTTTTTTTTTAAATAGAAAAGTTTAGACTAGATTGGGACCACTGGTTGGGCCTAATTTGAACCAAGGCAAGGCCCGACCAAGGTTGGTTGGGCCTTGCCTTTTAAGCGGGTTGGTTCTCGCTCGGCCCCCATCCACGCCAAACCCGGGTGGGTCTAACCATCCCGCCTCGACCAGGTCGGACCCGGGTCTAGTTGTCCCAGTCCGGCCCGAAAAAAAAAAAAAAAATATATATATATATATAATTTTATTGTTTAAAAAAATTAAAAAAATTCGAAATCTAAAAATGATAAGGTTTGGTTAGGATTTGTCGTGTACTGTCATTTTAGTGTAATTAGGTCTTTATTTACTCGTATATTGATTATATTGTATGTTTAGTTTGCATATTTACTTATGTTTAATTGCATGTTTTTAATTTTACTACAATTATGATTTTGGTAGTTATGATTGTTACTTTAATGATTGCGCACCTGTATGATCACCTCACATGTTAGTGGATAGGTATAAAATCAATCCAAACTGTCTCTCAAAAAAATCATTTTGTTAAAATAAGCAAGATTAGGTATCGAAACGGCACTAATTGGTCAATTAGTATAATCAAGTCATTGACCCTAGATTCTCTGGTTGCGTAGGAAGTGAGGTACACTTCTATGCTTCACTTGGTTTCTAGCCAACCCCAATAAGTTAATAGCGACTCATTTTGTGCAAAATTCCTTAAAAATAACTCAATGTCATCCGGGGTATGGGCTTGGGAGAGCCCACGCCTAATCATGGGCCTTAGGTCCATTCTTTAGGCAATACCCCTAAACCTGTTCCCTCCCCCCGAGGGTAGGTCGCGACAATAACTAATTGATCTTCCGTTTCTAGGAAATGCTACTCAACCCCCACCTGATTACAGCCATCAAAATCACCAGCTATTCATCTATGTCCACTTTAAGCGGTAAAATCTTCAGCAGGATGATCAGACAAACCGTTTATTTGATTTGCAGGGTCGAGGACCTGATCGAACAGAGGAGTGTAGCCTCGGTGCTTCTCGTTCCTCAGCAGCTTCATCTTCTCGCTCAAAGGCAGACCGAAAAGCCCCCTGCTCTGGACAAAGACCTCCTCCATCAAGTCCTGGCTGACTCCATGATTGATCACGTAGAAAAAGCCGAAATCCAAGCATGCCTGAGGCCAACGAATTGGATTCATCCGTCAATGTCCCTCTCGACTCGAAAAAACCATGGTTTCCTCAGTTTCATGTACCAGAAATTGAACTGAAAATAGCGGAAAAAGGCGGGAGAATCGAAGACCTCTTTCAGGAGGGACACCAACCGTCGGATATCGGAGCTTGAGAGGTCGGTGAGGTTGAGAGCGGAAGTCAGAACTCCATCGAAGTCGACAGCGTTCACGTCATCAATGCTTGCCGTCCATTCGCCTGACTGATTTCATGGTGATGACGACGACCGATGATGATCGAGGCCGGACGGGAATTTGATCTGCAGGTGATGGAGGACACCGGGCTAAGGAAAGAAGAGGAAAAACAACGGCGTGGGACGAATAAAGAATCAGCAAAGATATTCGGTGCGGCCATCAGATCTTAATGCTTTCTACAAATTTTAAAGCTGACTGATTATTCCATTCGATATAATTAATCATTTAAAGAAAATATTTTTAATTAATTTATTTTTTGTGAAGTAAACGGACTTTAAAATTTGAAAAACTTATACAATATTTATATTTATATGATGTTTGTCTTTTTTAATTCACTCTTGTGATATTTTATTTTTGAATGGTCAAGAAAAATACAGGTTCTAGAACAACTATTCCATTTTTGGTTGCTCTTGCAGACTAGCAAGGCCTTGTCCCAAAAGAAAAGAGTTCTGAACAACATGTACTCCATGAAGCGTATCAATTACGTTCTACCAATCATTTGAATTACGCATGCTCATCAAAGTACAAAAAATTCACAAATTCCTACACTTTAACTGACTCTCTATGTTATGTAATGCAAGCAACAATAAAATGAGTTGACACAAATAGGGGTGACCATCAAGATCAATTCAACCCAGGAATCAAATTGAATTAGTCTAGATTGATTGGTTTAAGGTTGATTTTAAGGAGAATCGATATGATTTCTAATTCAATGAACTTAGAACCAGCTTAGGATTTTTAGTCCAAGGTTAAAATTGCCAATTCTACCGAAGAACCAATCTAAACAGGTTCCTTGAGCTGAACCGAATTGAATTATGGTCTTCATCGCAAATAAACAACCACATATCTATTTCACCAAATTTGGGTGGAACTGTTACATTTTATTATAAGAATTTGACTTTTTACAAAAAATATATAAAGAGGACTAATTTCCAAATAGAACCGAGAACCAGTAGGATCAAGAAGGCAGTTCCATAATTGATCAATTTAGTTACCATTCTCGAAAATTTAAAAACTGAGACAGACCAACTTAAGAACCAATTATCCCTAAATACAATATTGTCACGATTTCGAGTGTAATTGGTGGAACAATAAATGTCATAACATCTGTTTCCACTACATATTTCGAATTCAATCTCTTGCATAATCTAGTAATTCTTTAAAATACGAGAAAACTAGAAGAGTACAATTAACTAGTTAACGTCTAATTTAACTCAGTATCACTGTTCTCGGGTCTTGGGAGATTTTGCCCCTACGTTGAAGACAGAGCTAAAGAGACAGCCAAGTCTTTGTCTAATGCTCTGTTTCTAGTGCTTGTTTCTGTGTTTTAACGTAACAGAAGCGTTAAGCTAGTCAAGCGTCGCATGAGGACTTCGAGAGGTGACTGGTCTAATCCACCTTTGAGAAATATCAGAGAGGTTTCTAAAGCAGCAGCCAGCGTAGCTAAAGCGGCTTACGATCTCAGTAAGTGCTCTTGCTAATGCCACTCCTAGTTCCACCCACACGGAAATGCTTGCTCTCTCCCTAGCCCGTCATATTTTCAATCCTTCGTAGGCTTAGCGGCACACCTACCTCATCCCGGAAAATCTTGTCAAATATGCTGAAAGTTGCATGCACAGTCCAACCTACCGAAACTATCGTTAAAAAGCAACTGTCCGTCCATCGAATGGCAGGAAAGTTGTGCCAAGAAATGTGCAAGGCGTCCCCTTCTTATTTCCTTTCTTCAAGAGTTGCATGTACAAACAACTAATTTAGGAGCCAAATCATGGAGGCAAGAAGACCCGAGTAAGGCTGAAGCCGCTGAACTAATGCTTCATGCAAAAACCCTAGCAGATTATTTGTTGTTTATGCATATCTATGTGCGTGCATGTACCCCATTCGATGCTTTCTCTAAGCTCATTATGCACTTCTTTACTAGTTCTCAAAGCATACCCCCTACTTCCGGCAAGTGCTGGTTGACAGGCTCCAGCTCCTCACAGGCAAACTCTAAGCTCCTTCCCTTCTGTATACATCTAAATTGGCATGAGTATCGCTGTATCTTTGGGCCAAGTAGGTTTGACATAAGATGGAAGGAAACCTGCTCGTGAATCAATTTTGAAGAAATTTAGTTTAGGATCTGATGCTGGCGTAAATTTCTAATTTGCACCATGTCAAATAACTATTGGAGTTTCGATTAGAAAAAAAAAAAACCAAATAAAAATTAATAACTGGAATAGCTATGATAAATACAACACCTAGATCCCCACCCGAAACAGTTCCAACCCCATGTGAGCATGCGACGATCGTATCAATTCATCAAATAGGGGACAGCTCAATGCCTAGTTCCAGGATAAACATTTTTCTTCATGAAACACGGAGTTAAAACTTAGAGGGAGTCCTCTTAACATAAACAAAAAGTCCAAGGATATGAATATGGATCATCCTTGGACATGCAATATCCACTTCGACATCCACGTTCAAAGCAGAGCATCGACACTCAAACAAAACGCATAAAGTCAGTCATTTGAATCAGAGAGGAGGAGAACTAGATCTTAGGGCCGAGATTTGACATCAAAGGAAATACAATGGCGACATCTTGATGATATATAAGAAAGAAACTGATCCACGGAAGACAGCTTACTTGGGAGGATTTTCCTCTGACATACATGTTGGCAAACACT